>CM055204.1:5088842-5131342 GCA_029224185.1 Karalla daura
ATGCTAGTGGTGGTGGGTGATGGGGGGGGGGGGGGGGGGTACAGACATGACGGGAGGGGCTGAGAGGCAGAAAAACTTCAATTAGGACACAAAGGCTGACAGGACTGACTCCCCCCACCTCCGCAGGCAGAGCACCGGCCCCGAGCACCGCTCTTTGTCTGCTACACAGCTCTTACGTGCCAGCTGGAAGACACACATACATATACACACACCACACACGCACATGACAGGGCAACCCCAAAGCTCATCTAGCCAGGGGTCACATCTCTGTTTGGTGTGTCAAGGCATTTAATGTACGCCCGCATGTGTTAATGTGTGTCAGGGTTATTAATGAATATAAATGTGTCATTATGAAGGAGGGGAACCACGCTGGCGTGACAAAAAACATGCACAGACTCAGGGGTATCTAGAGAAAGCACACACACACGCACACACACGCACACACACACACACACACACACAGACAAGTTAATGTGCGCCGAGCAGGCAGAGAGGAAGATGGGGTTAGTGCGAGGCAGTTCATCAAAAATAGATTATGTACTGTACAGTCTGACAACATCCTTTGTCTTAAATCTGGGACAATAGGGGTGTTTCTCTGTTAGACAACACACACACACACACAACACACACCACACACACACAGCTGTAGCTCTAACAGCCTGTGCAGTCCTAAAGGCCTCATCATTCAAGAGGCAGTGCCAAACAAAGAAACCCCTCCACACACAAACAGACCGCCTCGGACCACACAAACGTGCGCGGATCAAATATTAATACAGTACACAGTGGAGTAAAACAGGCCTGTGACTGACTGACTGTCTGTCTGACTGACTGTCCATACAGCCCAATGACCAGCTGCTACGGCTGGTTCAGGTACTGACAGAGCAGCTCAAGTGTCGTGTTGTGAGCAGCCGTCTGGCTCTTTGTGACACAACGACCGAGCTGGGGCTCATCTGCAGCCCTTCATCCGCCTTAAAGGTCAGCGTTCAACACTGTCCCCCCGCTCTGACTGTGTCTGTCTGTGTGTGTGTGTGTGTGTGTGAGGAGGTGAGGATGAAGGTGGGACCGAGTGGTTGGATACGATCTAGACTTGAGGCGGTCATCCCCTTCGAACATCTTATCTTGAAATTGCTTTTCCGGGGGAAGGCGGGGGATCGTGCGGGCTCACCTGCAGGTCAGGCGGAGTCTAGACTGCACGTACAAAGGATGATACATTGTTACTCCGTACAGTAAGAAAAAAAAACAGAGTCCATTAAAAAAAAAGCCTGAGTACAAGATCAATAATTGGCTTTGATCACGCGAGCCATCCCTCTGCGAGCGGCACGCTGTGCTGCGCGATGCTCACGGGCAATGTTTAGATTTTTACAAAGTCAAAGTTGAATGGAAGGACTTCTGCACCAGTGGCTCCCACAGGAGATCTGATTATGCACTCCGCTGTCTCCGCTGAAAAAGCCCACCTCGAAAAAGCCTCTTTGGGTGTGAAGACGCACTTGGAAAAAGTCGATCGGAAAACGATGCATGCATGATATTACCACCGATCTGGATGGATGAATCGTTTACTGGGTGTCAACATGTCTGTTCAGGTTGCGGGGATTCGTGTTGTTTCGTATAATAAAAGAGGAAAAAAAACATTTATTTAAGCAAAACAGGTGCTCGACTACAAACTGTCAATAGGTCAAGATCTGCTGCCATGCTCTGAATGCAGCAGGACAGCGTGTGTGTGTGTGTGTGTGCGTGCGTGTGTGTGTCTAATTAGCCAGCATGGCAGCCCACCAGCCAATCAAAGTGCCACCCACCACTCTCCCACCCCTTCATGTTTTCTGTTCTACCCAAGATACCCCCGGCCCATCCCTCCCCTCCCCCTCCCTCCCCCCGCCCCACCCGCTCCCCCCTACCACACCCGCCCTCAGCCTCTCAAACAATCCCAACCTCAACCCCAGGCCTGGGGCGGGCGAGGCTGGGGGAGGAGTGGGGTGGGGTCTGTCTGTTGATAGCACTAATTTTCCACTCACCACCCCACTCCGTCCCTCGGGGGGGGGGGGGGGGCACATCCACAGGAGGGGTGGCCATGAGTACGTGTTTGTGTGTCTGCCCCATCCCTCCTCCCTCTGCCTGCACTGGAGGACAGGATGGACGAGCACAAAGTCCACTGCAAATAGGAGCATTTGAATTCCCCCCTCTTAAGTAGCCTACTGTGTTGTGAGTGTATTTATGTAAGATACAGGCTGGTGTTACACACACACACACACACACACACACACACACACACACACACACACACACACACACACACACACACACACACACACACACACACACACACACACACACACACAGGGGGGAGAGGGCTGTGTTTCCATATGACTGGCTCCAACAAAGACTAATGAAGCGCTCGAGCAAAAAACTGAATTCACGGAGGTATAAAAAATTCAGACAAGACGTCAGTTGTTCATGGGAAGGTAACGGTGATTACTGAGCCCATGTAGGCCGTCTTCACAGCGCTCCGGAAGACAACGCTGGCTTGACGACGCCGTCTTTCAGCCCGTCCGCCAAATTAGCCAAAGAAATGCCACAAACCAGGCGTGACACGTTGCTGAAAATGGCCAAATATGAACGTGAGATGAACCAATATTTTGCCTTGGATCTGTACGGCCCCCGAGGCATTAGAACGCAGATTTTACAACATCCCACGTCTGGTTTTGATTTTGATGGTGGTGCTTATTGGCACTTGCGTGTACCGCTGTGTGAAGGTGCGATCACAGATGGATGATGGTGTTCCCCGGCTGTGTGTGTGTGTTTTTTTTTCAGACCTTTGTTTTGTTTTGGGGGGGGGGGGGGGGGGGGGGGGGGGGTTGGGGGACGAGCGGTGACTATGCATTATTAAAAAGCCCAGAGTGCACTTGAGACGAATGTGCGCTTGTTAAATGGGATTGCCTGAAATCATTGGAGGCTTTTTTTTCTTTCTTTGTTTAATATTGTTTGTCGGATTCGGTCTTTAGAGCGACGGGACGGGACGAGCCCCCCGGGCTTTGTTTTTTAGCTTTTAAACGGCACAAAAAACGTCTCTCGTCTTTATTCATCCAACAAAAACTTGTTTGAATGCCCCCCCCCTCCACTGCTTTCCACCTCTACTCCTTTGTATTCACCTGTGTCAGGATATGACTCCACTTCTATTGTCCACCCTTCTCTGTGACAAATGAGCTCTCACCATTGGGCCGTTCTAACTGACTGATCAAGGTACAGTGTGTGTGTGTGTGTGTGTGTGTGTGTGTGTGTGTGTGTGTGTGTGTGTGTGTGTGTGTGTGTGTGTGTGTGTGTGTGTGTGTGTGTGTGTGCACTCCTGCATCGCAGCATGTGCTCTGGCAGGCCTGATTCCCTCTCACCTCACTTGGCCGGGATCTCCCCCCCAACCCCTTCATCATCCAATTATGTGGAACAACACTGTCTGGGCAACCACTGTGACATATCTGTGTGTGTGTGTGTGTGTGTGTGTGTTCTGTCTAAATTCAACCGGCCTCTGATTTATGATAAGATAAAGGTTCCTTAAGTACAATCCTGTGCCTGTTTGTCAAGGAGAAAGACAGTCTGGGGACAAAGAGAACAAGGAAAGTAAGTGTGTGTGTGGGGTGTGGGGTGTGTGTGTGTGTGTGGCTAGGAAAGAGAGAGAGAGGATGAGAGCCAGAGAGAGAGAGAGAATTCATTCCATGCCAGCTGAATTCACTTTGATCTATTGAGGTCAATGTGGAAATCATCTGAATCACGCTGTGATTGGACAGACACCAGATAACAAGAACTGCCCCTCCACACACAACACACACTCTCTCTGCGCTCTGCGTTGTTTATGCTCTTTGCTCAACACTAGTCTCGTCTTTTCTTGAGCAAGCGAGCTTTGCTCTCCTCTCTTTCTCACACAAGATCCTTGCCTCCTCCCTGGCGATGAGCAGCCAAGCCACGGTCAGGCTTCAGACACAGACAGGCAGACACACACCCGGTTAATAAAGGAAACAGCCGGCACAGTGATGTGCCAGCGCCTAAGCAAAGATCTACTGCTCTCTAGTGTTGAGTCTGTGTCAACACAAAGGCTCACTTCAGCGGGTGCCTCAGACAACCAATACGATCAGGCTACAAGAGCGGATCATGAGGAGAGGCGATCGAGGCAGTCGTGGCCCACAGTAGGGTGTCTACTATTTGGAAAAAAAGTTAGTCTGCAGTAGTTCAGGTGACCAATGGTCTTGGAAAAGTCTTTACCCAGGGGAGAATCTACAGTACAGACCATGAATATGCACAAGGAGCTTTTTCTGAAGTGCTACTCATCGTGTTACATTATTACAGGAACCGAAAAGAGGTACGTCACAGGCAAGCAGCTTGCGACACCAGAAAGGTGAACTTCAGGTGTGAACTGGACACTGAAGGCACCGTGTGTCCTGACAGGTGTACGTCAAGGATCTGGACCTGTAACCCAAAGGTCTTAACATGGTGCGATGAGAATACTGCACATTACAGCAAATATTGTCATCGTAGTGCACCGTCCAGCATGCATGGGACATGTAACAAAGGCTGGAGGGGCCACATTATGCCGGGACAAGACCAGAGAAAAGCTGTCCTTGGGAGAAAGACCACACGGGGGTGCTGTCTCTGCCCGTTGGAGTGAGCTCGCGCTATCATTATGTCACATCATTGTCCCAGCATGCAGGCTGTGTGGACATTTGACATGCATCTAGGAACATTTCATTAATCTTAGTTTGTTCTCTGTACTTGTAGCCTGAACCTTCTTCATGTCCAGGAAGGTGTTCTGTCCAGCTCCAGGGACAGTAGTTGTAAACATTCCTTCTTCCACAACAAGGCCATTAATCACGCTCACATTTGGGGTAACTCTAGTAGCATGTGACACAGGTACATTGGTATGGAGTGAGTCAGCCGCAGCTTTCATGAAGGCTCAAAGGTCTTGATAATATAAGCCGCCTCCAAGTCCCTGGTGTGAATACTATAGGAAATGAAAGGGTCCATTAATACCACGTCTAATAAAGGCGGCAAGCTTGGCCTGGGGCTGAAGCTGGTCTGAAAGTTCCCAACTCGGGTTTCCTGACCCACAAAAAGAGAGTTTCCAGCTCTCATCTCGAGTGTGCTCATCCACGAGCATTATGAAGCAAAACCCATCAGTACGGACCTACTGTAAGGACCGTTGACATAACGCATCCTCACGTTTTACAGTCCCGGCGACGAAAACGATTCCAACTTGTGTTGCGCAAAAACAAACAACCAAGGTGTGCAGGGAGACAGCCGCAGAATGATGGCGGCCTAGGACCTCATCCCGAGCACAAACAGCGCCGCGTTGCCTGGCCCCCGGGTCTCCTCGCCGAGGCCTCTCAACCACAGCGACCGCTGTCTGGTCGAGCAGGAAGTCCCTCCACACTGTGCAAAGAGAGGCAGGACGCCTTTCTACTCCAGCGATCCTCGCAGCCACGACACCCAATACACCCCCCCCGGGGCGGATCATGTGACGCCAAACCCGAACAGACTTCCTTTCTCCCCTGCATGAATGGATCGCCGCGCAGCCCGCGTGTCGTAATGTGGCGACCGAAGGGGAGAAGTGAGAACTTTCTGACGCGGAGCTCTCTCCCGGGCGTCCGTCCGCCCGTCCTCCATGGTCCCCCGGCACGGGAAGTGAAAGCGATGAGCCAGGCGAGGGACGTCTGCAGGGCAGGGGCGAGGGCTTTGTTGTGACACAGGTGTGTTGAAAACAAACATCTGCGCGGGGCGTGCGGCCCAACGGTTCGGATCCTCACTGGCATTTGCATGTGCAGCCGGGCTGGCTTTGACACGCGCGGGCGACCATTTGCTTCACGCGAGGGTGTTGTCCGATCGGGGCCAAGAGGGAGCAAGTCAAAAAAAAAAATGTTCGAAAAAGCCCGAGCCGAGACCGTCACAGCGAGGACTCGACCCGACAGGCCAGCAGGCGGAGGACCAGGCCAGACCACGACTGTGATCACGTGGTGTCGGTGGGGAGACAATCCACCATCAGATTAACAGGCGGCCACTCAAGCACAGCCAGGGCTCTCTGAATTATTCAGACGATGAATATTCGAGTATCTCTGGACAGTAAACAAAAGGCGCACGTTCGAGAGTTGATATCTTTCACTACGGTGAGGTTTCATGGTTTTCTTCCTCCCTGTACTAAGGCCCGTAAGCATGAGGAACTTGTGGACGCCAAATGTCAATATGGACCCGCTTACACTGTCACATCAGCATAAAAAAAGCAAATATTTCTGAGAGGACCATAGTCGGGAGGTCCAGCACCATAAGGCAGGAAATGCATGCAAGATGCCTCTCAATCACACATGGTAACCAAAGAGATCGACATTTTCTACTCTTTACAATAAGAACATATGCCAGGTTTAAATGAAAGCTTGAGCTGCATTGAATAGAGGTACTTAAGAAAAAAATTGACATTAATAGAAGAATAAAAGAATAGAATAAACACAAATACAAAATAAGAAGTCCCGTGGCTGATCAGAATGAATGAAAAAGTCGACTGAACGTGGAAATGTTAGAAAACGCCAATAATACCGAGACGCTGGAAATACCAGGCCAGCTCAGCGGGATCGGGAGACGTTACGTGCCAGTGACAAAACTGAAGAAGCGAAGACGGGGACAGCGAGACGTCAACGCGCTCCTATCGAGTCATGCGACGCAACCGGCAAACACCACTTCAGTGCCCTGAAGGAGCGGGCCACCACGAACAAACACAGAGCGCTCACAGAGGAGTCACGAATAAGCATCTGGCCTCGGCTGAGAGGCCGGGGGGGGGGAACGATGCCCAGCGTCTCGTTTCTTTCGAACTCAACCCGGTTTCTTTCGTCCCCCCCCCCCCCCCCCTCGCGTCGGGCCGGTGAGACGACCTGCTTTCCCCGCGCCCGTATCGTTAGATCGACAGCACGCCGCCGCCGCCGCCACCGCTCATCTAGAACAAACTGGTTCGCTCGGCTGGCGGCGTGCTGATCGTTCAACTGACAGGAAAACCACCGCTCGCTGCCACCCCCCCTCTTTGTTTTTTCTTCACTGTACTTCTCACGGGCCCGTCTCAGCTCCAGGCAGACGCAGAGCGGTTCGGCCCTTCCTGTACTTCAGCATTCCCCCGGGGAGAGGAGCGAGACGGGCGGGGAGACGCAACGTGCCTGTGCCGCTGGTTGACGTGGCGGAGAAGGGGAAAGCGCCCGGCTCGGGCCCCGTCGACAGTAGCTAGAGATACTTCGTGACCCGAGCGGGGTCTAGGCTCTAATCTTAAACCCGGGTAGCGGTTGTGGGTGCACGCGCACACGCACACACGCACACGCACAACACTGAACCGGCTGAATCACACCGTTACTGGAGTCCAACTGTAAACTCATTACCCTGGGCGTTGCTCCCGTCTGGGATTTCTCACTGACGGACATCCTGTTGCCATGATGTGAATTAAAGCCCCCCCCCCCCCCCCCCCCCCCACCCCCCCTCCTGCCCCATCCCTCCCTGAAAAAGCAAGCGGGGCGGCTCTGTTTCCGTCAGTGCGGCGTGCGGGCCGTACCGCGGCAGCCCGCTTATAGCCAGCCGAGCAGAGGCAGAAGCAGAGACAGGGGACACGGGTACGGCGTGACCTTTTCGCTCGGGACTAGATGACTAGACAGATACTGAAGAGAAGAGCAGGCGCCGCTGCAAATCCTGGTCTCGCAGCTCAAACCTCAGGTTGGGTTTGAGAACGCATGCATAAAGACTCCTGCATCCCCCCCACAAACCCACCCACCCACCCACCCACCCAACCTTGTAAACCGGCAAGGATTTTGCAGAAACCAACACCTCCCCCTCACTCACAGATACATCCTGTCTGCTCAGCCATGACACACTCATCACCAAGGTAACACGGGCCCCGAGTCGGTCCATAAATAGTGTTTTAGTTTTTGAGGACTTGACGCTGCGAGTTCTTTGATTGTGTTCGCTTTGAGGACACTGTGGAGGTGGGAGGACTCTGAGGCATCCGCATCCACAGCTCGCCGCTCCTCCGCGGGAAGCCGTACGCTACAAACAAAAAAACGCAAATGTCAGAAAAGGGGATCATATTTCTATGAGGCCGCGAACAAGACCGAACACCTGCAGTGTGACTTGTGATCAAAACATCGGTGATCAATCACAGTCTCAATCTGTGAGATTCCAGTTCGTCACTCATCGCTCAGGTCGCCATTGTGTCGTGCAAAGACAGGACTCTGAGGTCTGGATTTGGACTCGGTCTTTCCAGGTGATGTATAAGCTCCACCATAGGGAGGCTGTAAGAGGCTGTAAGAGGCTGTAAGAGGCTGTAAGAGGCTGTAAGAGGCTGTAAGAGGCCGACATGCCAGAGGAGCAGCCGTACGTCAGCCCCGCAGCACGCCTGCTTGGGAAATAGTGCAGACGAGCTTCCTGGGACGGGTTTATCCCCGATCGTTTCCTCATTCCACTGGAACAACCTGCCTTCACCAGGCGGCGAGACGCTACTGTTACTGCAACCCGAGCCGCCACGCGACACACGGACCGGCAGGGCCCACACTGGGGGCCGCGCGCGGCCAAGCCCGGGGAGCTGCACGCCATTAGAGGAACACAGACGCGTCCGATGAGCCGGGCTGCCATTTGCTCCAGAGGGTGTTCAAATGGAAACAGCACGACGGGCTGCCGCGCTCGCTATTCAGGACGGGCCCGGGCAAGTCCCGCTTATCTGAGGGAGGAGAGGGCCGACCCAGGAGGGGAGAGGAGGGAAGACTCCTGTCTGAGTCCCTCTGGGTATTCTACTCCAAAAACCAGCCTCCCCCCTCTCTCTCTCTCTCTCTCTCTGTGCCTCTCTGTCAACACACAACACGGGCGAACTGAACTTGTTAGCAGCGTGACACAAACATTCGCTGCCAAGCCTGCCTGAGGGGCGGAGCTCCGTCACAGCGTGGCAGTCATTTACCGCGCCGCACGACCCGGAACGTTTCAGTGTGAATCTCCGTAAGCGCGTCGTTGTCGTTTCGTCCTCATCCATCCACACCAGAAGAGTAAGAGGACGGCGGGACGAGGCTTCGTTAGCGTGAGTCATCCCCTGCCCACGCGGCTTTTAAAAAGGATCGCAGCGTCCCGCCGCGCCGGGGGCCCGCGAGGCTCGAGCTCCATCGCACCGTCGCATCTTTGACCGTGAGCCGCTTTGACCTTTGCTCGCACGGAGGATGTCTCCTGATGGGCCCGACGTGCGTGGCAGGTTAAGAGGAACAGGAAACGGCCCTCCCAGCCGAGCCATCCTGTTGGGAAAGTGGCTGAAGGGCAGACAGCGAAGGCTCCGAGGACGCAGCCTGACCCCATGAACCAGCGGTTAAAGATCGGGGGCTGAACTGTTTTTTCACAGGCCGAGCAGTGACTCGCCGCACTTGAGAGTGGGACCGCGTGACAATGAAAACATATTTCCCCGTGCAGATAAAAGACGCCGTGGGCTAAAAATAGATAAGGCATGACACCTATTCCCGCATGCTAGCCTGATAAAAAACAGAGATCTCTGAAGAAACGAGTCTACGGTCTCTGCACGATTCCCGTCTGCACAGTGCAGAATGAGTCCGGTCGTCGGGTTCACCAAGCGAGAGGGCAGAAGCGCCAAAAGCAGAGCTCGGGTTAGCAGCCTCCAGATGACAGCAGACTCCTCGTGCCGCTGTGAATCAGACGTGAATCAGAGGCCGCTCAGAGGGGCCGCGGCGCGGGCCTCGGACACGCGGGGCCCCGGCGGCCCGCCCCTTCCCAGCAGCCACTGGCCAGACAAAGGCACGGGAGGTGAGTAAGGCCCTCGGCGCGGGCTCCACGCTCACCCGCCATCCCGACAGAGCGCTCTCAACCTGACCTCTGGGCCAGCGGCAGAGGCCCCAGTAGAACGTCTTCCCACGGCTCCGCGTACCCTCCATTGTGCTCAGCCACAACCTGCGAGCATAAATATCCGGTCGGACGACAAAGACTGGGCCAGAGGGCTTCCCCGCAAGTGCTGCTCATCGCTGAGCCATAGGTTTCTGAGAAGTGCCACCCAGCCCACTACGGCGCAAGTGAATCGCTAAGTGGATTGAAACTTACGAAGCAATCTGCATTTAGGACCACTCAAAGAGCTTTACGAGGCAAGCCACATCCACCCACGTTTTCCAACTGTTCACACGCTCATTACAGCATCAGGTGCTGTTTGGCACTAGGACTAGCACTAGGGGTTAGCCCGAGGGTACTCTGACACGTTGGCCCCTGAGTCACACCGAGCACACGATGTATGTTCTTCTCTCTGTCTTTCTTATACTTCCTTTGAAAGGTGAGTCACAGTTGTCCAAGCCGTTTCCCACACATTCACGTCACCTTGAAAGTTTCAGCGCAGGTGACTTCGCCAGCTGTACACCGTCTGCATTCATTACATTGCTGTAAGCACTGGACCTGAAGGGTCGCCTGTACTTCCACATTTTGGGAAGCTCACCGCAAAGCTACCCGGCGGATCGCCTCCCTCCCCCCCCAATTGCCATCGGCAGACCACGAAACAATAAACAATTAGTACGTGGCCAGCCACAATGCCTCAAATATTGATGCAGAGAGCCGAGCAGAGCACCAGGACTGGTCACGAGGAGACGCCGTCGGCTCAGAAAGGCTTCCTCAATCTCTCCTCGTGCTCAGGCTAGTCATTCACTCTTGACTCACGACAGGCAGACAATCTCAGCCGATATTGCCACACTCCGTTGAGGAAGTCGTAGCGCAATGCCACAGCACCTCTTCCTGAAACAACCTTCATTACATTGCTTTAAATCACATGTGCTGTGAACACGTTATTGAGAATTCGCCTGCGTGTGAAATGTTTTCCCTGGAACTACGACTCCAGGCACCTGTCGGTACAGAACGGGGGGGTAAAAACAACCACTTGAAGGTGACCAGAGGCGGCTGAATTGAATTTACATGGATTTCATTACAAGCGCATCCGATGCCATTTACTACAGCCATTTGCGGTGCTATTTTTCAAGGGTGAAAAGGGCGGTTATGGTGTGAAAGGCTCCATTTCTGCACAGATGCGTCACACATCGACCCCACGCCTGACACTCATCACAGAACTTGACGTTGGATGGTGGTTGGAGGGCTGCAGCTGGGAAATGTGCACGCACCCGGCCTTACATGTTGGAGCCAGAGTTGGAGGGAGAATCAGACATTTCGGAAGAACCGTGGCATTTTGCACCGCAAATCCGCCCCGTTCATTAACATTCAATTCATTAACATTCAATTCAATATGTACACTTGAGGACGTGATGATGTTTTAGTGCTTCGGTATACCCTGTCCTTGTTCGGCAAAAACCGAGGCTTGCAACTCCCCAGTAATGTAGATTACCGCAATAAAGGAAACCACTTTTTAAAAAGGTCAACGGCCCTGAAAACACACAGATAGAGCAACGTTACAGCAATGTGATGCAGGGACAGAGGCTTACATGTTTTCCTGCTTTGCCTGTGCCTGAGAAACGTTGCGACAGCCTTTGCAGCAATGGCCTCCAGTTCCCTGTGATGCCAACGGCGGTGCTCGGGGGGATTGACTTCACATTTAACCTGTCACCAAGCCAAACCCAGGCAGGCTCTCTTTGTTTTCATCGAGACGGCTCCAAGCGCAGGGTTGAGCTGCTCAAAGCAGCAGTTCTAAGACACGACTGTCATTACTGCAGGACGTTTCAGTTACCAACCGAGCGATCCAAGTTTAACCTATTCAGTCTGGCCACATTTATGGCCTTGCCTGCAGAGAACTTTCACTTTTACTTAAGGAGATGCAAAATCTTCATCTGAGCCAGAAGTTTATCAGGGGCCTCTCTTGACTTCTGAACGCCTTGAACCAAGGCCGCTGCCATCACCTGCACTGCAGATGCATTTTACATGCTCTTCTCATGCCTGCATACCACAGTTTCCTCCCACAGTTCCGGAAAGATGCAGGTTTAGCTTGGTTTGACACTCTAAAATCAGAGCACATATTCTGCGTCTGCTCTGCGACGGGCTGGACACCTGTCAAGTATATACTCCCTGTCCCTGCATTTGCCCTATGTGAGATGGAGAGAGACCAAAACACACTGGGTTCAAAGCAGGTATGAGATGATGAAAGCACTAAAGGGAAATAAATCCCTTAAGTCTGACCTCACACAGATGAGTGGGACTGAGACAGATGTAAACTGCACTAATCGCTTGGGGAAGTTCCCGTGAAGACATTCAGGTTCCAGACCAACCATGGCCTGATCTCAGACAGGTTCCAGGTTACAGCATCATACGTTGTTCAAAACGCACTGTTTACATTATGTGGCAAGAGTGGTTGAGTTTACTGTGTCCTATTTTCTTGACATGCCCTTCTTTCCTGCAGTACATTCTCCCCGCTATTATAACTGTTTCTCTGTAGGGTTGTGTTCTAATCCTGTATGGTGTCAAAAGGAAGCACCCCAATGAGTGGAGCTGGCTGCTGATTCATGCTCCATAATAGGCGCATGATGGAGGTTAGTGGATGTGCCCCGGCGGCAGCTTTACCTGCAGAGGAGGAGTCGTCATGGTCGGAGCTCAGGTACCCGTCGCTCCTCCGGTCCGGGGTGCTGTAGCCCGAGCCGGGACGGGGAGCCTGCGGCAGGGACGGGGACAGCCTGCCGTCGTCCCCGGAGTCCAGGTCCCTGCTGTGGCGGAAAGGCCTGAGGCAGTCCCTGGCCACCGGCCTGGGCGTCAACAAGTTATTCCTGACGAAATTGTCGTTGAGCTCCGCGTCTTCGTAGTCACGGTCGCCCGCGGGCTGGCTGTCTCCGGTTCTCTGCGAGCTGGTCCTCCGGGGGGGCACCGGGATGGGGACGGGCTTCCCGGTCCTGCCGCTGAACCTGCTCCGCTCCCGGACACCGAAGCCGCTGCTGGCCGTGGTGCTGCTGGTCCTCTCCGGGGGGCACACCTGGCTCCGGGGGCCGTCGGGCTGCTCGTCCCGCCTGCCCGGCTCTCTGGGGCAGGTGCGCGGGTTGCAGTTCTCGTCCTTCCTCTGGCGGGACACGGTGGTCTGCAGGTAGATCACCTTGAACTTCTCCTCCGCCAGAGCCTTCTGCAGCCTCTTCAGGTTGGTTTTGCACATCTCCAGCTCGGACTCGATGTCCTCCACGGAGTGCAGGTCCATCCTGGGCACCTCTCCGTCCGGGAACTCATTCCTCCAGTGTTTGGCGAATTCCTCCTGCTCCCACATCCTGACGCTCTAACGCTGTCCGTGTTCACCGACAGGTAGCTGCCGTCTGCCGCATACACCCACCGCCCCGTCCTCTCCCTCCTCTGCTTCCTGGACGTCGCTGTTAATCCTCAGCGGGTTGCTATCATCTCCGCTCCACGTTACAGATTCAGATAGTCGGCGTGCGCGTTGTCCAGTGAGCGTGTGTCAGACGCAGAGAAGTTTGCGGCTCCGCTGAAAAGTTTCCAGACTTCCTGTATTCAGACGTGCTGCGTTCAGGTGCCGCTCGGACACGTGGGGTTATGACTCAGTGGAGGAGTCGGTGGCGCGCGCAGTCAATGCGGCATTTCAATCAGGGTTGTTTGGTTTTAGTGGATCCTTTCATGGCAGCGTGCCAGAATGTGATGTACAGCAAATATGTGAGGTATAAAATAAGGCATAAACCAGAAAACCTAATCCTTTTAGAAGATTTTGTCCTGTTACTGTAACCTGGAACCTGACTCCTGATGGACACCAATCTATCTATCTATCTATCTATCTATCTATCTATCTATCTATCTATCTATCTATCTATCTATCTATCTATCTATCTATCTATCTATCTATCTATCTATCTATCTATCTATCTATCTATCTATCTATCTATCTATCTATCTATCTATCTATCTATCTAATACAAACCCATACATATGCACATGCATATACAAACAATACAATCAAATTGAAAACATGTATAACAGCTGGATAAATCTGTAAACATATAATATCACTAACACTGACGACATGACTTGATTACCCTCTTTTGCGTAATGGAAGAAAAAATTCCGACAGCATTTGAATGCAACACAAAATTTTGCCTGAGCACCTGATCTGCTGGTTTTGTTCGACTTACTGTAGTCGGAGCGAACCTACCTAATATATATATATATATAAAAGCATTAATCTTATAACTATCCAAATGACAGTTTGTCCAAAATCTACCATTTGCTCCACCAGGACGTTCTTGGATGTGAGCATCTTATTGATTTCTTTTACAGCATGGATATTGCTACATTGCAACTGACCACACTAGCACGTCCTCATTGCCTTGTTTGTGTCCAGTAATTGTATTTTATCAGGGCAGAAATATCTGGTGTGAGAGAAGACTCAGCTTCATCTGTATCTATTTGTGAAGGGACATCAGAAATGCACATTACATTTAAGAAGAGTAGCAATGAAAAAAAGTAATATCTTACCTTTTAAACCTTTGGTCATGGTGGTTATCATGTTGATTATACAGCAGAGTAAACATAAAACCTTATCGCCTTCATCTCAGCCGAATGCATGCAGCTTCATCCATGTAAAACCCTGGAGTGGGGCCAAGCAGGAGACTTCCAGTAAACCAGAGTTGTAATGCTATACAGCCCAGGAGAAAGTTATCGGCGTGGACAGAGAGCAAACACAGGAGGGCGGAGGCAGAGATGGACACTTGGTATTTTGTGATTGCCCATTTGGATCCCTGCCCGGAACTGAAAGATCATACTCCTAAAAGCTTTCAGTAGCCAGGAGGAATCATTGATCAGTACGTGCTGCAGGCTAGAAAGCCCCTATTGGGTTACTGTAATGAATAGAAGAGGGGAGCTAAGACCAGCCTTTACTCATGAAGCTGGATGACCAAATCCTGAACATCATGCAGCAGGAAATGTTTGGGCCCTCTCTGGTTACCCTTAAAATGTCCAGCACAATCAGTTTGTGGAATGCAGAAGTATGGCTGAGTATCAGCTGAGACAGGACCATGCCTCATAATGATGTGCTTTCATTTGTCAAAAAAAAAAACAATGAACTCATCCAAAAATGCATGTATCACTGATGAAGAGACAGGTTCAGCGAGATACACCCACAGTTTTGCCATTCTTTACAACATGCTGTTTTGTCCTCACCTCTTTACCTACTTCACTGGATTCCAGATGTGCTGGGGCACCTGAAACCTTTCATTTAGTCACTGGATGGAATTCACTGTCGAGTGCGGAGAAGCAGCCAATAAAATCAGGCTTCCACAAACAGGACAACATGAATACAGTCTCCACCTAACTGTAGCATTTACTGTATACTGTGAAAACAGATGTGTAACTGTACACTCCTCTGTGTGGCCTCTACAAACATTCAACATGTTACCTGCAGCATACAGTGCATAGCAGGAGCATAACGCAGTGTTATACTGACTCAGGTTGTTCTATCAGTTCCCATCTGGAATGTCACCTCTCAAAAACGTGAATCCTGTGGAATATCATGGATCCACTTCTATTATCAATGCGTGTGTATGCTGTCTGAATGTGATTTTTTTATTGTAGAAATTAGAAAATGTGTGGTGCGCATGAGTTACGGGCCTGTAATCCTGGAGCATGGAGATGTTTAATCTCGTTATGTGGTTCATTCCTGACATGCCTGCTCACTGTCTACTCTAATGATATGAGCTGTTCCAGTAACGGTGAATCTGTATCTGGGCACTACCGTAGATTGCAAGCTGCAGGAGGGAGGGAGAGAGGTTCGGTCTGTGGTTGTGTGTCGCCCTCTTGTGGCAGTTACAATTAAAAAAAGCTAACGCCGTGTAGCATAGTACAACATTTATTGAATGGGTCGTTTCCACAGGACATCAAAAACAGTAAACTCCTCTAATCACAAAATATTGCTGAATGAAAGATGAATTACTGTAAGACCACAATGATACACCTCGAGACGACAGAGACGTAAAAATATTAGAAAGTACGTAATGCGTCATGATTCGACAAATATTATACATCACTTCAAACCAAACGTACAGAACGAGTATATCAAAATACACAAATAAAATATTATAAAACACGTCTCAAACCTCATCCCAGCTGTGTAGAGGGACAGAACATGAACCATTTTTTTGTTTACCAAAATAGTATCTTCTTAGCCAACACTTATAATGCCGCTCCAAATTTGTTGTGCAATTTTTTTTTCTTCTAAAATCTCCATTAAGGCAACAGGAGGACAGCACCACAGATGCAACCACTGGAGTTACAGGTAGGTAGAATCAAAGGCCACAAACACCCTCCCAAAGACGGTACAAATATATTTCCAGAAGAAGACAAACAACATACAGTTTTGGGTCAAAAGTTGCAGGTTATGATCCTCAATGGCCGTCCTGAGCAGTAGTAGGAGTGTAGTATAATGATTCATAAGCCATCAATGATTAGGCCTGGCCTTTAATATTATAAAAACATCATTGATTTAATGTAAATATATTCTTTAAATTAACAGCAGGATCATACATACTTACCACAGCAACATACCAGTCTCCAGATCAAAGACTGTCACAGTGACTCTTTTGCAAAGCCTCCCCAGATGTTCTTTGCATAGTTAATAGATTTTCTGATAAGAAACGCATAGAAAACTAAATCAGTGTGTAAAAGATGGTATCTAGTCACCATGTGAGGAAAGTCTCATTTGCTAACAGAACAAAGTGCAAAACTCTAAACACAGACCATTGTTGTGGTTGACAATTTTTCGGTGTTGCTGTTAGCCTCACGTGGGCTCTTTGTTCTCATGCTTTTCTGATGGCACTCGCCACCAAGGTTTCTCGCCTAGTGATCACAAATGCCTGTTGTTTTTCATAATAGGCTGCCTCATTAATAAAAGTGGGGTAGACGGTGCCTGGGCCTTGGTAGTGGATGGTTTTTCCATCAAACGTTTGGAACATGGGGTCACCCGGGTTCAGTGGTTCCCAGTCACAGTCCTGAAACAACAACAAGCAATGAGTAACTTGAGCTAGTTGCTCCAACTAACATAATACATTCTCATAGCTGCCAAAGATGCCTCATTTCCTCTCTGCTGCCCACTCACAATCGCAGGTTCAATAGGTCGTATAGGTATTTGGGCTGGAGAGTGAAAGCAGCCACTGTTCAGGCTCTGCTGCTTTGTACCTGCAGATTGGGGTGCACCATGGCGATGATGTTCCCATTGGCATCTCTGGGGTAGTCGATCCTCTCCGAGACCCAGAACACTTCCACTGTGCAGGGGGGGAACTCCATCCCTAAACAACACATGGAGCACAACGTCCCGAGTACGATCAGCATCCTTTAAAACCCCAGTGGCACTGAGAAAATGACACACCAAGTCTGGTAGTAGTCCATGCCAGGACAGAAATGTAAAAAACACAATAATGACTTACAATGAAGCGAGGAAAGAAAGCGATTTTAAATAAATGAGCTGGGAAAAAGCAAGCAACATAAAAAATGAGAAAGAAATGAGTGCAAAGACATGATGAATCAGCCATTGTGATGGGACTCTGTCTGCAAATAATTAACTTGCTGCTGTGATTCCAGCTAAATTTCACTTTTATCAATGATCAACCGATCTGAAGAGGAGTCATCAGGAGCAGACTGAAGAAAGAAGGGTTTTACCCAGGGACCTGGATCAGTGAGACATTTTCCCAATCTAACAAAAGATGGGTCCTTAAAGGCTGTCATGGCATAATCACTATTAAAATACAGACGTATTACATAAAGGAGAGTTTTCTTCAGGTTTTCAAATAGGAAGAATATTGAACTCAATAAGTAACTACTTGTACTTAGATGCGATTAACATAACATAACATATGAGGTATTTTGATCTGACCATCGATGAAGACTTTACATTTCTGTCACATCCTGGTTCTACTACTCGTGTCCAATCAGCAGTTGAGCTCCTGAGACAGCCTGCTTGGTGTTTTGAGCAGCCTCCGCTCTAATTAATGACATGCACACTGTTGTGTTTTGCCCGTTAAGTTTTTCTCTTCTCTCCCAGTCAGACGCTGAAAAGGTGCCACACAGTGCCAGGGTGGTCTCATTCAAGCTCCGGATCCAAACAGGAAGTGCAATGGGCTTTTTTGGCAGCGCTCGGACACTCGGTGCGCAGACGCTCCAATGTGCTGCTCCACCACGCGGGCATGAGACCACCGAGCTGTGCATTGTTACGTAACTGGCAGCGCAGAGCGAGAAAAAGGGACAGCCCGTTCCACACACCCCCTCCCCACCGCTGAATCTGCGCGACCGTTATCCTGCAGCGGAATCATCTTCGACTGTTGAGCGCCGCGTAGCCGAGCGACTCGTTCCTTCGCGCCGCTCGCCTTCAAAGGCCGGGAACGGCGATTCATCACCACGTCCCGGGCCTTTCATCGGCACCAGCGTGGCCCCCGCCACACAAGACCGGCAGACCAGTTGGCAGCCGGACTCTAATGACGTGGAAGGTGCCAACTCCCAACAAGAGGGGCCATTCAGCGGCAGGCCGGCCGGGGGGAAACCAAGCGGCTGCGGCTCGCTCTTGGCACGCACCACCTGTTTACGTAAACGGGCAAGGAGAGGCCGGCGTGCACCTCAACGTGCCCGACGCTGTTCCCAGCCTCGGGGAGGAGGGAGGGCAGGGCGGGGGCAGGGCGAGCCAGCTGCGGATAAATTTAGAGGTCTGGGGTGCAGGGACATCTGGATGAGTCAGACGAGCGGCCGCGGGCGCTCTGTCGGCGACGTCACAGTGACACCACGGAGGAAGCAGACGCGCTCTAAAGAACCTTCTCTTCCATTACATAACACATCATGAATCACTATATTAGCCGCCTCTATGCAAACGCTAATTCTCTAAGGGGGCCGAGGGCGCTTGACTGGACTGAATATCTTTGTTTTCTGGATTGTGACAAGATTTCATCAGAAATACCTCAGGTGTATTTTACAATCCTATTTTTAGGTGTACGAAGGAATATGATGTTTTCTGACCTCCTTTGGTAGGGAACGGACGGTTCCCATTCAACAAAGCCACTAAGAACATGATTCAGGGCCCCCTTCAAGAACGTCATGTCTTACGGCACGTGTTGCTGATTGCCATGTAACCGTGCTATGGATTAAGAGCCTAAGCCGCTGTGGTATGTTGTGTATTACCTTCGTTGAACAGTTCGATGAAGTCCAGGGCGTGTTTCAGTATTACCCTCATGGCCTCGAAGATGTTACTCCTCAAAACGCCTTGAGGCTGAGGACCCACCTCCAGACCTGCAGCCAAACAATCACAGCAAGGCACATTCACGCGTGTTCAACGCCTCTGTTCCCTCTGAATAAGTCCCTCAGAGGGATCTTAAATAACCCCCCCACCCCCCGCCCCCCCACTGTGCAGTTTTGGCTGAACTTGAGTGACTCGCTCACCCACGGGGTGCTTGGCGACCGAGCGTGAAGTGGAATACTTCAGAAGAGGATGTTCGTTGAGCAGAACCAGACAGCTGGCCGGAGCGATGGCTTTCTGCAGAAACACAGAGGCGACAAACACGAGATGTCAGCTGCAGATAGTGACGACACCTCGCCACAGTCACACGCTCTCAGACAGGCCCGACCGTCTCAAGCTGTGATCTGCCGCCGCTTCGAGAGGTTTGCTTGACCGAATGGAAAATCCAATCTGCCCAACAAACGGAGTGCGTGCGATAACACTCTGACAAACACAGAGACTGCGTGCGGGGGTTAGACCTGGCGATCAGTGCAGGCACAGCCTTATCAGTAGCGATGTTTCGGGTCTCTGTGATTTATCTTTGTCCTCATTAGACAACTGAACAGAAAGTGTAAGAGTGAGCTCCTGAGTTCAAACGGATGTTTTTTTTTATCTTCGACCAAGCTCGGAGGAGATGAGTCAATCCACATACGATAATATATACTCGTACCCACACACACACACACAGCCGGAAGGGAGGACGGTTTTAATGATGTTTCCACTGCCTGCCGGCTGTTTGTGAAACAGACTCTCAAGTCGTTAGTGATTGAGACGGCAGCAGAGCAGAAGAGTGATTGCTGAAAACAGGGCAGAGCCAGAGGACCGAGCCATGAGATGAACCATTAAAAAGCTGATGTGTGGTAATGCTGGGTAACAGGCTTAGAAGTCAGTCCTGTACATCTTTGTGTCCCATTCTGTGTCTTTCTAAAGCTTAAAAGCATTTCTCATAACCTCCCTTGTCCCCGGCCACAAGGAGTGTGTTGCCTTTGGCTGCTCTCTTCCTTACCAGTGCTGCCCCGCGGGGCTTTGTCTTGAGCTGAACAGTGAGGAAAGGAACTGGAGCCAAAACCAGGCCGGGGGGTGGGGGGTGGGGGGGATAACGCAAACCAATGAGCAAGTAAATATCTCAGGATGGTGCGGTGGTGTTTTTGCCATGAAACAACTTGAAAGCTTCTTCTCGTTACTCTCTTGTTTGGAGCAAAGTGTCGAATGAACCAAAACAAAAGTGGTGTTGATTAACTGTTGCAGATGAGTCGAATGTCACCAGGGTCAGAGGGGATTTGTGGCTCAGGGCGGATCCCTCTGGTTCCCCCTGCCTTCTATAGATGGCTGATCCTTTAGATGAGTTCCCCCTGCGCGTTAAGGTAAACTGAGGATTACATTATTTACACAGGTTAACTGAACCTCTAGACGGAGGCCGTTTGGTAAAATATTGACTTTTGATTAGCCTGCACATGGCGACGTGGGTGAAGTGGAACCATCTGAGGAGCCTGTCCCAAAGTCTCAGCGTACAAGTCTCTGTGTGGGACCTAGGGATCATTTCCAACTAAGAATATGTACGCGCTGCTGTCGGCCACACTCAGAATGGTCACCTTAATGTAGTTCATCATCTGCAGGTTGAAGTGGTCTTTGGAGCTCTCCAGAATCAGGGTGCAGCCCATGTTGGACGTCGTGTTGTGGAGGTCAAAGATGACATCGTAGGCCTCCGGGCTTCCCTTGGGCCCAAATATCCTGTTGATCTCCTGAGCTCTCTGCACCTCATAGGGCAGGTTGTCTCCTCCAGGGGCACTGCAGGACACACACACACACACACACACAGAATGAGACAGCAGCCAGATGCCGGTACATTTACGGCTTATCAGACAATTCTGCTGTGGGAACAATGAGCTACAACAAACGTTAATAATTCACATGAGGGCGTCTTCATGACCCACACAATCTGTGAGACTTTCGCCCTAGTGTGCCAGAGGTGAGAAGTAACGGCCTGCAAGTGAAATGATCAAAATGCTGAAAACAAGACTGTTCCTGTTCCTGTAATAGGCCTTGTGCTCTGCATTTCCTAAAACTCTTCACATGTGCAAAAACAAGGAAACATTAATAACGGCGTATGACATCTTGATAATCGCCATAATTCCGCATAATTGGCTAATGTGGAAAGTCATGGCAGCCATTAAGGCTGAACTGAAATACAAAAGCTGGATTTAGCGGGACAGTGGCCTCTGTTGGGGAGCCATAAAAAGAAATTTAACCCCCTTCCTCAAAACAGTGTGCGTCTCCACTAATACTCCTTGAGAAACTCTATCCCCCAGCTCAACTTGTTTTTCCCAGCCCAGGGTGACACCGTGCACGGTCTGACAGCTCCTCTTTGTGTCCCTTAGCTCTTTTAAAGCATTTCAGTATAAAGAGCAGTCCAGGACATTCTCCAAGCTACCGCAGAACAGCACCTCTGCTGTCCATATTGTCTCGCCTCTCTCACATCTGCTCTTCTATTTTCAACAGATATCTGGTATTGTCTGGGAGGGCCCAGGACAGCGGTGCAGCGGCACAGGGGGCGGCACCTCTGACAGGGGAGGAAATATGGACACGGGTCGTTTCATTCCCGCTGAAGGAAGGGCAGGCCTGAGCTGTTAATCTTCTTATACGTCGCCTTCACAGAGGCTAAGCGGTTTGCGAGCCCGAGAGTTGAGATGATCTGTAACGATGACCGAACAACTACATGGTGGAGGGGATGGAGGATTCAATACGGAATTCACAAAAATAAAAACCTTTAAGGGGATCGAGACTGAAACACCCACTGTTTTTGTGTTTTAACAGACAGTGTGTCCCCTGCAAAAGAAGTTTAGTAGGTCTCAAGGCATCAACATATCCTCGTTGATGTGTACATTTTGGATAATAATATGAGTGTGATGTAAGACATACCATAAGTGACTAAATTCAGATTGTAGGCAGCAGTCTCTGATTCTGGCTCAGATGTGTATGGCTGGATGTGTATGCACACCACAGCTGTATGGCTCCAGTCACCACTTAACCAAAGTAAAAGTTGCTGAACTATGTTTTGAAGCAAGGTGTGTCAGATCATGAAAGGCAATCAGTGTGTGAAAGTATGAAAACTCTGTGCATAAAACCGTAAAATTCCCTTACCTAAAAACAGGACTGAGGCCTCTGGGTTGAAAGCGGTATTTGTCAGTGGATCCGGAATAATGTGAAAATAAGCAGGTGTCTCTGTGATAAATGATGCTGAGGGAGACGTGAGGCGGCCCGTAATAACCTTGAGGCTGTTATTATGGCCTGGGACTCCTATACGATGAAGTGCTGGATGTGCTGGCCATCCAAATAGGTCTGTAAATAGGCTGTGTGTGTGTGTATGTGTGTGTGTAAAAGAACGCAGACTACATGCGCCAGCGTTTGCGTAAGACTTCAGTTTCTGCTATAATGCACACGAAGAGGGACGAATGGGAAGGGGGAGAGGGAGAGAGAGGGAGAGAGAGAGAGAGAGGGAGAGAGAGAGAGGGAGAGAGAGAGACTTAATTCGTTTGCTCGGTCACGTTTCGCTCACGTTTCTGCTGCTGGCTGACGGTCGGTGGAGGACTGCACGCTGCTCGCCTGTTATTGGCAGGGAGGGTGGGGGCGGGGTGGAGGGGCATCAGGGTAAACACACGCATTCACACACACACACACGCTACCTGCGATAAACACACATGGATGGAGATGTCAACGTGACCGCTTTTCATTTTTTATTCAGTATTTTCTGCTATCGGGATCCCCTCGTGTCAACAGTGTAAATCGCATTCAAGCAGCTGCTTTACAGTGCGCTGTCACCATTGTCCGCCCCTTCAACCTGTGCTGCTGCTGCTGCTGTTGTTGTTGTTTTGCTCCTATTGTGTCCACTACATGTTCTTTAAGCAGGACACACACACACACGCTGACAGTCAATTTTGTCGATAAGGTTGCATAATTGCGCTTGTCAGTGTGTTTTCCAGCATGTTTCCCCCCCGCATCAGTGCGGTCTGTGATGATCTAAAATCCACCGCGGACAGATTGTGTATTATGGTCTAAATATCTCAGGAAAAAAAACACACAACAACCGACAACCTCTTTACCTCTCAGCCGTGGCCGTGACTCACAGCTGATCGGTGCACATGTACCACCGATTGGCTCCCATCGTCATAACATAATTGAAAAAGGTGTAACGTGGAGGAAGTGTGCGCTCAGGTCTGTGAGTGTGTTCTGGCCCAGGGCCAGCAAAAGTTGCCCCGACCGAGCGGTGACAGCTGAGCGGCCCCCCTGGACAACAACACCTCCGCCCGCCGCCGTGTTTACCTCAGGTTCTCCGGGCTGAAGGCTCGGTTCAGGTCCGTGTCCACGTATCTGGTGCACTTCTCCACCGCCTTGGGGTTGGTGATGAACGGCTTGGTCTCGACCCCTTTCCTCTGGATCTCGGAGCCGTTTTTGACCCACAGGTTGACCAGCGTCACGCCGGACATCTCGTTGCCGTGCGTCCCTCCGAAGATCGCCACCCGCCGGGCCTCGCCGAGGCGGACGCTGCTGTTGTACGAGGACATGGCCGGACACACGGGATGGAGAGAGAGAGAGAGAGGGAGAGAGCCGCTGCTCGCTCAGGCTCCGGGGGCACGGCTCAAAGTTTTCCAGCCGCTGCGGCGCAGCCTCGCCGTTTAAATGCGTGCTTACGTAACGCGCCCCCTGCCCCGCCGCGCGACACGCCGTGCGTCGGGCGCGCACCGAGCCGCGCGCGACATCCCCGCAGGCCGGACCGCAGCCAATCAGGAGCCGCCGAGCACACCTGCACCTGACCCCGTCACATTCCAGATGCTGCGACCCGGCGAACCCGCAACTCGCGTTCTTGCCGACCTGAAAGACGCGACCTGCGACTCCCGAAGCGTTCCGGGCAAATTACACCTCACCGCCTGAGCGCGAGGAATGCTGGAAAGCAGATGTAAAACAAACATGGCGAACCGTGTGCGTCTTTTTTCATGTCCATTCACCAAGGGCGCTGCTGATGGCTCATTTGAGCGGAGGAGGAGGTTAGACGGTGACAACACAAAAAAACCTTGTTTTGTTATAAACTCCTCGGTTTATTACAAAACTGCACCATAACCACACCAAAACAACAAACAGCTCTGACTGTCTTTCAGTTCCTGTAAACTAACTTTGTACTATTTTATTATGTGTCCACTGTTTTTGTTGCTCATGTACTACTATAGTGTGCTGCTTATGTTTTGGCCAGGTCACCCTTATAAAAAAAGGTCTTATCTGGTTAAGTAAAAGTTAAATAATAATAAAAGAAATTGAGTATGCATTCCTGCTCGATTTTAACAAGGTCCTTCCAAATATAGGTGTAATCATAACATCTCCCTCCTTCAACATTGATAGGTATCAAGGTAGACCGAATAGAATGGAACTAAATCTTTAAAAAAAAGACAACACCAAATTAGCAATACATGAAATTACAGGCTTGCCCTTTCTTTGTCCATTGCTAGACGAAGTCCTACATTAACAAAGATATCTCACAGAACTGTACCTTTCACTGATAACGTGGGACAGGCAGGTGGAGATTTTTAAACAAACTCCATCCATCCATCCATCCAGTGTCCTACCCCCTTTGTAACCCGACAAAAGCTGGAGAGACAACAGGGCTGCAAAGTTGGTTGTATTGTCCTATCATGTTAGTTCTGAACCTCTAGATGCATATCCGAATAAATAACTAAAACTGTTGCAAATGTTTTACCTCCAACATTGCCACTGTATTACCCATTAGCCTCGATGTAATCTCTCCATTTAGTTACGACTATAACAAGCTGTAAAAAAAAGATGCAGCATCAGTATCAAAGCAGCAGTTTTTTAGCTTTTTTTATTAACACTTGAATCCAAAATGTTTCTGAACAGCAGCATTTACAATGTCACTTTACTATACTTGACTTTTTCACTTTTACACTTTTAGGGATCAGGAAAGAGCCAGTGTTTAATGACCTTTTGACCTTTGCTGCCAAACGGCCAGTAGATGGCAGTCTAACGTGGTTGTACACATTGATTGTCAGTTGCCTTGACTGTAAAGAAATAAAAAACACTGTAAAAAAACCCCCAAACTATTCAAAAAGTATTTTCAAAAGGAAAGAACTGCGTGCGGTGGCGGACTCAACACCAAAAAGGTTGAACACTATTAAAGAAGGCTTTGATACAAAACAAAGTGACTGGACTGAGAGCAGCCCTCAGACTCGTCTTGGGCTGAACTGCTGCGTCAGGCTCAGCGTTTCCACTGGTAGGTGGGGAACTGCTGAACAAAAACATGTTCGGGCTCGTCTGCCAACTTCTCCTCCCCCTTCTTTTTTTTCACCTCCACATCCTCAAATGTTTCCGCGGGGTTCGCCGTCTCACTTGCTTTCCGCTTACGCTTCTTTTTGCTCTTCACCGCCGGGCCAGTGACTTCGGGCAGGGCAGCCAGACGTGTTTCGTCCAGTTCCTCATAGCGGCCGGGTTCCAGGGCAGCGCTTTCCCCTGCATCAGCATCCAGGAAGGATGAGGTCCCCCTCTTTCCCTTTCCCCGCACAGACACTGAATCGACGCTTTGTGCCTCCTCGCCCTCCGAGATGCTAGTCTGCATTTTCCTCTTCTTCTTCCTCTTCTTCTTTTTCTTGGCCACCTGCTCGACAGCATTGTCTACGGATTCCTGAGCAACACCTTTAACTTCGACCGCGTCATGTTCATCAGGAACGGGAGCTACATCCACCGTCTCGGGTGTTTCTTTTCTCTTCTTCTTCTTTTGCAGGGTCCCCTCTTCCTCAGCGCTCTTAGGACCAATTGGTTCCTCCCGAATCTGATCATGTTCAAGAAGCTTCTTCTTTTTCTTCTTGAGCGACTCTTCTTTCTTCACGCTCACAGGTGGACCATGCAGACCTTCCGGTTCCTCATGCCTCTGATCATGATCTACTCCTCCCCCCTCGTGGACTTTGTCTCTCTTGTTCTTCTTTTTGAGAGACTCCTCTTTCTCCACAGTCACAGGTGGAGCAGGCAGCTCCTCTGGTTCCTCCTGCCTCTGATCGTGCTGTTTTCCTCTGTCGCAAACTTTTTGTTTTTTCTTCTTCTTCTTTAGATGTACCTCATCCCCCACAGTCACAGGTGGCGCAGACAGACCTTCTGGCTCCTCCTGCCTCCGATCATGATCATCTTCTCCTCCTGCATCATGATTGCGTTTTTTCTTCTTCTTCTTCTTTTTCAGCGACACTTCTTCGGCGTAAACAGGTGGAGCAGGCAGATCTTCTGCTTCCTCCTGCTTCTGATCATGATTAGCTTCTTCTCCATTGTGTACTTTGTGTTTTTTCTTCTTCTTTTTTAGAGACGATGTTTCATCATCCACAATCACAAGTGGAGCAGGCAGATATTCTGATCCTCTGTCATGAAGTTTGTGCTTCTTTTTTGGGGACATTTCTTCCTCCACAGTCACAGATGTTGTAATGGGTGGCCTCATGGGTTCTTTGGAGATCAGACTACTTTCTTGTTCCTCTACACTTCTGTTCCGTTTCTTCTTCTTCTTTAGCGAAAGTTTGTTCTCCAGGCTCACAGGTGGAGCAGACAGACCTTCCGGTTCCTCCTGCCTCTGATCATGACTTTCTTCTCCCCCTCCATCGTGTGTTTTGTATTTTTTCTTCTTTTTCAGAGATACCTCATCCTCCACACTCACAGGCGGATCAGGTCGAGCTTCTGGCTGTCTTCTGCCACGAACTTTGCTCGTTGTCTTCTTTTTAGGGGACACGTCTTCCTCCACGGTCACAGATTTGGCAGCAGGTTGACTCTCTGGCCCTTGGGCAATCAGACCATCTTCTTGCTCTTCTACACTTGTGTTCCGTTTCTCCTGCTTTTGTAGCGAAACCTCGTTCTCCACGCTCACAGGTGGAGCAGACAGACCTTCTGGATCCTGCTGCTCCTCTTCTTTTCTTCTGTCATGAAACTTCTGTATCTTTCTCTTCTTCCTCGGTGACACCTCTTCCTCCACAGTCACAGATTCTGGAGCACGTGGACTCTCTGGCTCTGTGGAAATCAGACCGTCTCCTTCCTCTTCTCCTCTCTGATGATGAATTTCACGGTTTTCAATTGACACCTCTGAACTTTCTCCAAAGGTTGCAGCACGCTGAGAGAGGTCCGAAGCCGCCTGCTCATCTCCGTCTTGGTCGTCCTCATCAGGAGGTGACTGATGAATGTGCTCTTTTCCTCGGACATGGGTGGATTCTGGTGTTTCTACAGCGGCCGCAGTATTTCCTAAGGCATTTACTGATTCGTCAAACTGAACTGTTACTCTCGGCACTGAGCCTAAAGCTGCTCCTTCGTGCTTGCCTGCTCCTTCCCCTATACTTCCTGTGTTCGGTATCGGTGTCTCGGCATCATCGCTCAGAGTTGCATCGTTATTGTCATTTTCCACTTCTGTCTTTCTGCTACCATTCTCAGCTTCACAGCTCTCCAAAGGCACAGATTTCACCTCATCTGTGTTCACTTCAACCCCGTCTGGTGCCAAATGCTCCTTCCCCTCCTCCACATGTAAGATGTAAGACATGAGTTCCAGCCTCTCACTCTTCTGCATCTTCTGAGGTTCTACATGGCGATCGTCGAACAGGCTGATGCTCTCCTCTAGCTCCATAGTACTGGATACAACATCCTCATCCCCCGGCTCCTCCTCACTTTCTTCTCCTTCCCTTTCATCATCGCCGTCATTAGCAGAGTCACGTCTAATGCGCCGGAGGTGGCTCTGGCTTACAGGAAAATCTTCCATCTGATCCATTTGGTCATCAGCGTGCAGTATTTCAGTTTGAGACAGTATTACAGTTTTGGATGATTTCCTGTCCTGCAGCGTGAAATCCTGTGAGATCACGTAATCACAATGCGTAGCATCGCTGTCGCTGTCACTGTCACTGTCGCTGGACGGCTCTTTCTCCCTTTCCCTTTGCCAAGAAGGAAGCTCATCGTCTTCGTCACTCTCCTCCGCGTGTTCTGAAAGCTCTGCATCACGCGTTTCACGTACGTCATCGCTCGTCTCCTCAGCCGAGTCTCCGCCCAACTCTTCACGACGGGGACTCTCACGGGTGCGGTCCACAGGTGACGCGCTGGTAGCGGGCGCCTCGGAGGGCGTTTCACGCGACGCCGTGCACTGACTGCTCCCCGAGGCGTCTTCTTTTCCCGCTCTGCCAGCCTTCATCCTCTCCCGTTGCCTCAGCTGGCCCCACCACGTTCGTCCACCTTTTGTATCTATCGATAGCAGGAAACATTTCTTATCCTGCGGGACGAAACGCAGGGTCAGGCACACGGCACACGAAGCAGTTCTGCTCTCACGCAGGTTTTCCATGTTCTGACTGGACACTCACCACCACTCTGAGACTGTGATCCACTTTGTCCGGCATGTTTTCTTCCTCTCTAGAATAGAAAAGATGTATTTCAATGCACCTCAAATTCATTTGTGCAGCACCCTTCACACAAGTAATAATATGAACAAAATATTGTCGTAAGACATAGAAGCATGAATATGGTACAATAGGTGATGTTTTGGACCTGCCATACATCTATGGCCTGGAATTGATTGATATTCTTTTAAGTGTATTTAAGTGTATGATGCGTGTGACTTCAAACCACTGAAACGCACTTACTCTGACACTTCAGACAGGTCATCGCCAATCAGGTCAAAGGTTGGAAGGGCTGACTGCAGACCATCTCCTCCCCGTGCCTTCGTCCTGACACGTCTGAAGAAACCTTCCATCTCCGCGTTCTGCAAAGCACCAAACGCACCAGTTAGGACCAAACGCAGCAGTTAGGACCAAACGCAGCAGTTAGGACCAAACGCAGCAGTTAGGACCAAACGCAGCAGTTAGGACCAAACGCAGCAGTTACTGCAACCAAAGCAAAATGTCCACTGGGGCGCTCACCTGGAGGTGAAGCCTCTCCCTGGCAGGAACCCTCTTGTCCCGTGGCAGGAAAGGGAAGTTGAACCACTGCGGGTTTCCACGCTTTGACCTGCGTCTCCCACCTGGACGGCCGTCGGGGTCTCTCCGCGCAGTCCCTGCCGCAGCCTGGGTGATGAACACGCTGCTCCCCGAGTCACTGCTGCGAGGGACCAAGCACGGAGTCAGCGTAACGAGAGCACCTCTCCCATCCAGGAGGATAGAGGACCGCATACTCACCTGTCTGTCTCTGTAGCCACCTGTCTTCCGGAGAGAAACCCAGGCCGTGGGGCGCGGCTGGTGCTGCCAAGGAGTGGGAAAGTTGGAGAGAGGCATCTTTCTGCCATCTCAGAGTGGGGGTCTGTCTACAAGTGTCTTTAAGTCCTTCAGTCAATGGCAAATAGCGATCGGTGATTGAACGCCGGGGAATAACGCAGGATAAGGTGTTGCAGCTTCAAAACAACTCCAAAACTTGCCGCATGTGCGATTCAACCAGTCAACCAGGAAGTGAAAACACGTCATAAGCGCGTCAGCGAATCAGCAATCACCAAAGAGGAGGAGGGAAACAAGAGGACTCCTCGTCTCTACGTCTGGTTCCGGCTTCACCGTGTCGTAAACATTTGACGTTTGTTTTCCTTAAATTTTCACATAAATGAATTGTTTCCTAAAGGCGCATACTAATCACGATCACTGAACTAGAGTAAATCCAGAATAAAGACGGTAGAAGTTTAGGAATAAGGGATTGCATTAAAACCGTCTGTTTCGACCCTGCAGGTAAACTTAATGTGTACTTCAAACAGTCATATGAAAATTGAAATAAACACGTGATTCTTCTCGGTTTCCTTAAATGAGTACAATGGAACAGCCATATAAAATACAAATAAATAAATAAGTGGCTGTCCTTGGCTTCCGTAAATAAGTACAATGAGTACATCATTTAAAAAAAAAGTTTTAAATATTCATACTTTACCTCATAAATGAGTTGTCAGATGATCGTACACGAAACGGTGATGAAGCTACGTGTGGGAACTATCTCGTCGGTACTTGCTCTTTTCTCTCTACACCGCCCTCTATCCGCTGTTCCTTGCTGTTTCTGATAGTCGATCACTGCCATAGTCTCTGCAGACGTTCAGCTCCACTGAGCAGCCATGGATCCCTGCAGCAGGACAGAGAAGGTGCAGCTCCATGCTCCAGCCCTGGAGGAGCTGCGTGCAGGTAAGGGAGCGCAGCTGCGTGGCGCAGGAGGGGCTGCAGGAGCCAGGATGTAGAGGCGAGAGCAGTAAAGACTTGCCTTTGGTTGCAGTGCTGCAGGCAGGACTGGAGGACAACTTTGCTGAAGTTGAGGTGAATGTTGTGGACTGTCCAGATCTCACCAAGGAACCCTTCCAGTTTCCTGTCAAAGGTGAGAGTCCATCGGAAGACTTCATGCTTTGTTTCCATATGTCAGGAATGATGTGTACACAGTGTACAGACACTTATGCCTTTTATCAGCCTTTTACTGCAGTTTTTACCCCTCATTACTACTTCTCATCACACTTCGCATATTTTGTATGTATTAGTCTCACAGCATGTCTGCATAAGCCTTATATGCTCAAATCGTGGAGTATTTGTACTATTGTAAATATAAGGTATCAGAATACTAGTTTGACCACTGGCTTTCATAAGAGTTCAGAGGTCAGTAGCTGGAACCTGAATTATTTACAGAAGCATCATAATCAATAAAAATCACAGGCGGAGCACTTCCTAGCCTGTGTGGGAGGGCAGGGCACTATTTTCTATGGGCACTAAATGAATTTGACATGGACTTGGGTCTTCGAGCTATCATTACACCGAACAATCCAAATATTTGCTTTGTGGGACCCTGTCACATTTCTCCTCACGTCTCCTCTGCAGGTCTGTGTGGAAGCCCGCGCATCACTGATGTCGGCGGGGTGCCGTACCTGATCCCCCTGGTTAAGAAGGACAAGGTAGCTTTGATGAAAATACTCCCGTGGATTTAATAATAAGCAGTGACCTGTGGTGAAGAGGATTTTTATGGAGTCGTCTCTCCTCCTCCTCTTCCTCCTCCTCCTCCCAGGAATATGACATGAACACCATATCAAAGGAGGTGGAGCTGCCAGGGGCCTTCATCCTCGGAGCGGCAGGCGCCCCCTCCAGAATTGTCGGGATGAATGCAGAGGTGAATCCCTTTTTATCCGCATCAAGCCTGACTGAAACATTTTCATTTAGTGCTTTTTCTGTGAGGAGCCAGGGGGGGTGGTGGTGGTGGTGGGGGGGGGGGGGCAGCACATTTCACATCAGACACCTTTGATGTCTTTTAAGACCACAAAGCAGTGCATGGTTGCCATGCAGTGAGGTGTTGACAACAGGTGAAAACAGAATGAAAGCCACAGTTTCCCTATCACTTTAACTGAATGGGTGGACCCCTCCCCATGGGGACGGACCATGGTGTCATTACTAATGCGGAGACTGACGGAGTCGACACTGTGCCCCACAGCTGATGCCGCTGGTGCTGACGGAGGCGGGGGGGAAGCCTGCGGTGAACAGCAGCTACTTCTCCTCCATCAACCCGGCCGACGGCCAGTGTCTGCTGGAGAAATACAGCGACAAGTTCCCCGACTGCTGCTTCGGCCTGCTGGGCAACCTGTATGCCTGCGAGGGAAAGCCCGGAAAGGTGATCCGAGAGAGGGGGGGGGCGGGCGGCGTTCCCCCCCTTCCAAAACGCCTGGTCATCCTCGCCCGTTCCCCTTTGGCAAATAATGAACATCTGTGGTTAGGCATGAACCTCAGCTCAATTATCTGCGAGTTAATAACCGCGTCTCGGTGTGAACTTCAGCACCGTCACACTGGGGAGGAGAAACATTAACAGGTGACCGCAGAGGCTTGAGCTGCCGCGTCCTCCTCGCCCCGCAGGTCATAGAGGTGCGAGCCAAGAAGCGCACGGGAGGCCTCAGCCTGGTGACGGCGCTGAGGACGGCCCTGGAAGCCCGCTACCCGGACAAGAGCCTCGCCCTGGGCGGCACCTTCGTCATCCAGAGAGGGAAAGCCAAAATCCACATCATGGTAAAGTCTCGCAGGTGAATGGGTGGATGGCAGCCCGGCCGCTTGGCGCCTGTGACGCGCTGTCTTTGCGCCCTCTCGTCCACAGCCCAGAGAGTTCTCCGCCTGCCCCCTCCACACCAACGACGACGTCAACAGCTGGCTCCAGCACTTCGAGGTGCGGGCGCCCCTCATCTGCCAGTCCGTGCTGGTGTCCAGAGACCCCGTGAGTAACAACAACGAATCGCTCCGCGGCGTCCAGCAGCTTCCAGCAGCCCGTCTGTAAAGCAGAGCTGCACGTATGTGTGTTGTTGTTCATCCAGGGTCTGGACCTGCGCGTGGAGCACACGCACTGCTTCAGCTACCACGGTGAAGGGGGCCACTACTACATAGACACCACGCCCGACACCGTGGAGTACCTGGGCTACTTCGTGCCCGCTGAGTTCGTGTACCGCATTGACCGGCCCGCCGAGACCCACGGAGTCGGCCGGGATTGAAATGTGAATGAACGGAGAAGGAAAAAAAAAAGGAAGTTCCTGTTTTAGACGGTCGAATCAAGAAGTGTGATTTATGTAAGGTTCTATGAATCATAACGCACACAGAAATGTACGAGTGCGCACCATTGATTTTGCTTTAAAATCATTTCTCTAAAAAAACATTTCTTAGGAATAAAATCACTACATTTCACTAAATAAGTGTGGATTGATTGTTTCGACTGTTCCCTTGCTAAACAGAGCAGTAAATGCAATAGACTACGGCAGTGCAGTGCTGCACTGTTTGAAAACTCCCATGATTTCCCAAGACCTGACACACATGCACACAGCTATCACTTATTGATTAGGTTTTTCCAGTGCAAGTGGATACAATCCCCATCCATCCATCCATCCATCCATCCATCCATCCATCCATCCATCCATCCATCCATCCATCCATCCATCCATCCATCCATCCATCCATCCATCCATCCATCCATCCATCCATCCATCCATCATCTTAGCGACTTTGTGCCTAGGCAGTGTCATGGGGGTATCCAATGTCCTCCTCACACAGCTACAATCCCCCATCCTAACCAGGCTGGAATGAAAACACAGAAGCTGCGTTTATGTGTCCAACTTCTGCGGTTCATCTTATTTTGCCAATTGGCAAGATGTGAAGTATTAAAGGCCCATTGAAACACACACGTCTCAACAGCCCCCAGACATTTATTCTCCTTTAGCACATCTATCAATTATCTTCTTGTAGGGGTTTTCAGGAGTCAGTGTTTAAGTGGCAGCTGTAAGTCTGTAATCAACCTAAACTTGCATGGAAAGAGGAGTGTACAGAGGAAAACCAGGGGTTGCTTTCACCTGGTTTGTGTCCTCATCCATTGTTGAGGCTGTGACAGACTATTGTGTCTGAGTGTTATTGTTTGCCTCTGCCTCTATCTTGGTCATCTTGGTGGGGTGGGGCATCTCCAGGCTTAGGTCTCAAGGAGTATTCATTTCTTTAAGCTCTAATTTACTTATTTACAAATGGAGCAAGTTTTTTCAAAACTACAGTGTATTATGTATCTGAATTTTATTAGAAATTTAATGTACTCAAGTCAGTTTACAAACCATCTGCCTGACCAATGCACTGGTCCCTTGAACATGGCCATTTTCATGCCAGTTTATACCACATGTGAGGGGCAGAGTTTCACTGTCCTGCGAATGTACATCTTGCACCGGGTGCGTGTACATTGTGTTTTTGTGTCCATCTTGGCTTCACAACGTCCCTCGGGTAACTCGGGTAAACTAACTTACTAACTCAAACATTTACTTCAGGCTCTGCAGATGATGTTTCTGTAGTTTAGCAGGATGTGGCACCATGTTTTTTTTCTCCTGAATCCTCCTCACAGTGGCTGCAGGGACTGTGGTTCTTGGAAGATGTCATGTTCTTCCAATTTGAGGTATTACCGGCGTTTTCCCCACTTCCTCAAGAAAGAGGTGCCTCTTCTGTAGATTTCTCCAGTTCCATTCTGGGCTCAGTGACATCCAAATGACGAAGGCGTTGCAAGCGGAGATATCCAACGTGTCAAAAAATACCACTGGAGGCCATCGTAGAGTCTTGTTTTTGAGGTTGTAAGTAGTTATCAGTTTAGTCACTAGTTTATCAAGGTTGTCCACGCGTCTCTTCGTCTTAGGGTTTTTTTGGTGTGTACCAACAGGCCTGAAAAACATTCTAGAGGAAACACTGAAGTTGTTCTCCAACTTAGTTGTTCAGTTAAAGGGAACTTGCTTTGGTGATTGGTACAGAAAACAGGCATGCATGTATAAACTGGCAGCATAAGATAACAGTATGCACACAATATGTTAATACACACAATATGACACTGTGAGAATAACAGAATTTATGTTACTCATGTTTTTCCCACTACATATACACACACTCATTTTTGAATTGCATTGTATACTGTATTTTATGACATAGCAATTAGAAACAGTATTATTGTCATCGTCGTTATATCTTTGTAATATAACATGTATTATACATCCATACGTATAAATATTGTATGAGGATTAAGTCACTGACGGATTGCCACCATGATAATGATTAAGTACACTTAACGAGCCAATGACATCACTGAGTCTTGTGGCTATAATGGAGATTGTGGTTTTTAGTACGCATGTGTAAATGTGTGAACAGCGCCCCCGCATGGCCGCGGCTGGTACCGCACCATTTCCCACAATGCTACTGCCGCACCAGCCCGGAAGTAAGACGTTTATTGACAACATGGCCGCGCAACTGGCTCTGGATTTGGCTAAAACTGGGTTTTGACAGCACAGTCCTGGGCTGCGACAAGCGGGGGTGTGCACCTCGGGAGGGGGCCAGCGGCGCCGATGCGTGTGGATGAAGGGAGCCGCGGGTCCACGGGATGGTGTCAGTGAGCTGAGGAAGCGTCCAAAGAGTCAGAGCCGACATGTCGTTCTTCAAGAGGAAAGGTGAGGAGGCTCCCCTGACCCGGGCTGCAGCGGCGGGCTGCGCCGTGGCATCCGGGAGGGGGCTCTCTGGGGGGTTGTAATGACGGGGAAGAGGAGCCGAGGGTGTCCTGGGAGGCTGTGCCCCGCTGCCTGCAGGTTGGCCGGGGCTGGCCTCGGTGCTCCCTCCCTCTCTCTCTCTCTCTCTCCCTGCCTGCCTGCCTGCTCCAGGCTGATGCTAGCCCGGCTCCCAGTAATCCCACCGCGCCTGCCCCACACCGGTCCATTATCAGCGCGGCTGTGCGCGCGTGTCACACAGCATCTCTGGACGTGTTTTTACTCCCACCTGTTATCTGTGCGAGCCTCCACAGGTGTCGATCCGAGCCGGGGCAGCTATCCGTCTGCTAGCTGGCTCGGTGCGAGGCTAGCGATCTGCATCTCAATCACTGCTATCAGCTACCGTGCAGAGATAACAGGTGTCTTAGCGCAGTTTCATACGATAGTAAGACTGATAGCGAGGGTCAAAGCATCCGATTGAAGTGACTGGACCTGTCTCAGCATCGTTGGTCCGGACAGCCAACATGACCCGCAGGCAGGCTGGGAGCCCTCCAGTTAGGCCACCGGGCTCGGGATCGCTCGGTGGTCGGGACTGATCTGTGTGATCCGGCACATTTGTCTGCTACTGACTACATGTTACGGGGACAGGCTGTGTATCACAACAGGATGAGAGTGATCAAATCGCACCGTTCTAAAAACATGCATGTTTCAGATGAAATTGCCCCTGGGTGTGAGCGTTAGCTTGAATGGTGTGAGTTAGTGAGGGAGGGAGGTCTGTCCTGTGACGGACTGGTGACTTGTCTTGGGTGTGAATGAATGAATGAATGAATGAATGACCGACCAACCACTGAATGAATGAATGATTGGGTTGACTTTTCAGCATGTCATACACTGGTGCCACATCCTAAGACCTTCACAATAAGGACTAAGTTGAATCGCCTCTTTTCAGCACCAGATTTCAATGAAACTGGTGTCTTCATTGAGGGGGATTTGTTCCTTGTCTTTAGATTTATTTTCATACCTACCACCCATTCATCGTCTTGCCCAATTTGTACTGATTTGTGCATGTATTATGGGGGATTTGCTGCATCCTAAACCAGCTCGCATAGGGTGAAAACGGGGAAAACACTGAGGGCGGGTTGCCAGTCCTTCACAAGACGCACATACCATTCATACTGGCACCTAGAGAACAGTAGAGGCAGTTTAGAGCCTCCGCTCACCCGTGCTCCGTCATTTACATCTCCCTTTAGTGGCACAATGTGTATTTAAGACAGAGGCACTGCATTCCCTTTAAGCACAGGCCCGAGGCGTGTGTGTCTGCAGTAATCTACAGTCTGACAGCGCAGGAGACGAACGGTGGCGGTGGGGGAAGAGCTCACCACACACCTGCTCCCGTTCGGCCTCCGAGCGGACCGCCACCTCGCCGTGGCCGACCGGCTGTTCGTCTTCCCCAGAGTGAGATGGCAGGGTCTTCCTCACGGCAGCCCGGGCAGCTGACGAAGCAGCTCTGAAATGAGGAAGCGCTCGCAGAGAGGGATAGAGAGAGAGAGAGAGAGGACTCTTCCAAATGAGGATGACTGACAGGAAACGAGCGCGTTCCCGGGCGTGAACGTCTCCAGAGGGCGACGGCGGCGGTTTCTGCCGGGCCGTCTCATCCTTCAGGTTTTCGCCCGTCCTCCGGGCTCGCTGGATTTGCATCAGGTTGATACACGTTACGCGCCGTCATTGGCGTGACTCACCGTTATTTTCTGTCAACAAGGGCTCCTCGTGGAGCCGAGGCCTGTCGCCACTCTATGTGAGTGAAGGTATTCTTTAAAACAGCTGTTTACCTCTCTCTCTCTCTCTGTCTCTCTATCTCTGTCTCTCTCTCTCTCTCTCTCTCTATCTCTATCTCTGTATCTATCTCTGTCTCTCTCTCTCTATCTCTGTATCTATCTCTCTCTCTCTCTGTCTCTCTCCCTCTCTCTCTCCCTCTCTCTCTCCCTCTCTCTCGACGGCCTGTCAGTGCCAGCCGATGGTGACCCCTGACCCCCGCGCGCCATCACAGATGGCGTTCTGCTCAGAGTGCATCCTGGGCAGCCCTGGCCCGGGCCTCTGGCTGCGTTTCGGCCTCTTGTAATCGATACCGGGCCCCTCCGCCGCAGCCTAATCTGAAGATACGGGCGGTGGCAGCCACTCCACCGCGGGCGGCGTATTTCACTCCTTGCTGGACAGGCGACCCTGCGAGCTTAGCCGTGCCCTGCGATGGTTGTCGCCTCAAATCGTTTTGGCTTATCCGCCCGGTCCAGATAGCATGTGTTTATTTTCTGGAGTCGCTCGGTGGAGGCTGTCAGACGGCCGGGGGAAATCTGTCTCCAAAGTGGCAGAGCTGATAGACCAAGGTCACAAACCGGAGGGAGGCGTGCACGCTGGGGCCCTCCCAGCCGCCGCTCGTATGTAATGAGCAGCACTGAGGCGGCTTTCATCCCGGCGCGGCCTCCCCGTGCAGCAGCGGGGGGGCAGGTCTGCGCTGAGGCGTTTGTTTGTGTTGAGCCGGGTGTTTAGAGTTCTCTTTCCACCGTTTCACTGGCTAACTTTGTTCCTGTGTTTCCAGTGGCTCTGCCCCGGCCCCTGTGCGTGATTCCCCTCTCTCTCTCTCTGTCTCTCTCTCTCTCTCTCTCTCTCTCTCCTCTCGTCTCTTCTCTGTTTTTATCTTTTTAACCTCTGCTGCTTGGTCTCGCCCTGCATTGTGGATGAAAATCGTCCCCGCTTCTGCCATTTCAACCCGGCCTCTCGTCTTTCTCCCCTACAGCCAAAAGCAAAGAACCCGAGAGAGTGACAGATGTGAGAGTCAATAGAGGTGAGTTCATCGTATAAAGCTATCACACGGTGTTGTTTGACTGAAAACGGCTACATGACCAAGTAATCTAAACCTTCAAACACAACACGCAACCCACGCTGTGAGCCTTTGCAAAGGAGTGATTGGGGAAACTCGTGTTTGATCATCGCTGGCTGTATTGTCACAAGGACCCAACATTTCACCCGGAGCTATTTATCCAAAGTGAAGCACACACAGCTCAAAGATCCCTCGCCCCCCGAGGCCTCCGCTCACACACACACACACACACACTGTGGCCTCTTTCAAGAGGCTCTCACCAGGAACACGTCTCCAGAGTCACACTTGCCTGTGTTTCTCTCTGTGCCCCTCCGGCCCGCAGTTCCAGCCAGCCCTCACTCTCCGTCAGCGGGACTGAGGAACCACCATGCCATCCAGGAGGCCGCCGGGCCCAGCCATGTTGCCATCAACGCCATCTCGGCCAACATGGACTCCTTCGCCCGCGGCCGCACCGCCATCCTCAAGAAACAGCCGAGCCACATGGAGGCTGCGCACTTCGGAGACCTCGGTACGGATTACATTACGCTTCACGGTGTCTCCAAGCACTGGACGGTGTAATCTGAAAGATAAGTCATCGTGGTATAGATATAGGTAGAAAACTAAGGTTTCTCAGTTGGGAGAAGCAGCTGTTTAACCTGAACGATTAAGGTTTTACCAACTAATCAGTTTCTAGAATATCAGAAGATCGAGACGTAGTTCTGATCAAACCAAACCACAATACTAGAGTACTGAAAGCAACTTCATGCAGTCTGTGACCAAGAAAGAGCAGATCCTAACTTAAACTTTGCTTTCGTTGCTCATCAAAACAGTTGCTTCCAAAAATGTTTCCATGAGCAAAAAGCAAAAGAATGAATTGTAACCAGACAAAACACTTCGACACGATCGAGTTGCTAATGGGCTGTGTTTGCTCTGTGCCTGACTAACACAGACCCTTTGTCTCCTCTGGGCACGCTGAGGGAAGAAGCGGCTCCTCTCCGCCATCAGAAGTGCTCTAAAATTAGATCCGAGGCACGTCACTCAGACGCTGATGAAGCTGCAGGAATGATGAGCGGCTGCAGGCCGCCCCGGCCGCAGACCGGGGTGGGGTGGGGTGGGGGTGGGGGGCGGGGGCGAGGCACACGCAGGTGGAAGAACCTGTGGCGCAGCCCAGACCACAAGCCTGCAAGCGCAGGCGAAGCCGCACGCTCAGATCTCCCAGGCTGTGTCTTTTCAACAGGACGCAGGCAGCTCTGAGGCGTGGGCGGCGAATGCTCGGGGACGTGACGCAGGCTGGCTTTCAGCGGCGAATGCTCGGGCGCAGTAAAAAAAGGGGATCACAGGGTTTCCCTTCAGGTCCTAAAAGCAGACTTTGACAGGAGCTGAAACAAAAAAGAAAAGAAAAAGCTTATGAGGCTTCTTTTTTGAGGATCAGAGGCAGACACGGATGCTTTGGTGGTGGAACAGCGCTCTGCATCTGAAGGAGCTCGATCCTCAGGTGGTGGGAAGAGTCGGGCTGAGAACCGGCGACAACTGTTGGAGAGCCTGTTTGGGCCTCAGAGGGTAAACACGAGCCGAGGAATCCTCCACTCTGAAGCTCTGCTGTTGACTTTGTTTCGTGGCCGACGCTGCCGTTTGAGAATTAGAGACAGTGCCGAGTCAAATCGTTCGGCTCGACCGCGGGAATGGCGTTCGTAAAGCGCGTTCCTAAAAAGTTTGTCTGGCTTAAATCGTGTGTGAAATTGCACGAGTCGACCACCCTCAGACAGACGCGGGGCCGGGGATCCACTTCAAAGCCAATAAGCCCGACTCTTAAATTCACCGCCCGGGCCACATCTTCTGTTAAAGGAGGACTCCTCGACTCAGAAAATCCACTTTTTCCTTTTTTTTCTTTAAAACCTTCTCCCCCTTCATGTTGCGTCTCCCATCAATGCGGCGCACATTTTATCTCGGCGCCTCCGGTTGGAGAGGTGAAAGCTATAAATAATAGAAACTAAGTGAGCAGCTCAGTCTGTTATTAAAGTCAGACCTCCGTTTGCTTAAAGGCGTCGAGGGCGCACAGACGGCTTGTATAACGTCTGCAGCAGTGCTAGCTCTGCTGCTATGGACATTACAAAACACAAGGCACGTGTAAATAGGTTTGTTCACCTAACTGTGTACACGTAGCGTTTCCTGCCAGTTAGAAATGTCCATAATGAATGAATGCTGGGTGTGTGTGTGTTGCAGGTCACTCCAGTGTGAACTACCAGCCCCAGGAGACGCGCTCTCGGCTGTCCAAGACGGTGGACCACGTGCTGAGGGACAACGTGGCCATCCCGCACTATATGCATTTCATGGAGCGCCGGGGGGCCGAGCACCTGGTGCGCTTCTGGCTGGAGGCGGAGAGCTTCCGCTCCAGCAGCTGGTCCCGGGTGCGGGCGCACAGCCTCAACTCGGTCAAGCACAGCTCGCTGGCCGAGCCCGTCCCCGCCTGCCCCGACGGCCCGGAGCCGCCGGCGGCGGGGGGCTCGGCCGCCGCCACGCCGCTGGCCCTCAGCCGGGAGGGCAGCATGGAGGGCCCCGGGGCCCTCCCCGAGGACGCCCTCAGGCCTGGCACCCCCCGGGCGGACACCCCCAGCAGGAGGCCGCCCTCCACGACAGGCACTCCCAACAAGACGCAGTCCAACAGCACCCTGCGAGACCTCTCGGACAAACTCATGAAAAGTGAGTGCCCCCCCCCCCCCACCGCCCCCCCCATTGTCTTTTGCTTGCACACACACACTGCTTGGCTTAGAATTGGAGCTACATATGGTGGCGGAGCCTCTGCAGGGAAAGGCTCCGAGAATTTGCTGCCATATTTACTTTCTGTTCCTCAATTCATAAACGGCAAAACACTTTGTCACTTTGTGAAAGTGCGCGGTCCATTAAAGTGACACGGTGTCAGCCCAGTCAGAGGGCGCCGCCTCGCTGTCCATTTGAGGCTCTCTCTGCCTTAAAGAGCAGTTTTCCTTCGCCTCCCCGTTGATCTCAAACTGACAGGCCCGTGTACCGAACGAGTTTGTTTTCCGGGGCCGAAACGTTCCGTTGTTTTCTTTCTCTTTCTGAGACGTGTCTGGACCTGTGCTTTGTCTGTGCTTTTTCCAGGTATAGAGAAAGATGCGGTCACCATCTTCACCAAGTACATCTCTCCAGACGCCGTGAAGCCCATCCCCATCACCGAACAAATCAGGAGCGACATCATCGGTAAGCCGTGTCGGCCTCGGCACGTTTGATGCTCCCTGTGTTTCGGTCACGCTATATGCCGAACTCTCTGTCCTCTCCACCCTGTGCAGCGAAGATCTGTGGCGAGGACGGCATGGTGGACCCAAACTGCTTTGTTATTGCACAGTCGGTCGTCTGCAGCATCCTGGAGCAACAGTAGGTTCCCCTCACGCTCCTCCACGCGAGATGTTCAGGGCTTTAGGATGCGGCTAGACCCGTCCGCTCACTCTGCCCTCTGTCCCAGGCACTTTAGCGAGTTCCTGCGGAGCCATCATTTCTGTAAATACCAGATCGAAGTGTTGACGAGCGGCTCCGTGTTCCTGGCGGACATCTTGTTCTGCGAGTCGGCGCTCTTCTACTTCTCCGAGGTGAGTCCGCCCCCCTCCCATAGAGGAAGCCCTGCCGTCCTATGGTGTGACGGGCGCCTGTTCTAAACCTCCGACCTCCGTCTGCTCCCCCCCCGCAGTACATGGAGAAGGAGGAGGCCATGAATGTACTGCAGTTCTGGCTGGCAGCGGACAACTTCCAGAACCAGCTGGCAGCTAAGAAGGGCCAGTACGACGGCCAGGAGGCCCAGAACGACGCCATGATCCTCTACGACAAGTGGGTGCCCGCTTTTCCGCTGGCCCGACCTCTTCTGGTCCCTTTCTAGCATTTCTGCTTTTTTTTGTTTTGCCGTGGCAGACGTTTTCCACTTGGACGGCAGGGCGTCCGACGCTTCGAGGATCCGACGCCGAGGGCGTAATGATGATTGCGGCCGCGCTGTAATTGCACAAAGGCGTCTTTGTTGCCAGCAGGGCGTCCGCCAGCGCGGGCCGCCTCTCCACGCTCACTCCAGCGGGCCGGCTCAGAGCAGCGCCCGCCGCCACGATAATTGGAAATAAAAGCCTCGCCCACTGTTTGCTTTTATGAGGGGGGGGAAAAAATAATCCACATGCCGCTAATTAGCTCCTGCCATTAGGAATGCAGCACTCCGATCTGATAGACCTTATCGTGCGCTCGCTTCGCCTCCTCCTCCTCCTCCTCCTCCTCCTCCACCCTGAATCATCTTTGAACTCCGTAACGCGCATCGCACGAGTCAGAGGATTCGTTATCGGACAAAAAGATGCTCGCTCAGTTCCAAAGATATGATATAACCGTTCGCACACTTTTATTTGAGCGCGCTGGCAATATTTGGGAGGGCTTTGATGTGTTTCTACACACTGTCCCCCTCTGTTGTGACTGTTCTGCCATGCATA
>CM055204.1:5136342-5243842 GCA_029224185.1 Karalla daura
AGGTTAAGATAAGTTCTTAGTGACTGTAGGTCTGCTCTTGAGACTTTACGCTGGCTCCACATCAGTATGGATGCCCAGGGCACTGTGCACAAAGTGCAAGGTGCATCCAGACAAGTGCAAGTGGCCGGAAAGCTGCTCCGTCAAGTTCATGGGAGAGCCTGCAAATTACAGGAACAGTGCATGTATCCCTTCAGAGTAAAAGTCAGGTGTCTGTGGAAGCTCTCGTTCTTTCAAGCAAGAAAACTGAAGAAGACAAGAGGTGAAATGTCTTCAACAAACTACAGCAAGTTCATTTTCCCCCAACGTACAACTGGTAAAAATGGTCCTGAAGATGCCCTACAACCCAGGTGACCCCAACCTATTTTAGCAAGTCATCTACAAGACTTAACATGAGTACTAATGTGAGGTCCCCAAGTACACAAGCAGGTGTTTGATAGGGTTGAAAAGAAGAATCTGTTGCAAGGATCATGCTTACATCCACCTCTTAAAAAAAGTCCTTATTTCAAGTTGCAGACACGATAACCCTGAGCAAAGCTGCTTAATACATCATGCTACATCACTTCATTTCATCCTCGTGTTATAAAATGGTGTAGTTATCAACTGGGATGGATCTCTGTAACTGCACAGTCAATGAGTGGGTACTGTCACCTCACAGTAAGAAGGTCCCAGGTTTAACTCCAAGTCTGATCAAGGACCTTGCTATGTGGAGTTTGTGTGTTGTCCATGTGCTGGGAATACTCAAGTCATCATCACAGGACACACACACACCTGCAAAGCACACCACGACTGGGGGCAAAGTAATCTCTTTCCTGATTTTTTAAAATTCAAATTATTTTCAGTCTCAGCTACTAATTAATATTATCACTGTTAATAATTATTTATAATTGGCTTAATTTTCTTATTACAAAGCAAATTTTGTTTAACTTAACTGTGAGGCAGTTACAGTTAAGTTACTGTTACTGTGAGGCAACAGCACTTACTACAATGTGGCCCGGATTGCCAGATTTTGCCTACAAACAAATTTGTAAAAATCAGTGCACTTCTCCCTCTCCACGCCTTGAAATTTTTAAAACTCTCACGCCTCGTTTAGGGCTTTTGTTTTGAAAAGCCCTCCCGGATGTAGTCCCCGTATCTGTCGTCGGCCTGACGCTGTGGCGGCAAACGCGCAGCGCGGAGCGCGGAGTGCGCTGCGGAGCAGAACAGAGGAGAGGAGAGGAGAGGAGAGAGGAGGAGAGGTGTGCGTGGGTCTGACTGTCTCTGTGCGTGTGAGAGTGTGTGTGTGTGTCTGTGTATCCGATCATCTGCAGGTGTGACACACACACACCCACCCCACCCCACGTCACGCCTGGAGTTAGTTGTGGACCTGCCGATGTGCTCCTCCGCTGCGCTCCTCTCCAGATGTTGTGGACACACTCTCTCCCTCAGTCACACACGTCGCTGCTGCCGGTGCGGATGAAGTTGAAGTCGTGAGGGTGCGTGAGCTCCAAATGCCTTCTCTGCTGGCCCGGGAGAAGAAAGAAGAAGAAGCCAGGTTGGGCTCGGGCTCGGGGTCGGGATCGGGGTCGGGGTTGGGGTCGGGGTTCGGGCTTGATCTGGGTCTGGGTCTGTCTGCGGGCTCCGTGCCCCCCGCCGCCACCATGTTCAGCTGCGTGGGCTGCTTCTGGGTGCTCCTGTCCTCCGCTCTGGTGGCCGTGTGCAGCTTCAGCTTCATCTCTCCCGCCTGGATAGTGAAGGACCAGCTGAGGAACCAGCACCAGCAGCAGCAGCAGCAGCATCAGCACCACCATCAGCATCAGCACCACCACCACACTAACAAGGACTCGGTGAGCTTCGGCCTCCTGTGGCACTGCTCCGAGTCCCTGGACCACATGTACCGCTGCTACACCTTCGGAGGGCTGGGGAAATTCGCAGAGATCCCCTCCAGCTCCTGGCAGGTAGGTGACACCCGGCACGCCCATGTAGCTCAGGATCCACGCAAATAAATATAGTTCCTCAAACATTACTGCTGCTCTGGATGGAGGAAATGACTCCTGATGGGAGAAACTCATCTCGATTAGACACATGAACACACATGGACGATTACGCATCCCTGCCTTCCACACTTAGAAACTACTTTATCTTTGATGATTGATATGTGATTGTTCAGAGCTGTGTGTTTTTGCAGTTTCTGCTCTGAAGCTGCAGTGCCTCCTCTGGCTGCATGATGAGACCCTGTCATCAGTCACACACACACACACACACACACACACACACACACACACACACACACACACACACACACACAAACACTAGTCTGAGTCAGGTTTTTCAGCAGCGGGGAGAAATGATTCATTGATCTGGTGGTGCTTCATACAGAGCAGCATCTGCAGCACAGCATGGCAGACACACACCAGAGCTGTGCGAGGGGCTAACAGGGACTTTACTATTCCCTTTGTCAACCTGGACCTGTGTGTGTGTGTGTGTGTGTGTTTGTGGGAGGGGCGGGGGCCTGTGTATGGCCACCTCTCCACCTGTGGTGCAAACAGCTGGCCAGCTGCATCCAACAACAAACACACACAGCGAGAGGGGATCTGACTGCTGGGGCCTGCACTCCGGGAAAAGTTTAGGAGGGTGCCGGGGAGGCCTCGTTAGCGGGAAACAATCGGCCTCGAGTCTGGGGGGGGGGGGGGTACTGTGCATAGGCACGCAGGAACTCTGTGTGAAATAGCAGCTCCAGTGCAGAAGCCACCTCTGGAGTTATGATTTATGTATGAAGAGGAATTAGCATTTGAAAGGGAGATACTAATAAGTGGCTGCAGCTCGTGCGATTGTAGTATCTGCACAGAGGGAAGAGTGCAGCCGGTGGCGGGGTTGTCTCCTCACAGGTGTGGGAGCCGCAGGGGACTGGGAGCACTGGTACCGCCGGCCTGCGGCCCGGCCGGGCCTCACGGTGGCTCGGAGCGTTTCAGGCCCATTCGCCTAAAACCAGCAGCCACTTTATCTGTCCGCCGGTTGTCAGTGAGTCAATTACAGCTGTTATGAGCACCTCCCCCTCCACTGAGTCTGCTGATGGAGCTGCCTCTCCACTCGGCGGCCCGGCTGCACGTGGCGGTTAGTGGCGGGGCGCCCCTGAACGCGCCACGCGGCCTCCACAGCCATTAATAAAGGTGAAGGGGCCATTAAGTTTTCATCAGGGCCACTTTATTACCCCGCCGCTCCTCGCACTCGTCTGCACGCCGCCGTGCTGACGTACGCCGTTTCCAGCCCGCCGACACCAACCTGCCCGCCAAACACTGCCTGTGCTCCAGCCAACCACACACACACACACACACACACACACACATGCAGACACACGCCCCAGCAGCCATTGGTCCCCCTCTGTGTTTGTTTGGTAGAAGAAGACAACTCTCCGTGCATTATTGAGCTCCCCGGTCTCCATCATGAGATCACATGTGTGTGTGTGTGTGTGGATGCTGAGTGAAGAATGACCAGCTCCAGACAGGGATGGAGAGAGGAGGAAGAGGAGGAAGAGGACGAGGCTCTCCCCGAGAGGCCGGCCAGCTTGTGCTGAATAGTTTCTCTGGGCTTTTTCTGCTGTCGCCTCACGTCGTCGGGAGCTTTTTTTTAATGTGTTTATTTTTCCTCTCCTCGCTGTGGACCGCGTTGCCTTCCAGAGCTTGCTGGCACTCAGGAAGCCCGGCGCTGTGAGCCGCCGCCAGGCTGGCAGAGCCGCTGCATCCATTTAGCCAGACGCCCAAACAAACGCGGACAAAATCGCCTGCGAGATGCAAAAAGAGGGAGGCGAGCGGGCACTAGAGACGGCCCGACGTGTTTCCTGACGTGTGAGGGTCTACATCTTAAAGATGGCGGCTAAAGCAGTGGCTGGATTTGAGCGTTTGTCCTTGTTGTCTGGCGCTAACAAAGACAGTGGTTGCATCACGCCTGGTTTACATTTTGGTCTGCGTCCCTACAGACCTGGCGCCCTTTCATGCTTATCTGGCGAGTGCACGTAGTCTTTGCAGTGATTGGCTGTCTCCCCCATCACACGACTTTACCTCCCTTGCTAAACTAAAGCGTTTAGCTAGTTGTTGTTGACCTTTTTCCTGACCCTTGTGGTAACTGGAGACACTCAGGTACGGAGGTCATACACATCCAGCCTGATCATCCAACTCTTCCTGAGTTATTGAGGAAGAACCTGGACGTAGCCTTTTCTATATCCAAGACTCCTATGTGAGTGAAGATATGACCGGGTCTGTGTGTTTTTTTCCCCTCCCGCCTCCCTTGAGATAGTTGCAGAGCTGGGTAAACACACAGCGCTGTGAAGAATGGAGACCAGGCTGTTGCTGTGACTCAGCAGTATCAGTGATCCATTAAAGTGTTTCCCAGTTGATCGGCACAGCGCAGCAGTGCCCAGCAGCACCCGATAAGCTCTCCGCCACGGGGAAGCTACGACAGACTCCAGCACACTGCTTTTTCCACATAAATTATTCCTGGTATGACTTCTCCCTGCTCCCCTCCCTGCTCCCCTCCCCTCCCTTCCTCTGGCTTGTATTTTTCTATCAGAGACCGAGCATGCTTGTGCAAACGCAGACATTAGTGGACGTACGTGTGTGTGTGTGTGTGTGTGTGGGGGGGGGGGGGGGGGGGGGGGGGTGCAGGAGTCGGTGTGAAAGCCTGCGGTTGGCTGCCAGGCTGAACGTGTCAGAGCTGAGGTGTGCAGCTAGGTAAAGTGTGAAGGAGGACCAGGGCGCCTGCCAGGAAACATTTTCACCTTAACTTGTTAACGGCTCGCGTGCTTACCAGCTGCTAAAATGTGGTGCGGGATCAGCTCGGCCCCCCGGTCCTGCTCCCCCGTGTGTGTGTGTGTGTGTGTGTGTGGTGACACTGTGCGTGCTCTCACACAGTGTCAAGGTCGCCTTGTAGCTCTAAACGAGGGGTGGCTGGGCTCCAGGAACTCTGATTGGAAAATGTCTCCGTTCGTCTTTTGTCTGAGAGGAAATGGCAGCGCGACAGCACGGGGGCCGGGGAGAAGGTGGGACGCGGCGGGCCCGTTGTGTCGTTGAGTCCTCTGACACATGTAGACGAAACAATCGGCCCACGCTGTCTTCTCCAAAAAAAAAAAAGAGAAGATGATTTGTAGAGGCTACTGGAGATGTTTTACCATGCCTAATTGCCAGCTACCTATGAGGAAGCCTCAGTGGCGCGTGAACCCTGGCAGAGGCTCCGAATGTCATTTCACCACCCAGTGAGCCAGAACTGGTCTTAAGTAGATAGATAACTCATTTATGAAATCCACTCGTGGCTCCTCTGAGTGGCTGCAGCTGCGCCTTTGCCTCCCTCCGTCAAGTCAAATGCCGCGTGGAGGGCGACCAAAAAAAACCCCCAAAACAAGTCAGAAGTCGTGCTCCTTTACGAGAGGATATCACACAAAGCTTTCAAATAATCCACTGCTTTTAAAGCACCTTAAATGTCAGTGTGTAATGTGTAATTTAGAGCTAACTGCGGGCGCGGGCGCTCAAGTGCTACAGTAAAAGTCGCTGGGTGTTAAGCGCCGGTGCCTCCAGTGCTGCAGCGCGGAGCAGGTAATGGACCAGAGCGGAGCAGCAAGATTAAGGCCTCTGTTTACAGCCGGGCAGCAAAGCCTGCACGGGCTGGAGGCGAGAAAAACGCACAGAAAGTTCGGTTTGACTTGAAAGTCGCTGTTAGGTGTGATCTTAATTGAAGTAAAAATGAAACAACTGAGCAGTTGTCACACTTGGCTAATTTCGTTGTTACTTCTACTCATTCTTCTACTCATTGTTACTTCTACTCATTTGTACTAAGAGCTTTAGAGTGTTTGGAAGGTGTGGGAAATGTCCTCTGACACCTCTAGTCCTCTGGTTCAGAGTGGACAAGCCTCACCCTCTGGGCTTTTACTCCTTGTCGCACCCCAACCACCAGATGCACTACTATATTGTTTGGACATGTTATGAGAAAAAAGGTTTTTTTTCTTGAAGAATAGGAAACATGTGGTTCTCCTGTGGCTTTGATCCAGTCCCTCTGAAGAGGAGACTTGGCCTTTTTGCTGTGATCTGTGATCCTTTTGCTGTTATTGACTGCGACTCGGTCGCACCAACTTGAAAAAAATGCGCTCTTACGTAGCGACAGAGAAGATTAGTTCAGCGGCAGAAAGTGAGTCAGCAGCTTTGACAGCTGATTAATCATCGTTAATAAATCTTTTAGCCAAGGCAGCCAGAAATTATCTGGTTTTCGGGCTCACAAATGAGTTATTTTCTGGTTTTCTTGGCCTGTCTGGCACCTGTGGGTTTTGCTCTGACACGACACATTCGGAGACATCACTTTGCGTTTCTTGGAGTGAGTGACTAATAATCTGAGTAAGCGGGGAGGGAGATAACAATTTGTTCCAGCTGGATTCAGCTTTCTGTCTGTTTTTCTGACATAAGTGGGCGACTATTCCGGGGCATGAGGACACACGACGCACCCTAACGTTCAACATGCGTCCTCCCCGACACAGCAGTCACCAGTTCATCTGCTGCCTGATGACAGGGTGACGGACGCTGTGTGGCCTTTATCTCTCTGTCCAGTGACAGGATGAAACCAGGGCTATGTGTGTGTGTGTGTGTGTGTGTGTGTGTGTGTGTGTGTGAGTTAGCCCAGAAGGCCCACACACACATATACCCCCCCCCCAGGGAAGTCACTGTATTCCCTGCCACTTACCGACAAACACAGTGGCTGTACCGGCTGTGAAATCTGCACCCAGCACCACGCCATCCCTGTTGTCCTTGATGCTGCCTGGAGTTGGAGTCCTTAGATTTAGTAGAGCTGTAAAGCTTCTCTCTCCTCTCTCTCTCTCTCTCTCTCTCTCTCTCTCTCTCTCTCTCTCTCTCTCTCTCTCTCTCTCTCTCTCCCTCTCCCTGCCTCTCTGAGCCACTCTCTCAATGCTAATGGGGAACCTCTGCGGTGAAAGCCATTTGTGTGGAAGTGTGTCCGCCTATTATAAACGATGTTATGGGCCCTAATGCACATGTTGTATTCCTGCCTCGGCCCGTGGGGGATTCCTCCGGTCCGGTCCGCTTGAGAAAGGAAAAAAAAAAGTGCCGAGCTTTGTCTGGCTGCTCTCTCTCGCCGACCTCATTCTGTTTAGAGCTTCGTACGCCGGAGTGATTAGATGACTGGGAGTGATGGGACGCGCCCACACGTCGGATGAAAAGAGGCAGACGTGATGCACGTGCACAGGCGGGCACAAAAAGAAAGTCTCCCACCCGTCAAGAGTGTGATCAAAAGAGACACTGATGTGATGTACAGTGGCTGCCCGTGTCGGTGCTGATGCAGTAATTAGGGGTTCGGGGAGGGAATGCCGCAGGACATTAGAGGAGGAGACGTTGTGAATTATTTCAGCAGAAATCCGTCTGTTGTCAGGCTTCAAAAACCCCCACCTATCGTAGCCGTCTGCAGCACAAAGGATCCCGCGTCCAGTCTGGAGTCTGGACGGAGCGCCGGTCCTTTCAGCCTCACGTTTCATGGCAGGACTCCCACCTGCGATGCTGTGCGTAACAGCCCATTTCCCACTCTGCTCCCTGTGACCTTTCCTGCTGCCTCTTGTTGTCCGCGCACTTATCTGCGAACAAGGAGAGAAAGCAAAGAGTGCGGCCCCGGAGGAGAGAGGGGAGGAGTGAGAATCGGGGAGGTCAAGAGTCACGTTTTACCAGCCTCTCCTCGGCCGGGCTGTTTTCCCCGAGCACGCGGCCGCTGCTTTATGAGACAAACGCCAGACTCAGCCCAATATAAATGAGTGCGAGTGTTTTGTGTTTGGCCGTCTGTTCACCTTGACTTATGCCAGGTACATAAATAGCCTCAATGCAAGAGAGAAAAAAATAAAAAAGGAGGGGGAAAAAAAAACTTGGGTGTGTGGAGCAGGGGAGGGCTGGGAAGAGAGATAGATGTCCTCCGATGACAAGCCTTGCGTGAAATGTGGCCCGCTCTCTTATTATCATACAGCGCATGTTCGCTCCAAGGCCGGCGTCTGACTGCTGACTGAATTAATGGCGGACAGTGTGTACACAGAGGAGTGTTTTACAGTGATAGATTTGGGGACGAAGGAGCCGTTTGGATGCCATTCCCATTCCTTGTTTCCGCCTCCGCGTGGGGCACAATTTGCTTTTCCCTCCCTCGTGTTGGGACTAAAGGCCATCGTACAGCTACAGCGTGGTGTGATGGGATGCTGCTTTGCTGCAGCAGCTCCCAGAATGGGCAGACGTGTGTAACACCGGGCGGACGTGTTTGCCTCTGATATGAGCAGTTTGCGCGACTCGACTTTGATTTACAAGGTGTACGTACGCTACGCTTGGTGCCTTTTCTGAGAAGGTCTTCTGCATTGATTATTATAGCAGGCTGCTGTGAGCTGCTTTTGATGTCAGCACAGTGGAAATCAGCATTCACAGACTTGTGCCCCGGTGAGTGTTTGGTGCCCCAACGTGTTCCCGTGGCTGTCCACTCCTTTGCCATTGGAGCTCATTTGTATTTGTTAGGCGCAGTTTGTCCTCTGCATCTCAGTTCTTGGCACCATACTTCATTCGAGCGGCCCTTTGTCAAAACTCTCTTGTGTGTCTGAGGGTTGTTGAACAGCCAGACAGGTACGTTTACTTGTAAATGCTCGAGTGAGTTTTCCTGCTGAATGGAAAGCAGTGGATGGCCTTGAATTTGGGTGATCAATTTGAAAGGCTTTAGAAAATTGCAGCCAGTGATTAAAAGAATATTGGCTTTGACGTTTAGTTCAGTCGGTCGGCTGTAACGACAACACAGCTGTCTCTGAGGACTAAGGACTGCATATTCTAATCATTTCTATGTGGGTGTTTGTTGCATGTTGTTGAGATGGCAAACATACACGCAGCTAATCGATCTATGGACAGTTAATTAGTGGCAGGCTGCTGAACAAAGAACCGGATATTCTTTTTTCGACATACATCGGGGGCACGACGAGAGTCATCGTCATCATCAGCGGGATGATCATCTCTGTCTGTGGGATGCTGTGACTGGTGGAGGCAGAGCGTGACCCAGCAGCCAGGCAGTAATGGCTGAGCCGCCCACTACTCTCAGCTCCTTCCACATGATTAAAAATAGAATTCCGGAAAAAAAGTCTCATAAATGTTTTATTGTTTTAGGGGATACTTCATCTGCTTTGATGCAGGGTGAGTCCCTTTCTAAAAGCAGTCGACGAATACTGTCACTATTGCTGCCATGTTGGATTTCAGGGTAGCGTGTAGGCGGGGTCAGAGGTCAGCGCGGCACAGGGGAGGGGAAGTGAGAGTGCTGAGGAGTAGCTGTCCAGATGATGGATAGAACAGGTGGATCGGAGAGGGGAGGAGAGGGAGATAGTGGAGGAGGAGGAGGGGTGGGGACATGTTGATCTGCATTTCATACCCATCTCTGTGAAGCAGAGAGGAAATCAGTCCGGGCCCGAGACGGAGAAGGATTTATGATCTCATCAGCCGTGATGGATGGATGCTACCTGCAGTGTGTGATCATTTTCTGCTGCTTTTTATATCTGATGTTCGACGCTGGCGCTGCAGCGGGCGCGCGGCGAAACACTTGCAGTGATGAAAGCCAGCGACGGTCAAAATTGCGATACAGTCTCCGCCGGCAGACAGGAAGTGTTTCTTCAAATATTGGCCGGAGTCCCGGCAGCGGCCGCCGCCAGCATTTATCTCTGTCTTATGAATTATACTCTTTGCTTTGCCGATGTTTAAGAGCCTCTGATCAGCAGTTCCCCAGGTAGGGCCGGGGAGGCGTCTGACTGATGGGCGAGGGGAGGGGAGGCAGATCGTGGCGCTGCTTCCCTTCACCGGGGGTGGGGGGTGGGGAGGGAGGGGGGGGGGGGTGCTGAGTCAGCAGGCTGCGAGCGGCCGCCGCCCATTTGTTAAGCGGCCTGTCACTTCCACTGCCTTCGCTGCGCACCCGGCGGGTAGTTTATGTATTGATTTAACAGGGAGCCTTCCTCCATTTTTTAACATAAATGATGACTCCGTCGGCCGGATGCGCCCGGGCCGCGGCCGGGTGAGGCGGCCTCCTCCGCCTGCTGACGGAGGAGGCCGGGGCGGAGGATCGGGATCTGATGGGGATAACACTTTAATGCGCTAAATCCACCTGCGCTCCACATCTCAAAGCTGACATCCTGCGGAGGTGGGAAGGGCTTCCGAACGGGAGGAGACACCGGCGTGATGAAATCAACTGTATTTTTGTGATGTGCCACTCTGTCTGGATACAGCTTTTACTGTTCCACTTTTTTTTGCGCTTCTCTCAAATCCACGCCGCATCAAAAGACACAAAGCTCCTGGGATCCAGCTCCACCATCTGAGCTCCCAAACACAACTTCTGCGTCGGCTCCCGGAGCGAGTCGTGAGCTGCCGCAGAGAAGTCCCCTATGTGCAGACTTATTCACGGCCGTATAAAGGGAAATTTAAACTGTCACTCTCTTAGAGGCCCGTGTGCAGTTCAGACGTGTTTAGACATTAAAAAATTAGCCGCTGGATGGCACCCAAATCACCAGCGTTCCTTTCAGACGTTTAGTTTCGGGGTCAGAAGGGAATTGCGGCATCAGATCTGATTTTCCAATCTCACTGCGGGGAGATGGCCGTCTAACTCGAGGCAAAGGCTTTCTTCCTCTGTCACTGTTGCCCGCTAAAACCAGCTTAGGGGGAAAAATATCCTCAATAAAAAGTTAATTTCCTGCTCTGTTACAGTGAAGAGTTGTCGCCGCTGTGCTAATGTGTATCCTCTCAGAGAAAACTATATCAAAGGATGAATATAGGAGGCACAGCAGGATATGTACAAAGGCAGACTTATAATACAGACATTTAGAGGCGAGTTAGTTCCGGTATCAATGCTGCGTCTCAGAATCGAGCGTAGGTGCCTCTTTGTTCTTATATAAGTATTCTCTCCGAGGCCACAAGTGGAAGACTTCCTTCATTTTGTGTTATTTCCCATTTGTGTGCCAGCAAATAACCTCTTTAATAAGAACGCAACCAGGGCGACACAGTGGATGAGTGGTTAGCGCTGTTGCCTGACAGCTGCCTGACTTCTCTGTGTGGCGTTTGCATTGAGTTGATGTGGGTTTTATCCCGCTGTCCAAAAACGTGCACATTTACCGGTCGGAGACTCTAAGGTGTGAATGTCTGACCAGGAGACCTGACCAGAGGGTATTCCCTACCTCCTGCCTTCAAACCCCTGTGACACCAGACAGAGATACAGTAAAACAGACAATCTAATGGGTGGCTGTCAGACTCCTAGCTGACCATCATCCCTGTAAAACTCCAAACCGGGACTGAGCGCTTAGCTTGCCTGCGCGTCGCTGTTTCTTTTCTCCAGCGAGAGGAAACACGGTCAACTCCAGCAGCGCCCGCTCATCAGTCACCAGTGTCTGCGCAGCACGCCGCAGCCATTCACAGAGCCCAGCTTCATTAGTGACCCACTGTGTCCTGATAAACTGTCCTGGTGTAAGACGCAGCAACCCAGCAGCGTGTTGTTGTCCACTTACATCACTCTCTTCCTGAGCCTCCATAGGCCAACCGCTGAGCCCGTTAGCATGCAGCCAGCGCTCCGCCTGCCACTAGGACGATGCTTAATCAGACTGATGCAACCGCCATCCAGGCCGGGTAACACGTTTATTAGTGCCGCAGAGATCTGGTTTCTGTTTGATTTGTGTGAAAGAAAGATTGAGCTGATATAAACCTGCCGAGGTGCAGCCACCGCTTTGGTTACCTTGAACTACTCCGAATGTTGCCCTATAGCTCGCTGCTCGTCATGGGAGCGAAGGAAATTCACTGTAATCGGGGTGTAACACGAATGAGACTGACTTCCTGATGAAATGAGGCAGAGTGGTAGAGGCACATATAGTAGCATTTCCAGTTGCAACAGTACAGTATGTATGAATTATGAAATGTGCACTTGGGACCAGCGGTAGTGCGGATCATGCATAAATGCAGGAGCAAGCTGGGCTGGGTAAGTTTTCGAGGGTGTGTGAGAGCTGTGGAGCCCACACGCTCTCTACACTCCTCTACAGCAGGTGGAGGAGGATGGGCCTCACGGACACACTTCTGCTCCTCTATCTGTTACACTTCACACGAGCACAGGCGGATATTTAAAACTGCAGGCAAGGTGACCAACCAAAATCTCTTCATCAGAGTCTAAAAAAAACCCTCAAAAAAGCGGTGGTATATTTTTTGCTTTTCTGTGTCGTGGCTCTCCTCTGAAAATCACTGATTAATTCATTTGCACAAACACTTCAGATAGATTGCTTCTCGGAGTCAGTCTTTTACACGATATGGCAGTTTATTGATCCTCACATCTTCATAATCTAATCAAGTTCCAAACATACACATAGATTTAGTGCGTCCCACAGCCCTGCGGTGCAAATTTGACAGCTTATGTGCTGTAGATTTCAGAAATAGAATCGGGTGGATAATGTGGACCCTGCACCGACACTCCAAGCAGAAGCAATACAACTTGACATCTCATTTGGAGGTGTGTATGCAGGCCGCCCAGTGATTTCACACTTTTACACTATGGAACAGTCGTCAGGTACAACCTGGTAATAATGCGCTACTGCAAATAATCTTTGGTGCACAGCCACAGACTTACAAAAAATAATCAGAAATCTGCCACAACTACTAATTCTCCTGTGTGTTAGGGTACACATACTGGAATATTGTGTCAGAAGTTATTGAAAGTAGCAGTAGTAGTACTTTGACAGAGGGCTCTCTTATTTAATGTCTGTATGGACGCCACCACCATGTAAACGTGAGCAGCTAGCTAACGTAGCTCAGCACAAAGCCGAAAGCTTCATCGTACTTGGGATGAAGTTGGATAAAAGTTGGATGAAGTGATGAAACATTTCACTTAGATCTACAGAACATGCCAATCACTGTAGTCTGAGTCAGTCGGCTGGTAAATCACCCGTTTTAAGCTGTTATGCTAGGCTAAGCTAACTATGTAACAGATTCGGTTTGTAAAATGTAGTGATGAAAATGAGCGTGGAAATGCAGAGTTGAGCACATAGTCCACCTACAGAGAGGCGGAGAGAGACAGAGAGACTACTGTAGCGCAGCTTTGTGGTCGTCCTAAGCCTAAGCCTGCGCTAATGCTGCATTCAGCCTCCGGCTAACAAAGCCACATTTCCTTGAACTTTTCAAGAAAGAGCACCTGCTTTATTTCTCACCCCGGTCTGGGCAGTCTGAGTAGGCGGGCGGACACTTTTTATTATTAAGGCTTGAGTCATCGCATTTGCCTACAAATAAGGGCTAAGTGTGCGTGGATAAACAGCGACTAGGTGGAGGAGATGCTGCAGATGGAGCTTCACTGTATGTGGGCAGCACCGTTATTATGGCAGCCAGAGATATTGAGAGAGAGAGAGGAGGGATACAGAGTACAGTATTTCTTTTGCTCTTTGAAAAGGCAAAGTGCCCCTCCCTCCATGCCTCCCCCACATCTTCTCTACATTTCTCTCACTCTCATCCATCCTCTCTTCTCGTTCTCTCTCCCTCTTCTCTCTCCCCCCGTCTCTCTCTCCCTCTCTCTCCTGCAGTGCTGTGGCGTTTGATGTAAAAAGATCAGCCGTCATCTCTGCATTGGGCCTCTTTGCGCAGCAGTTGCGCTCTGCTGTTTGTTGGGATGCCAGACACACATTTGTATTCACGATCAAACGTGCTGATTAGCAGTTGTATCGCCTCTGTTATTTCTGTCTTTCTCTTCCCCGTGCTTAATTTAGTCGGCACTTCATTCCAAATTTTAACAGTGTGCTTTTCATCCATTTCTTATTAGCATCTGCTTTCAGAGCCAAGAGACAAAACAAGACAAATTCCAGGGCTGCAGTCTTTTGAAGAGACTCGTGGGGGAAGGAGTGGAAGGGGGGGGGGGCAGTCAGACACAAAGGTATCAGTTGCACTATAATTCAATTACAGCATCTATTCAGAGAGGAGAAAAAGGGGGAATTTTGCCTGGGGTTGCCCCCCCCCCCCGCCCGCCCGCATCAGCCGCCTATTAGACGAGCTGAACACAGGCCTGTGGCTGTCATCATCAAGTCTGAGGATGTCATCATTAAATCGGGCTGTGAGGGAATCTGTACGTTTCAAACCAGCCGTTTGATCGTCCTATCTGATCCAATCGGCTGTTGTGATCTATTATGAACGAGGGCGCGATGGAGGGGAGCGAGACGAGGAGCTCCTGGTTCGATCCCGCCTGCGCAGCTATCTGCATGCACCCCCCCCCCCCGTCTTTTCAAAGGGAATCAACCAGCATTTCACTGAGAGAGATGAAAAGGAAGTGGTGGACGGTGCTTGTTACTGAGATGGATCCCCGCCTCCCAAAGACCTCGGCGCTGTTGGAGAACAGAGGGAATCTGCCCCGCAGAGCTGCAGTGTGTGTGGGCAGGTGGTGCCAGATGGACCCTTGATCACTTGGCGTCCACGTCCGGCCTAATACAAAACGAGAGGCCGCCGTGTGAGCGGTCGCCATTCTTGCCGTCACGCAGGGAGAATTTACCCGTCTCCTACGTGTCTCGTTCTGTCGATTCCGCCGCGTTTGCACGATGAGAGTCAATGGAGCCGCCGTGCTGGGTGTAGGTTGAAATGGAGGTATTTTTCACTGCGAACAATGTGCCTGAAATAGAAGCTTTTCCCCGCGCCCTATAGCCCTCCATAACAGTCTCTTACTCATGAGTCATAGTCTGCGCCGCTCCACCTGAGGGTTTCATAAAGATGATTCTCCTTTGGGACGATACCAGCATGCATCTATTTCCTCCGCCTGCGCCGCGGCTGATGTGAAACTAGAGCTGTGGTTTATGTGTTTCTCTGGCAGCTCTGGGACCGCAGCCTCACTGAAGTTTTTCTGGCAGCTTGGCAGCTACCTGCGGCAGTTTATATTCATACAACTTCTATTCATAGGGCGAAATAAATCTCTTTCTAAATGCCTTTTTGAGAAAGGAGAACACGGTGGAGCGTAATGGATTTCGCTGTGCAAAAAGCTTCAGTCGCTTTCTCTCTGGAGTAACCTGTGGCTTCATTTTCACTTCCGCCCGTGTGCAAACAATTTCGGCTGTGATTTCCAACAGCCGCACCTTTAAGCATCGCTGCATTGTGATGTTTGAGCGCGTCCCTCTGACCGCTCTGCTATTATTGCCGGCTGCACAGTTCATTTAACTGACATGGCATGAATGTGAGACGGTATAAAACCAACTTTAATGAGTCCTCCGGAGATAGTGCAGCGCAGCGAACGCTGGACCGGTTGAAAGACTGCGGAAAATCACAACAGCAACAAAGTGAGATTGGATCGTGGACCTGCAGAATAATGGCAAATTATCAAAGGTGAAAGGTGCATTATTAACGGGCTGCAGCCTTAGGTATTTATAGCTAAACAGTGCGTGCGAGACGGATTGGGGGGGTGCATATGAAGAGACAGGAGGAGAGGTCGAGTTTGAAGTGTCCGTGTAAACACAGTTAGCGTGTAGTTCATAGCCACAGGTCACAGTGCAGCTTTGGCTCATTCATCAACAATGATTTGTGTTTATCAAGCAGGCCAGAGCTCAGCGGTGGAGGCTCTTTGCTGTCCAGGTGCCGCAGCAGGTGTCGGGCACACACAGAGGCTGGAACCAGGCCAGCGACACCTGCGGAGCCGCCGCCACGGCTGCTCTCACCTGCTGAGGCTTCTGTGCCCGCTTGTGTCGACTCCCGCTGCACATGGCAGCCTCATTAAGCGACTGAAGCAGCCCCTTCAGCTTCTCAGAGGACATTCGATTAAAGACAACATCAATTAGGAAACTGGACCATGCCAGGGAGTTGTCTGGGCGTCTCATCTAGGCGTCATAATCTCAGTGGATCTTGACAAGGTGTTCTCCCAGTGGAGCTCACAGTTTGTTAGTCTGAGTTTCCTCTCCTGAGCTGCTTCGGTTTTGCCTGAGGAGGGCCGCTGTTAGGATCGAAGGCGTCGCTTGTCCTGTGTGAGCTGACTCACCACGATGGCTGACAGGCAGGTGATGAGAGCGTCACCCAGGAAACAAAGTCAAACACGGGCCTGTCGTGAGAACTGTGACAGACGACTGAGTTATCAGCCATTCACAGTAAAGGAGAGTGCTGCAGAGGCCTCCTAAATGTTCATTATAGTGCTTTAGTCCTTTACTCTCTGACACAACTAGATTTATTACGTGCAGGACTCAGATCTCAGTGACTGCTGCGGCTCTGACTTCATGGGAAGCAACAGAGGGAGAGCGCGCAAACAAAGTTTAGCCCGAGGTGTTTATTAAAAAAAGAAAAACTTTGGGAGAAGGTAGATGTGTTATGCACGGCTGTTGTCTTGCTGCCAGGCAGCTTGCAACACGATGAGAGAGAAAGGGAGAGAATTGAGCCTCGTCCAAATGTAAAAGGTGGCTCACACCTGCAGGAACCTAGAGGTGAGAAAGATATGCACCAGCCTAGTGTAAGATACAAGGACTGCAGCTGTTCTGAAGCTGCCATTGGTCAGTTTGGGTGTGTTGTGAAACACAAGGCTATCGAGATCACATAATGGGAGAACCCATTCCGGCTAATGTTGCACTGGAGTGGTCCCATTACAAAATAAATGTGAAGTCAATTAGACTTTTCTTTTACAACCGCTTCAAATGGAGCCGCTAACAATGTGGCAGACAGGAGGAGCTGGGAGGAAAACGAGCTGAAATGTAGCGGCAGCCTCTGGTGTCCGTGAACTAACATCCTGCCCGGAGCTGTGATCCAAACCAAACAGATCAAACCCTAACCCGCCCCGCTAAGTGCACCATAAAAGGTGTGTGTGTGTGTTTTTTCCAGCAGGGCTTCCTGCATGGGCTTGTACATGGCAGCTCATTCAACTGTTACTGTGTGCGTGTGTGTGTGTGACGGTACTGTAAGCGTAGCAGAGATTCCCAGCGTGTTTTCATTGAACATGATACCTGCAGACCTGACACCACATTAAAGCGTCGCTCTGCAGCGGGGAGCGTCCTGTGTGGGTCCTTGCTAGAGGACGCCGGGCGTCTGATGACAACGAGGCGCTTTCTGGCGTCCCTGTGTTTCTTGGCCCGCGCCGACAAAAACATCAGCGTTACCGACACCGACAACACTGTAAAAGCAGGAAAGGAGTATTTGCACTGTTCCAGTTCCAGGAGCAGAGAGAGTGTTTGTGTGTGGACTGAAGTCACACGAGGCCTCCGGAGAACCAGTTAAGCCCGCCCGAATGATGAGGCTAGCGTCAGAAGTTGGCTTTTGCAGACCTTGGTGGGGGGAAAAAAAAGTGCTGAAATGCAAAAATCTGTCCCTCAGAGGGTCGGCTTTAAATAATTGAAGCATTGCATTTTTAAATTATTCATTTTAATGTCATTACTTTGATAAAAATTCCTCACATCTCTTGCTACATAATGACATTAAAGCTGGCACTTGACCTTATGTACCTCGCCGTGGTATCGTTAGGGTGAGAAAGTTGGAAAGCCGCATCTTTCCCGTCTGGCTGGAAGTTTGCCGGAGTCTCAGCAGGGCGGACGGCACCGAGGAAGAGGAAGGAAATGCGAACCCCGTTGGTGAGAAAGGCAGCCGCTGTTTGTTAGAAACAAAGACAGACAGAGACGTGCTGTGCTTTCTGTACCCGGGGCCGTGCGAGAAGGTGCAGAACATCCAGACACAGCCGCGTGCCAGACATCACAATGGGCCAGCGACGGGGTGAAATGGCGGAGGAAATTGCGGCGATTTTTTTCCCACTCAAAATACTGAGACCATTAGAAGTGATGCGTTACCCCCGGTGCGCGGCCGTCTGTGTCTGCCTCATGCAAAGCGCTGATTGGACACACAGTGTGGACACCGAAATGTCTTTTTCTGTTCGGGGGAAAAAATATATCTGTTGGAGTGTGGATTCTCTTATGCGCCAGAGGAACAAATCACAGAAGCAGACTCCAGCCAGAACAGGACACGAGACTGCATCTCACAATAGAAATATCTCAGAGCATAACCTGCATGTTGCAAAGGGTGGCTCCTTACTGAATCTCATTCATTATCCCTCACAATTAATATTAGTAGTGATACAGTATCAGTATCTTGCACTTTGTTGGCAGGACTTGCTTGAATAAATTGCACATTTACGAATTTGATTTTGAGTTTAATTACATTATCCATTTTCACTAATCAATTTACATACTAATCATGTATCGAGCGTTTAGTTCAATTCACTGCTAAAAGGTCGCCATTTCGATCGGATCCAGTGAGTTCAACTGTGCAAGGATGTGCTCATGACTGATAACCAAGCTATAGAGATTGTTCTGTGAAAGTTAACCTGCAAGTGTCACTAAGTGACATTTGTGCATTAGGTTTGGGTTCATATATTTATCTTAAGAGGTAGCATCGACCTCTCCTGTCCATCGTTCATTGTCCATTGTTGAGTCTGAGGCCAAAATACTTCCCCGTGGACAAGGACGTTATGAAGGATCCAATAGTTCCAGGTGTCAGCAGAGAGTGGGGATTTGGGTTGAGTTACTACGTCGGTTCCGATTGTTTTTTCGGGATATACGTATATTTTTTGGGAGGGAGGCAAGGCGGCAGTAAACGAAACCATGCAAAACGCTTTGCGTCAAGTCTTGTCCGTCTTCCCACCTCAGGTCCGTGTCAGATGATTTATGATTCTTGACCCAGATGACATGTGATCATGGCGGCAAGTCGGCATTAATATTGATGAGTGACTCTCATCGCGGCCGGTGGCCTTTGCTGTGGCCTTCCCTTTTACTGTGGAGCCGTCATCACAGCCATCTGAATGCAAGCCGGCATCTGCCCTGTCTGCCTGTCTGTCTGTCTGTCTGCCAGTCTGTCTGTCTGTCTGCCAGTCTGTCTGTCTGCCTGCCTGCCTGTCTGTCTGTCTGTCTGTCTGCAGCAGCTTTTCTGCTGTTTACATTTTGCTCACCCAGCATCAGACGGCTGCAAAACAACCACAGGAACCCGTGTGTTTGTGTTCGCTTCAGACCCGTCTCATGTTTAATAATTCATTACTCGACAGTTTCGACCGCCAGTCGACGCACTGCTGAGAGACACGTTAAAAGCTGTTTCCGTGAAAAATTGCAGATCAATTAAAAGTTCTCCCTCTCTCTCTGTCTGTGTGCCGGTGCCTGCGGCTCCCTCAGGACTGGCTGTCTGCGCCGGCGTCTCCGTCCCGCAGCACGGTGGCAGCGGCGGAGCTGTCAGCGGCCTAACGAGTGGCCCTGAGCCGCTTTAATTACAGCGCAGGTAGACGCCCGGCTGCTGAGGCTCGCAGACGGAGGTGTGCAGAGCGGCTCCTCACTCGCGTGAGGCTCATTAACAGGATCGCTATTATCCCACGATATCGAGATTAAAGAGACAACTGTTCGAGTCCTTGGTTATGAGCGGTCGTCTCCCGGCACGGAAATACTTACAGTGCACCCGCAACTCACTGAACACAGTGGTGACAGTAGTAGTAGTTCACGACCTCTGTGAAGATAAAGTGTATGAAAGGCCTCAAAAGAGCTCAAAAACAAGCATTAGTCTGTCTGTTCAGTATAGTTAGCATTGGATCGTTGGAGTACTAGCTAACTAATGACCTATACACCTGTATATGTGAACATCAGGTGGTTTTGTGGGTTCGCACATCTGCCCTTAAGATGAATTCATCGGAGAGTATTGTAGCCTTGACATGACAACCAACAAGTGTTTCTCCCGTGCATCCTCTCCATATATAATTCTTGGCACTCCTCTACAATCCAGAGTAACAGGAAATCCTTTCTGGGAGAATACATATTTACATGCTAATGTTAAGCGACTCTGTACGTGCGTCCCTCTGTGTGTGTGTGTGTGTGTGTTGGAGTGGGAACGCTCCCATGTCCTCCTAAGTGCTCCTGAATGTCACATCCTATCTGCAGCCTGTCCCCGAGGCACAAATGGACACTCCATCCACTTGTCAGGTGATTAATCTCCGCTCCCCTCTCTCCCTCATCTGCTCTCCATCTCGTATTCATTCCGTACACACAGCTTCGTCAGCCGTTCAGAGGACCGTCTCTCTCTCTCTCTCTCTCTCTCTCTCTCTCTCTCTCTCTCTCACACACACACACACACACACACACACACACTCATCCACTCCAGACTGCCTCTCCCACTCTCCTCCCGGTGAAGATCAATGAGGAAGACGGATGTATTATTCAGCACATTCATTTAGAGGTGGGGGGTGTTTTTTTGTATTAGTGCTCTGGCAGGATTATTAGGGCCGCGCTGAGAGATGATGAAGTTACGCGACAAGCGGAGGAGAGGAAAGGGGCTGGAGGGGGGGGGGGGAAGCGCAGGTGAAGGGAAATGGTCGGGAGGAAGTGGCACGGGCCGAGGTAAAACCGAGCCTCTGCCTCTCGGCTCTGTGGAGGCTCTGGCGCTAATGGGCTTCTGCGGGGCCCGGCTGACGCTCAGGTGTGACCGCGGGGCCCCGGCTCAGCTGAATGCTGATTGGTCGGAGGCATCGGTGGCATGCAGAGCGGACGAGGCCTAATCTACCTGTGCACGTCGGCAAACCCCTCCCCCGCAGAGCTCTCGCCTCACCCCTTGTCCTCCACCAAGGAGAGCGGCTGGATCGTAAAGTGGCCGGGTTATTTCTGCCGGGCGCCAGCCGCCCCCTGCAGCTGGAGGAAGAGAAATCCTCCATTTTCCGCTGAAACATTTAGCCAGCGCGGCCAGGCTTAGGAAGGCAAAGCGTGGTTAATGAGACATGCCTCGCCATCTCCATCTTGTAACTCCCAATTGAGGAGACAATGAAATTTCATTCGCGCGTACAGTGTAATCCCTGACTTCCTTAATGTAATTGGAAATGGCGGAGTCCCCTTCAGACTTTCCCTTTATGAGTGAAAGCAGCTGGATGGAGGCTGCTCGCACCTGCGTGGTTATTGGTCTCGGCCGGGCCCAGGACGTGGACCACTGGTTGTGGGAAACCAATAAAGTTTCTTTATGACAGAGCCAGGTAGTCTAACGCGTGCAGCCTTGGCTTTTATCAGCATTGTTACACTTATGTGGGTGTCTTAAAGGCTGCTTCAGGTTGGCTGCTGGTATTATGGGATTAAATGGTGCCGCTGGGTCAAGTCCGCCAGGTATCGTCGGTGCTAATTATGTTTGGGATGTAAAGTTCCTGTTTTCGTGCCTCGGCATGCTGCGAGTCACATTATCCCGAGATGATTACCTTCCAAATCAGGTTCTCACATTCCAGTTAAGTGAAAGAGATTAAGACAAATCTGTCTCTTTCTCTTTCTCTTTCCCTCCACTGCCAAATGAAAACTTTTATTTCTTCCCTCCACCATTGTGCACCCGTTCACCCGCTCGCTTTCCTCTGCAGCTCCAGCTGTTGCAGTGGCTCCAGCAGTTATTAACACATAATTACAATCTATTTAGGAAGCATCACTGAGAGGACCGGTGCTGTTAGTGGCTCATTTTCTACCAAATTAACTTGTGCTCAGAGCAATGCGAGTACATTGGAGGAAAGAGAAAGAAGGAAAAAAAAACTCCTCGGAAATGTTTCTGTAGGCTATTGTCTGTAAGTAAAAATGGTAATGATTATGAGTTTCCTTCATCAGAGCGCACACAGAGGCAAGTGTTGGGAGCTGATTAATTGGGCACCATTAATTGAAATGTTAGTTGGTTTCTGTAAAAATAGCTGTGTAGCTCTCTGATAGCCCCTGTTAGTCTCCAGGGCTTGTGTTTAAATGGCACGCAGCAAATGTCATGTGTATAAATCTATTAGCGCTGGCAGATAGCGGAGGGGGGAGAAAAATGGACGGAACGTGCACCACCAAAAAAAAAGGCCGAATGCACAGCTTCTGCATGGAGACATTTAGATTCACGGGACGCCGCTGTGTTCATCATTATTGCAGTTGTCGCCATGGGACGGATCCCAACCCAGCGCTCATAAAGTGTCCTCCATTGTTCAGCCACGACGCACCTGATGGACGTGAACACGTTGCCCCCCCCCGCCCTTCGCTCCGACGTGAGACGTGGCGCACCTTTCATGTGTCACAGTGAATGGGAGGGAGGAGGGAGGGAGGAGGAGGAGGAGGAGGAGGAGGAGGAGGGCCGCACGCTGCAAGGGGCATGCCGGCATAGAGCGGCGGGGAGGAAGGAGACATTCCTCTGCATACATGAATATCATGCCAGCGAGAGGGGGGAGAGGAGGAACAAAGAGCTGCTGCGTTAATGACTTCTCTGAGTCTCCCAGCGCGTCCTCTCTCAGTCCCCGGGTTCAAAACAAAGACAATCGAGAGGCAGTGGCAGGACCCTCGCAGATAAGGGCCGCTATCGGCAGAGATGCTTTCACTTCACAAGTTTTGACCCCGGTATATTGAAATGGCAGCGGAGTCAGTGTGTGTTTCAACGTCCCGTATCGTCCCTGATATGAAACCCAGAGCTCTCCTTCTTACGGAGCCCGTGTTGTCCTTGAGCCCGCCGAAACTTTGTTTGTTCGTACTCTTGTTTTCCGTGAAAGACAAACACGTCTGTGTGCAAGTGAGCCGCAATACCTCCCGAAGAAAAAGTTTGTAGGACTTGAAGGCTTTTTTTTTATTCCATAAGCCTCTGAGCTAAATGCTAATGTGCATAACTGTAGAAGTGAGGCAGGTGCATAGAAAGTCAGAAACCGAGTCATTGGCCCGATCTAAATTTTCAAATCGGTTAGATTCATCTTTTCTCAGTTAATGTATTATCCCGTCTGTGTATTTATTATTTATAACTGCAATCACAAAAGGAACAAATTGTCACCAGGGCGTACTCTGCCAGCAGACTGTGAAAATGATCTCGGCGCTGAACGATGATGGCGTTTTAAATCAGATATTAGACCAAATTGAACTCCTCATTTTCTCAGAGCGATGTGCAATAAAATCATTTACCCGGCGGAGTTGTTCCCTTCTTATGGTCAAGGTGCCCTTGTGCAAGGCACTTAGCTCCAGGCAGTTTGAGGTGCTGGTCTGTAACCCACTTGTGTGGCCGTGCAGAGCGTGCGACCGTGTCCACAGCGTTACGTGTGTGCGGGGCCCGAGCACAAAGAGCTCAGGACGTTCAGGGTCGAAGGCGTAATTGTCCTTACTGCCTCCGACGTCACCGCACTTACTTATTTCCGTGCTCGCCTCTCTGCCTCTCCGCCAAACACCCAGAACAAGCTAATTAAATCTTCCGTCGGGCATGGAAATCTCTCCGCTTTCATCCTCCCCTCCACTCATGTCAGTCACATCAGGGACGCGCCTAGCGACACGTGTTTGAGGCCTGTAATTCCCTGGTGCGTGTTAGACATTTCTCGGCGACGGTCCCCGCCTGCATCCTAATCAGACGCCTCCTAAAGAGGAGGAGGACGTGTGGCGGCTTCACCCAGGTCAGGTTTGAGAGGTTGTGGAGATCGAAACAGCAGCAAAGAGACAGAGTGCAGAGCGTGGGAAATGTAAACTTCGGGCCACTTGTCCAGGAATGCGTACTTCTCAGTCTGATACACCTCTGGCTTCAGGTAGCGTGCTCAGCCGTATAAGATCGTGTATATCTATCTGTATGTGTCGGTTGGGGGGCTGGAGTCGGGTCCGGGCTCGGTGAAGTGACGTCTCTGTGTTGTTTGTCCTCCTCAGACCAGCGCCGTGCTCTGCTCGGGAGGCTGCGCTCTGCTGGCCGCCAGCTCCCTGCTGGCCATCATCACCATCTTCCTGCCCAGCGGAGGATGCGAGAGGAGGATCTGCACCCTGGCCGGATACATGCAGATGGCCGCAGGTTGGTTTTTTTTGCACACACAAGCGGTGCTTTAGCATAGAGAAAAATACAAACGAATGCAGATAAAGAAACAGAAAACAGTATGAAAATAAAGCAGCATGCATCAGAAAGTTGTGATCAGAATATGAAAATATCGGATGTGTCCTCACAAAAACTCACATAATTTACATAGTGAAGGACTAGTATCGACACTGACTGTGGATGATGATTTGTACGTTACCCACAGCCTGCGACTGCTGTTTTGCTGACGCTCTCACAAATGATAAACATTTCCCGGACTGTGGAAGTCCTCCTTCTGTGTAAAACTCACAATTTCAGCATCTCGAGACCAACCTGTCGAAGACGTCCTTCGCTTCCTCATATTTCACTTATATCACTGCCTATTACCAGAACTGTAAAAAAAAGGAGCTGACTCTGTTGGCCATCATTCACAAAAACAAAAAAAGCAAAAAAAGAGAGAGAGAGAGCGAGGCAACAACTCGAGGACAGCTGCTGCTAGGCAACCGGAGTCTGTGTGATACCTGGAGGGGTGAGTCTGTAAAGATGGGTGGGGAGGTGTGTGTGTGGAGGGGGGGGGCAGATTTAGAGCCGGCTGTAAAAAGACAATTATGCCTCCTTAACACAGGTCATTGGTTCAGGGCTGCATGTTAACTTATGGGCTGGCCGCCTCTGGCTCAGGCAGACGGAGGCGTCCGGGTAAACAGGGCGCGCTGTGGCTTTAAGGAGCCCTGATGCTCATGGAGCCGCTCGGCGGTGGCCTTCACGCCCGGGCCCTGCGCATCGGACCGTCTCGGGGGCAGTTGGCACCGCTGCTTCTCCGTCCTGACATGGGAGGAGAAGGGCTCCGCATCCGCAGTGCCGCAGAGGCCCTTCACCCCGTGGCTTTACCTGACTGCCATGTTCTGCCTCCGCCGAGGCTCCTGAAGCACTCCCGATGCCATTTTGATTTACCAAGTCTGAAGGCACTTCATCCACCCCGCTGCGTGGCTCAGGTCTGCTGCTCCACACCTCCTTAATCACTCTTTTTCTCCCCCCTCGTTTTTTTTTTTTATCGTCGGCGGCAATTACGAAGCCTCTATCCTTGAGAATATTGAGCAGCTAATTTAAATCCCCGCATGTGGCATTTAACAAAGTATAATTAGAGGCTGGATTCATCGGGCCGGGTTAAATCTTTACTGACTGAATGTGGAATCTCACCGAGCACGCTTAATGGAGTGTTTAAAGTGGCACTCATTGCCTATAGGTACCGCCAGAGCCTGGCACTTCTCTGTCTGACTCCAGGATCGGGATCAATGTTGCTGTGGAAAGATGAGAACACATCTTGTGTGTGTGAAGAGAGAGAGAGAGAGAGAGAGAGAGAGAGAGAGAGAGAGAGAGAGCCGAGCCTCCCGTGTGAATCTGTGTGTGTGTGTGTGTGTGTGTGTGTGTGTGTGTGTGTGTGTGTGTGTGTGTGTGTAATCCTATTCCGTGCAATAACTCTGTGTGTCGCACTCGGCGACAGACCTTCCTTAAATGACAATGAGGAGCGAGGAGCTGCTCCTTTGTTCTGCTTCCAGGTCGACTCTTGTCGTGATAGACGGAGATTTCAGAGAGAGCCCACCAAAAGCCCCGAGGAGGGCAGATCAGAGGAGCGTTTGTTTTCCTGGCAGTGCAAGTGTGTGTGTGTGTGTGAGAGAGAGAGAGAGGAGTGTGTGTATGTGTGTGTGTGTGTGCTGCCAATGTGAGCTGATAAAGTGAAACAAGTAGATTAAGAACAATGCTTTTCTCTGTGGGGTGCACATTATCAGCGTTGCTATTGAGGGTGTGTGTTCTCCAACAGATTGGGAGAGGTGTCAGGGCAAGAGAGGAGGCAGAGTGTACTCGTATATGTTGATGCTGTACTCCTGCAGTGTGTGACTGTCACTTTTTGTCAAAGTTCAGGATAAGAGTATGGTTAGATAAGTGTGTTTTAATAGGTCTAAAGGTATGTGTGTAGGTATCTTAAGCTGCTTGATATCAATGTCTGAAAGACAAAGCCCCCTCTCTGAAAAATATACTTTTTTGAGAAAACTATAAAAACCTCTGTAACAGTTACGGATGTTTTTGGTCATGTGACTTTTCTCTGTCACAACAGAAAGACTGACCATGAGCATCCTTCCATTCTGGGATGAATAAATACTTATCCTACCTTCCCTGTTCTCATCATCCGGACTGAAATCAGTTGGACCAGGATCAGTTGGACTGAAAGCATTGGAGGTTGCAATGCATTCCTCGATAAGATTCCTGTGGATAGCTGTGAATAGTCTCAGAAAGCATCATTGCGGATCTGCTCGGCCCGCCTCCCATGCACTCGCTGTCTCTGTTTACAGCAACTGCATCTCCCGCCTCTGCATCTGGAGGATTGGAGGTACGACCCAGGAATGTTTGCATCGCCTCTATTAGTAGAAACATGCTTCGGCCTGACATGAGGACTCCTGTCTTGTGTCTCGCCTGCACGCACCTGCACCCGCTCCGGGTCGAAGCAGGCAAAAACCTCCTTTCTGTTTTTAAGGGCGAAGCCGCTGTTTCTCGGCAGCGCTGCGGTCCCGCGGGTGAGGTCCAGAATTAGACGTGAACTTGCTAACCCGGCGCTGCCGAAAGCCGCTGCAGCCCGCGGTTCGCCGCCATCAATGTTTTACGCCGTGAGAGGGAGGGAGGCAGAGCGTTTCTGTGTGCCGAGGCGGGGAGCTTTTTTCTCCCCGCCATGCATATTTCATCGGCCTGTTCTTCTCAGTGGTCAGGATCCATCGGACCGGCCCGCTCTTTGGTCTGATGCTGAGTGCGTGTGTTTGCCTCTGTCTGCGCTCGTCCTCGCGTACGTCCCGAGCTCCGTAGCGGCCTGACTGACTGACGCGCCGTAAACAGACAACGCTTTGTTCTGACGTCCACACGGTTTACCGTCTCGCGCCCCTCACATCCGTCCTCCGACAGGAGCAGCTGAGGAGCGCGCCCCCCCCCCCCCTCGTCGTGGTACGCGGCGCAGACAGATCCTGGCGGTGCGGTTATCTGCTCGGAGACGGAGGACATGTCACGCTCTGCTGCGCGTACAAGCCCTCGCAGCACACGCCGGCGTCCTCTCAGCTGTTCTCCTGCAGGGTTGCATTAGGCCGCATTAACATATAGAGATGATCCACTATATAGAGATACCCCCAAAAAACGTGCTGGAGATTTTATGTGCTGCATTGATTGCCTGTTTTTTTGTTTTTTTTTCCTCTTTATTTTTTCCGGCTCTCCTCTTATTGATTTCAAAGCAGCCGAGCCGCATTCCAGTTAAAGAAATGTTAGCGGTGAGAAAGTGGCTCGGTGGGAGTTGCTCGGTTTGAAGACTTGAAAGGGATACGCCTGAAGCTGTGTTTCTCAGTTCTTGAAAGAAACATAAACCAAAGAGTTTTTTCTTTTTTTTTTCCCCCCTACCTATTCGGTTTTGAGACGTTTTTGTTGTTTGTGGTTTTTTTCAACGTTACAAGAGGAGATAAAGAGAGAGAGAGAGAGAGCGCTCAGCAGAAAACAGGGAATCGCAGCTGAATCTGGCTCGACTGTGAGCGCACAAAACATATTTAAACCCTGATAGTTCACACGGGGGAATAATTGGTTCCCTCTGGAGCGATGGAAGAAATCAAGTGGTAAAATAAAGCTACTGGAGTTACTGCAGAAACACAATTTTGACACGATGGCTTCTTGGTTGCCACTAAATCCTGAAGAGGTAGCCGCTCGCCCTGAGAGCTCGCCCCGGCGCGTGCACCGTAATGAAGCAATAAAGTCATTTTTATCTGTCGGCATGTTAACGCACTCTAATTAGGGGTAAACAAAGATTGCTGACAGGGGGGGACAAATAATTCCCTGTTTTACCAGCTGATTATCCTGCCACTCTTTGGATTTATTCTCCTGTTGCGGGGGTGTGTGCGCAGAGGCCGATTAGATCGCTAATGGCAGGAGCAGCGATGTGCGCGTGGAGCGGGGCGTCGTTCCGGGCCACGGGAACCGGCTTTAAATCACGGCCGGGACTCTCTGGCCACTCCGGGCGCCCGCCCCAGACCTTCTTTTTGCAGCGGCAGCAGAACGAGTGAAGACGACTCGGCGAAGGAGCGTTATCGCTCCGCTCCGCCGACCGTCTTTTGCTGAGAGAGATTCCTCATTCGCAGCTAAACTCCATCCAACCCCGGCCGTGCCCTGTGAATATTTCCCTTTGAAGACCCCCCCCCACACACACACCCCACTCTCCCTGCGCCGCAGCCCTGTGAAACTGCACCTCCTTATCTGCATCCTCCCCATCGCAGTCACCCTCGGTGTTTTTACCGGCTGCTCGGGAAGCGGAAAGGAGAGGAAGAGGCACGCGCAGGCACACGGAGGCGGGGCCCCGTTGTGCTGATGCTGAGGAAGCGCGGCCTGCTGTGTCAGCGCTCCCCTGGGCAGAGCTGCTATGCAGATGTCCCGTGAAGCATGGTGATGGAAATAGGAGGCCCGCTTTGATCAAAGCATCTGCCGTGTTGTTCCAGCGTCGCCGCCGCCGCTGGAGCCCAGATGGTACCTGTGCCAGCTGTCAATCAAGCTCCCGGATGCAGACGAATGTGTTTTCCGTATCGGGCCGGATTAGAGCGACAGGCTCTATCGGCGGAGTAACCGACTGAATTACGCTTCCTGGGTTTTTCATCTTTGCGGCCGCGCGGGGAGGCACGATTGGCCCAGCAGCCATTAGAGCGCTGAATCCCCTTCCTGAAGGAAGTCTCAGACTGAGCGAAAGTAAACAGCACGTTATCCAAGTGTTATGCGTGCAATCCTTGAGCTGCTTGCCTTCCGCCTCCAGGCACAAAACGCAGTCGTTCCCGTCCGCTTTCTGTATCTGTGTGTGATAGCATCGACTTCAGGCCGGTCTGTCCTCGCCCTGCTCCAAGCTGCTTCTTCCCCCTCACAATGACAAGAGACCCAGTATGTGTCTGTATGGAGCCAAGTCATTTCTGACCCGTCCGCTCCTGTTCTCCATCCAGCTCCGTCTTTCATCCCCTTCAACTCCTCTTTCTCTCCCAGCAGCGGCACGCCTTCACCGCAGTCAGGGAAAACTCTTCCTGCTTGTTTTCTGTCGAGCGCTGATATTTAATGCCGTTTCATCACGGGTCAAAGCTCTCTCCAAAGTGAGCTTTTGCGGGAAGAGCTGCGCAAATTTCACAGATCTGCTGGAGAAAACAGGGAGAGAAACGCTTCCACACACGTCTGTGTGTGTGTGTGTGTGTGTGTGTGTGTGTACACGTATGTGCAGAATGTGACCTAGTTTGGATGCGATGCGATGCTGACATGGTAACCTCCTCACCTATGACTCGCAGGAGGCTGACAATAGAGATCAATCATAGATGTGCGTCTTGTCCGTCAAAACTGTGTGTGTTTGTGTGTGTGTGTGTGTGTTTGTGTGTGTGTGTATGTGTGTGTGTTTGTGTCACCGCTTGTGGTATGGGGGCTGCGTTTCGCACCCGTCGTTGACAGTAATGTGATTGGTCACATCTCACCATCGCTGCTTCTCTCAACCTCCACCCCCACTCCACACACACACACACACACACACACACACGCAAATCTGAACATCTTTTCCCGGGTTTGTGCCGTAGTTCAACAAATCTGATTAATTAAACAGGGCAGGAGCAGATTTAGGCAGAAATCATTAATATTTACTGGGGAAACATAGCGCCGCCACTTCGTCAGCTCTCGGCGCGACTTGACAAAGCGTTTGCAGTCGCCCCACATGTTTGATTCATTCATTAACACGCCGCGCCGCCGCATTACAGCATTCCTCATCATCGCAAGTGTACCCGAACGAATAAACCCGGCCCTAATGTCCACATATGAATCAAAGCGTGCGCGCGTTTGCGTATTTGTGAATGCTGAGCTCAGCCATTGGTCAAATCTGATACTGTAATTATGGGCACGGCGGCACTCAGCCCGGCCCGCTCGCTGATACATTACCCACAAAAACCACAGTAATTGGTTTCCACCAGTCAATTAGAGCCGGACTGTAATTAGGACTGAACTTTCATCCGCTCCAATTCATCTGTTTTCTTTTGATTTACTCAAGAGTCCTCCTATAGACTCTGTGTGGAGGCGGCACGAACTTGCCAGTGTTTTTTATCTATCTTTAATGTTTAGGAGCGCCCCTGCGCTTTGATATTTCCCTCCTTATCGAATGTGAGGAGGGAAGACCAGCGCGTTTAAGAACATTTTCCCTCCGATAGCAACGATCTTTACAATATTAATTAACCTTCTTTATCTTCCCCTCGCGCTGGGAATGCCTAATTATCTTTGCTCGTGTGCACACATCCCCACAAATACACGTGCAAACACACACTTGGAAGGTGTCCCAGCATGTGGCTACACCTTACTAACCTGTGTGACGGTGAAAAGCAACAAATGACATGTTGGCGGAGGACGAGAGAGCAGAGGAGGAGGGTGAGTGGAGACATCTGGAGAGGAAAGGCTGGGGAATTGCAGCAATTTATTCTTTCGCTTTTTCTATTTGTTCTGCTGGACCGACTCCGTCCTCTCCTCTGTTGCAGGGTCCAAACATGCCGGACTGTTTCTTATTCCTTTCCCGTCTCTCTCTCTCTCTCTTCCTGCTGCTCTGTCAGCCTGCTATGAAAGCACTGACACACACACACGCACGCACGCACACACACACACACACACACACTCACACACACACTGACACAACTATGCATATTGCATGAATCCTCCACCTCTGAAGGCCTCTTGGCTTTTTTCATTTTGCAACTTAGAGCAAAGATGATGATGTGGAAGCCCGATCCTGCACTCAGGGGCTGTTTCTTTACTGCAGAAAGTAGAAACTTCTATGCATGTGTGTGTGTGGGGGTATGTGTGTGTGTGTGTGAGTGTGCCTGTTAGAAACTCGCGAGCTAAAGCTGTCGTATGCAGTTTGAAATATCGATATGTAATTTGGTAATATCTTTGTGTAATGATCGTAAACGGTTGAGACTGTGGAAATTAAGGAAATCCATTGCATATTGATGTGCTGGTGTTTCTCAGTAATAAGTCCACATTTCCCATATTGCTCTCTCTTAATCTCTTTATCCCCCTCAAATATATTACAGTGGCAAGCCTCTATTGTGCAGGAGCAGGAAACACTTCAGGTACAATGAAATAGCGTAATACACACACGTTAGTGAGGCATTTTCTGCCTGAAATCATTGATACAGACATCCAACAAACTGGACATTTTTTAACAGCGTCGTATCTAATGCAGAAGCAACAGCACTAGCAACAATATTTGAAATGCTGAGCGTACTCTATGAAAAGAGGATGTGATCATCATGTGTTCCTTATCAAATAGTCCATGCATATTGCAGCTTATATGACATCATGATGGAAAATTACAGTTGCAGGCTCAACCACAGAATGCTCTCTGATGCTTTTCTTGTGTTCCCTAAATTCAGACGAGTCTCACTTTACTTTCTTTGCTGCCTTAGCTTCTTGACAATCAACCAACTGTCAAACCCCACCCTGATGTTTTCCTTCTTGCTGTGTGAAAACTGGCTGTTCTTGCTAGAGGAGCGAGCTTCTGGTCCCGGCTGCCAGCGCTCTGTTTGTCTTGCTCTTTTTCCGCAGAAAGAAACTCACAAAGACATTTGTCTCACTTGGAGTCTTGATTTCACATCTTTCAGAATTACTTCACAAATTTCCACGACAACACAGTCGCATTGCACTCCTGACGAAGCGCATATTGTTCCGCCGTCGTATCGTCTCTGACGTGGAAACATGGGAGAGTAGACGAAGCGTGGCCACCGGTGTCATTCTGCTGCAACACAACAGCTGCTTTCCAGAATCTTCCAGCAGTTTACGGCTCGTTCAGACAAGCACATGCATCCCGCCTCCCCACTGCCATGTTTGTGGCCATCCAAAAGCGTTTATTCCAATCACGTCCCAGGAAATGTACAGCATTGCCGAGCTTCGCTCTCATCCCAAAAGTGCCACTTTTCCTTCCTTGGACGTGACCCACGGCGTGCATTGTGGAACAGTCGGCACCTGCCAAACCGTTCACGCGATGCTGGGCGAGGATGTTCTCCCAGGACATTGACTGTGCATAGGTCGTTGAACACGTCGGCGTAATGTGAATTGAACTGGGATGCTGCGCGTCTCGTTCTGAGTGAGACCAGGCTGCTGTCTTATTAGCGCTGATCGACATATTGTCCATGTCGGAGACGTTAGCTGGAGATGTGAGCCTGACTCTGCGAGGAGGAGCGAGGAGCACCTGAGCTCTGTGGTTGCAGACTGACTCGGTGATGGTCACAGTAATCCAACCTGTGTGTGTGTGTGTGTGTGTGTGTGTGTGTGTGTGCGTGCGTGCCTCGGAATTCCCACCAGTGTTTGTTTGATGTGAACAACGGCCAGGATGACTCATTGTTGTGTCTGCGGCTGTTGGATTGCGGCTGCTTTATTTTTGCACGCCGGGCCCTCAGTTGTAAACACACACGTGCACACGCGCACACGCACACGTACACGCACACGTACACGCACACGTACACGCACACGTACACGCACACGCGTGTTTGGACAAGTGTTTGCATGTTTACCCGGGCTTTTCCGTCCAGGTTCTTGTGTGTCTGCGTCCTCCCCCCTCCCCCCGCGCGTTGATTGATCCTCCGCTCGGAGGCTCCTCCGCAGTGCGCGGCGGTGAGCTAGCGCTCGCTACGCGTTGTCGTGTTTTTGTTTGAGCCATCTGTGTTTGTCGGGGAATGAGCTTTCGCAGGCAGCACGAGGGGCTAAGACCACCGCTACCTGTCACACGCACACCGTGATTGATTAGGCGGTGCCGCTCGCTCGCTGTCGCCTTGCCCGTGTGTACGACACTCTCATCTGCATGAGGAAACAAATGTGTTAGCGCCGCTAAGTGAATTAAAAGCGCTACATGTGAGGATTAGGTGTAGGTGTGTACATGCCGCCTGGGTGACTGACCTCTTATAAATCCGGGTGAAATATAGGGCCATGCCTCACGCTCATAGTCCAGCGGCTTCGCAGCTTTGTCGAGTAATTCAGGATTTGAAAGGCTCTCGTGGAGCACAGCCATTGATCACAGCAGGGAGCAAATGCGGGACAAATTATTTCTCTCCATATGTTTCGTTTGCATATCTGAGAGCTGAGAGGCAAACAGGAATATTGATACCCCTCTCATGTCCGCGCGGTCGCTGCAAAACTGCACCGAGCAGGGCGTTAGCTTAGCTTAGCACTGAAACCGAAACCAGGAAATCAGCTCCCCCGGCTCTGTCAAAGGAAAATAAGTCTCTCAGATCAGAAACCGCAATAGTTGACCAGTTAACATGGTTTCTTTTTTTGGTGTCGCACACATTTTGTTGAATCCCCAAATGTAAAAAGAAACAGCCTGTGCTGTTTCTTGTCCTCATGCTAAGCCTCATATGTAGCCTTCAGACAAGAGGCAGTGGATGAATCTTCTTCTTTGCAACATAATGAGGACTGACATGCCTGACCCTGGCACTCTCTGTAAATATCCTTGCACTTATGCAACAGAACCCACAACTTTTCTAGTTAGAGGCCAGGCAAAATTTCACATCTGCTGCTGGTGCTGTGGACGGCTCTGAAAGGATTCACTCAGAATATCTGGTTTCAAACTGGCAGGGACCATTATTTTACTGTACAGCTGCTGGGACAGGAAGAACAACAGTGACCCAGAACATTTCTGAGCTTTCAAGTGGCTGTGGCACAGGCTGAGGGAGCAGCAGAGGGAATATTTTTGTGCTGGGACATCGATGGTAGCAGGGCAGCAGAGGACAGCCTGTGCATCTTGAGTCTGCCGGGATGAGAGCAGATATCGGGTAGATTCAGTGGGATTTTGACCAGTGACCCGGCCTTTACTGAGAGGGGTTTATTGTCTTTCCAATCAGGAAGTAAAGCAAAACCTGTGCCGCAGGAGCTCAAGGATTCATTGATCTCTGAAACAAAGCCGGGCGCATGGAAAATGTCTGTGCAGACACCTAGAGGACTGTGGTCTACAACAGTGGATGTGAAATCGCTGCCTCGTTGTCATTCACACTAATGGATTATAATAAGTTTTTCTTCTGTCACAGTGTTGTGTCTACCTAGTTGATTCCCCCCAACTGGCTGCGCTGAGCTACTCCACTCCATTTCATTAAGTGTGTGAGATGATGACGTACATTAGCCCGAACGATCAGAGGTGGAGTGCGTCAGCTTTTTTTAAAAGCAAGACGGGCCTGACGGGAAATCTTTTGTCTCCGACACAAAGTGGGTCCGTCCCGATGAGAGCAGTAAATCACTTGGTCTCTTTAAAAATGCTTTTACACTTAATGGATGCTCGTCTGTTTATTGCTCCTGTTTGTTTTAATTTGATGCTGATGTTGCTGTGTCAGTAATTGCATTAAAGTTGCAGACCGGTCCAGTCGAGCATTAACGGCCCAGACGGATCTCACACACGGTCATATTAAATTGTTGACAGTGTCTGACGTCTGTGGACGGCCGCCCAGCTCCTGAGCTCCAGAGGTGCCTCAAACTTTTACGTTTTAGCGCCATTGGTGGCGACAGCGGCTCAGCCTTCTTTTATTTCTGTTGATTGAATACGATTAAATTTCCATCATTGAAGAAATGATTTCACAGTCCTTGTTGCAGCCTTGAGATTTCCCCCAAGGAAGTGGAGCCTTCGCCGGCAAATCTAACTTTTTAACAGTTTATATAACATAAAATGAATGCAAATCGCTCTTTACACATCTACAGTGCAACTTCACTGCTCAAAGAAGGAGAGAACACACAGCCTCAGTGCTTTGACATGTGAGACACGTCTGTGTGTGTGTGTGTGTGTGGCTAGACATACAGGCAAGATGTTAAACCAGTGACTCTCACTGAGATTAGAAGAGACTAGCTTGAAGTGTGTGTGTGTGTGTGTGTGTGTGTGTGTGTGTGTGTGTGTGTGTGTGTGTGTGTGTGTTGACAGGCTCCTTTGGGCGTGAGTGAGTTTCCAACATACCACTCCATCGCTGTCAAAAAAGACGATACCCACAGGTGCAGGCTTTCCAGCTTCACACACAGACCACTCACACACACACGCCTAAGGGTGGAGAGAGGGAGAGAGAGCTCCACGTTCCCATCCTGACCCCCCTGGGCCTCACATGGAGATGGCATGGTGCCTCCCTTCACCCAGCACACCCTCTGTCTTCAGCCCCTTCATCTCATGATGGTAGACATGGGAGAGCTCGCCCACACAAACACATACAGCGCTCGCCCGCTGTGTGCATCATGCATCACACTCAAATATGTGTACACACGCACACACACACACGCACAGGCACACACACATACCCATCTTTGTGGTCGGTCCAGACGATGTGTATCTCTGGCATAGCGAGGGATGAGAATATGATATGCGCATTGCTCTCTGAGGTTATTTGTAAGCAGCTATCATATCTCACCAAAGAGGTAGAGCACAGATCAGTATTCCCAGAGGCCCGCACACACACACACGCGCGCACACACACACACACACACACACATGCGTGATCATGAAAGGAGTCTGTGTGGACATTTCTTTCTCCCAAGATGAGGTCCATACTCCAGCCTCTCTATCTGATTCTGTCCCCACCTCAAATCCACACACACACACACACACAGTCACACACACACACACACATACACACGCACACAGTCACAACCACACTCTCTCTCTCTCTTTTTCTCGCTCTCGATTGATTTTATTGATCATTTTTGGAATGAAATCTGTCCTTGTGTTTCCACCTGCTGATCTACTTGTCCCCTGACATTGATCCCAAGCTGCTGTTGTGTGCGAAGTGGTTTTGCTGAGCTGACGTGTGGTCCACAGCACAGATCACATCTGCTGCATTTAGGCGTTATAGAGACAGAAAATAGCTTTAGTTTCTTAGAAATAGCAGCTTATGCTCAGAATAATCAATTAATTATAGAAACCTTAATAAGAGAACTACATTATTGATCACAGATTAATTTATTTATCATCAAAAATCCAACATATTTACTTCTTTTATATTTTAAGATGTGCAATTTTGAATTTATATGATATTTTGTGCAAACATCTAAAACTTTCATCTGTATGAGTCATTTATGAGACTAGTAATTATTTACAGCTGTTTTTAAGATTCAAAAGTTGTGAAAATGACTCAACATGTGGTTTGTCTTTCACAGTTTCTTTTAAAAACCTTGAGTCCAAGTCGGAAAATGAGATTGTATTTATGAGCAGCCTTTTATGAAAGTTAATCAGGCCTGTGCCAGTGGGTACACACACACTCTCTCTCACATACACACAGAGTCCATCCTAATTGATGCGTCCTGTGTGTGTCGGGCCGCTCCCCCGGCTCGCTCTGATTGATCTGCCGGGGGAGCGGCTGCTCTCAGGCTGTTGATCTAATCTGCTCCAGCACAGAAGTGGAGAGAGAGAGAGAGGGAGAGGGAGAAGACGAGGGAGAGAGACACCTCAGTCTCCCCTCCTCTCTGTGTCCCGACACATCCCTCACCTCCCTCGCCTCGCTGTGATTACAGTTTAAAGGGGGCACCTCACACGAGCAGACAGACAGGGAGGAAGACGGATGGAGCGGGCGGCTGGGCCGAGACCACACAGATTAAAGCTCTGCTCTCTCTCTCTCTCTCTCTCTCTCTTTCGCCGGTTCCTCCCCTCACCTCTCTCCCCGTGCGACTGCGGGGTCAAGATGAGGCTGGCGGGCAAAAAGGGAAGCATGCATAAAATGAGGCAGCCCTGAAAGCCACAGTGCTCTGTTTCCCATTTAACTTTCTTTTTAATTATCCAGGTTTTGATACTTGATCCGTTGTTACTGGGGCACTGGGAGCTTCACTGAATGCCACTTTGTTATGTCACTGCCCAGACTCTGGCTGTTATTTGATATGTGAAGTGGTATGCGTACGGTGAAGTATCAAAATGATCTGCATCCCGGATAAGACGGACAGACTCGATGGTCCCAGTACTTGCTGTAAATGTGTTTTACCTCCACATAACGTGGTTCGGAGGAGATGTCATTGCTTTCCATGCTCCTGGCCATAGTGAAACGCAGCGGGCATCACTCAGAGTCGATGGATAAACGCGTGTAGCGCTCTTACTTTATTTCCGGATGTCTTCGCATCATGCCACCATCAAATTACAGAAATGACATGATGTGTGTACATCCTGGGGTGCAACCCAGCAATGTCTCTTGCTTGGAGACAGCGCTCCTGCGCAGGCAGTCAGGTTGCTGAAGGCAGATAAATGATCAGTGTGTGTGTGTGTGTGTGTGGGGGGGGGGGGGGGGGGGGGGGTGGAGGGGGAGCATGTACTGCATCGCAGCATGATGTATGAATAACACGTTTGGTAAAACACCACAAGGAGGAAGTTGTCAGCCTTCATGCACGGAGCCCATATGTTCAATTGGTTTTTACACCTCCATCCCAGACAGTGACAGATCTCTGTGATTCATTGTTGTTTTGTCTAAACATGCAGAGCATCTCCGCCACTGGAGGCAAACTGTGCCAAAGCACAATGGTATCAGTCATAAAGATGACCGAAACCTATAAAAACCGCTGGCTGGAGGAGACGGTTGCTCAGCTGAGCCAGAGAAAACGTGTTTTTAAAGCTCCGCTTTAAGAAGAATGCACGTATTATTGTAGCGGTGGTGATTAATGTTTTTTTGTGACAGTGGTGGAAGTCTATCACAGGCTAATCTCCTAATCCATCCAGCTATTTCCCCCATTATCCACTCTCTCTGACAGGCCGATACAAACACGCTCAGTAGGGGCTAATACTGTGTCAGCGGGGCTCAGTCGCCCGTCCGTGGATGAGATGCTCGCCATCTGCTGTGTTTACACTTTCAGACTTTTAGACCACATTCTTTTGACAGCCTTTGATGCATTAATGATTTTCCCCCCCGTCTCCCGGGTCTCTCGGTTCGGTCGAGCTCTGTTTACTCTGGAGTCGGCTGCACTCTTTCATCGCGCCTGGAATTCCCCTGGTTCTCAACTTCCAACCAAAGCATGTCAGGAAGATGGGAAGTACGGAGGGAGAGCGCATCTCTGGCAGGAGTTTGGGAAAATGCAGGCTGTCATTGTCTGCTCGTCAGTCTTAGGCACCTTCTGCTTTTTCTGCTGGATGCAGTGAAAACAAAGCCTGTGATGTGGATCATACGGGTCTTACCCTGGCCATGCCTTAGAGGAGGCTGAACGGAGTTTTTATCCATCCTCTGAGCTTTTTCAATATTCGGAGTGTATTTTTCATTCCCAAGGCCAGGTGCAGTTACTGGAACAACTGTGTATTTCTGGTGGAGTTGACATTTCAATACATACACCCCTTTTCTTTTCTTTTTTGCACATCTTGTGATGAAATATGAGGCATGGAAACTGGCCGCAAATTGGACCTCTCTCTCTCTCTCTCTCTCTCTCTCTCTCTCTCTCTCTCTCTCTCCCTCTCTGACTCACGCATGCACTTTAATGCCGGGGAGCAGGAACTCCTCATTCGGGGGGCCATCGGTGCGACGCGAGTTATCTCTCTCGGAGGAGAGATCAGAAACGAAAACAAGAGCGAGCAAAGAGGCCACGTGGAGCCTCCCTGTCGCTACGCTCACGCTCTGCAGCAGCAGCAACAGGAGCGCGAGGCGCCATCCGTCCCCCGAGCCTCCCAGCAGCACCCTCAATCTGTCAGCGCACGTTCACACACACACACGCAACACACACACAACTCTGTGGACACATGCTATTTTCCTCAGTCGTGCCAGACGTGTGACAGCGAGAAGAGTATCTGTTTCTGAATCTGGGGATCGGGCTCTGACACGAGAGGCTTTGCCTTCAGATGTGTGTGGCAGCTGAGAGGCACGGCGACGCGGTTGCGCCCGCGGCCCCCGCAGCATTAATCCCACCGACTTCACCTCAGAGGAGAAGTTTCGACAGTGGCGGGATGGATTACCGTGACATTTACGGCGCTTCAATTAGATTTAACGATCTTCACGTCCGCGCCGAAACATTTAGCGATCGCCTTGTTTCTGCATATCAGAAATCCCATTACCGAACAAATAGCGCGTCCTTTTCGGTCCTTCCCAACTTGGCTCACATTTATATTTCACAGTTTGCCTTCATTTCTGAAGTTTAGAAAGTGAAAATGAAATCAAACAGAAAACTTGCATTCGGAGGACCGCCTCGCTGGCTCCGGGAGATAAGAAGATCTTTAGTGATCCCTGAAGGGAAGCAGAGGAGAAGAAGAAGAAGAGTCCTTATACGTTCGTGTTTTATTAATAAAGAGCATGAATAAAACAGCGATAACGGATATAAAGCAAAATAAAATGATTAAATTAAAACTAGGGCATGGACAGAGTCAGAGGAATGAAGCTGGCACCAGGATGGCCTGTGGCAGCTTGCAGGATTAGGACTGAGTATTATTCTGCGGCTCGGCGTTTACATGGGTCGCCGTTGTCCAGATTGCGAGCGTGTCACCACGCCAGATGATCTGGGAAGGCTCACGTGTGAACGGACGCCGGATAATACATAGGTGAGGTACACACAGTACATGGAAGTGGCTGCGCCAGTAGGTTTTCATGTAGCTGCAGAGAGCCGGTCACAGACGCATCGTCTGTTGCTGAATAACTGTGAGGTAATGTGATGTCCGTGTCCCGTCGTGGCGACAGACGGCCTGAGGCCCGGCCTGGCCTGCACGCTGGCCGCTATTTCAGGACGACTTCCTGAGGACTTCCTGATCAGAGCAGCGGCGCTCCAACAGCGAGGGCGCGGAAGCAATTATCACCCGGACGCCTCAGCTGAGCCTCAGAGAGGGACGCAGCGCTATCGAGAACATTAAACGCTATACGTATGCGTCCTCCCTCCCGAATGTGCTTCCCCTCTCGCCCTCTGCGCTCCAGGTCTTCCTTTCAACTCTTCCTTTTGTTCCCCCGGTCCCCCCCCCCCCATCGCCCCTTCATCTTCCTTCCAACCCCCTCTTCCCGTCCTCTCGAGAATCTCGCAAACCCTCTGAAATTGAAATGTGTCCTGCCCCTGACGAGGACCTGGGACTCAGGATACGTCTCCTTTCCTTCTTCTCCTTCGTTGTCGTCTCCACACAGGGGAGGATGGATGGCTCCCCGTCCTTTTACATACGTTTACTCCTCTCACACCATCTCTCAGTGTTACGGCTCCGGAGAGGGGGGGGGGCTCCCATGCATGTATTTTCCCTGTTGTCCCTGCAAACGTTTTTATCATACAAACAGTGCGTAGGTGCTATAGTGGGAGTGCCATTAATCTCTCTGTCCCGGGAGAACTGTGTTGTTTTCCGTGAGTAATGAGCTCTGTACGTCCGTGCTGAGTCTCTGTTGTCTTTAATTGGAGCAGCGTGACTCTATTAGCAGGATCCAGCGCAATTAGCGTCTTCTCCAGAGCAGCCTCACTTCCTCCCTTGGTCTGCGATTGGCCGATCGGTGATTAAAGGCGGTGACATAACACCAGACAGGGACTTGGCTGAAGGTGCTGGCCTGTGGTCGCATGGCTGCTGTTCCTGCCGTACTATGTGTGTGTGTGTGTGTGTGGGGGGGGGGGGGGGTGCAGCTCCGTCATGTGTGTACCCAGGTGTACGAGATGAGCCTTTAGGAGCTGATTAATAGTATCGTGGCTCCCGTCCCTGCCCGCGGCTTTTTAATCAGCTGTCTCTCTGTTTGTTCCCGGGGAAGCAGATCGCGGCAGAGTGTTTCAGAGCGGTACAGTTGTTCATTATCCGTTTTGCTGTGACGCTTCCAGGGCATAATGGTAGATGGCAGCTGTCAGGATCGCTGCAGTTTGTATCCCTTCTATTAGGTGGACCGGTGGACACTCGCGGCTTCCAGGAAATGAATCTTGCTGACTTTGTACTCACCGGAAAGTTTTCTCTTGTTCAGCGAAACGTCTATATATCTGAGCGTTGTTATGCTTCGTTCCTTTAAATCTTGATTTAACAACAACACAGGCCAAATTGGGTGTGAAAATGCGTTTCTTGTTTTTTCCAGATATCACAACAGCTCAAATCTCTGACACGGACAGTTATCTTGTGATTGCAGGGACGTGAGATGAATTGTTTGGTAAAACTAAACCTCACATATAAAATCCAGCATGTTTAGAGTCTGTTGAGCCTGCAAACACATCAATCTTTGACTCCAACTAGACTTTTGGATAAGAACTAATTATCCCACTGGCAAGAGATGTTTAAGTCTTAAGCTTTTTGCTGTGAGAGCAGATCTGCAACAATACATGTACTTTTACTGTGAATTGAAAGTGGCCCCGTGCTTGTAACTGCGGCTAAACGCTCCATTTTCCTGCAAACGGCTCCACAGCCTCTGATGCCGGCGTCTGATTGTGTCGCCGCGTGATTTGTGGCCTGGATGTCTCCGGTACAATCCACTGCAAAACGCGGGGATAAACGCAGGGATTGTGTGGTTTACTGCGGCCGTTATCTTGATGAGTCGATAATGAAGCCTCATTTGCATTTTGCTGCCCTGTTAAAGTTGAAATTTAATTATAACTGTAAAACTGTTGGTAAACTATAATTCCTCAGACGGATTCTTATCTGCAAGCACAGGTTTATGAATGATAGAAATGGATGAGTCAGACCTTGACTCTCTGGGGGATCTCTCTGTCTCTCTCTCTCTCCTTGTGTGCGTGTGTTTGAGTGTCTTCGTGCCTGTGTTTGTATCCAGGTATATCCAAATGGAGCTCCCCTGGGGCCCAGAGTGGGTCAGGGTTAAGATGTTAAGGTTAGGGAATGCACTATGTCAGTCGAGTGTCCCCCATGGGGATAGTGATACAAATGTATGAGTGAGTGAGTGTGTGTGAGAGACTATATGTGTGTGTGTAAACATGCAAGGTATGCCAGATGGCGCAAAGTGTAAAGATGTTGCACTTAGAAACACGGATGTACACACGCAAACTGATGAAATCATCTCACTCCATTTGCCCTGATGGGAAGAAAGCCACCACACACACGCACACACAAACACACAAACACGCCACATACAGCGTAGCCTATTATTTACTGTAGACAACAAGCCAATGTTAAATGGAGGCCCTCGCAGACAGGAAGGATAGCCAGGGAGAGGAGTCAGGGAGTGCAGCCTGAGGGCTCACACACGCACGTGTGTGAGTGCAGAGACAAAATGAGCTTGTCTGAGTGAGGCCGCAAACAAGACTAAACAAGAATGGAGCTCAGTGATCGATACCTGTGAGTGGAGCTGGACACAGGGAGTCAGCTGACAGGCAGCCAGAGGCTGTAAGTTGATTATCTGTGAGCTGAAGGATTATCCCTCGCCATTCATGCTCGGGAGCGAACCCCCCACCCCCCACTCCCACTGTCACCTGGACACAGGAATAGCCATCTCACAGGAATCGTGGGAGTCTATCCAGGAACACCGTTCCGCTCCGGCCGTGGCTCTCATTTCTGTGTAGTTCAGTGCAAGTTCACATATCACATCACTACAACTGCAAACAGAGGAACTAAGACTGTTTAAACTCCCAGTGTGTCACTGTGTGTGTGTGTGTGTGTGTGTGTGTGTGTGTGTGTGTGTGTGTGTGTGTGACACGGAGCGCAGCTGAGGAGTGTGTTGCTCAGTGGTATCACAGGGAGCGCAGCAGTCCCAAACCTGCCAGCCGGCCGGGCCTGACAGCTTTATCTGGGCAGCCTGCCCGCCCCGCCCAAACCCAGCAGCACGTCTGCTAGATCAGGAGGGAGATCACATATCAGTGCTGCATCACGGCGCTGACCACACACACACACACATACACACACGCAACTTAACTTATAACATCAGGTGCTTCGCAGGCCAGGGAAGTGGAGGACTGGACAAAATTTCCTTGTTTGAGTCTGTGCAGCACCAATGATCCAGGGTGGCAGACGAAACTTGTCAGACTGTTTACATAAGACACGATATGAGAGCCACAGACGTGAACAAATCTCAATGTTTACCTTTGAACGAAAAAAATGTGGCAGTGTAAGTTGAGTAAACATACGCAATATGTGAAGAAACCGTGGGGTGAGCAATGGGGCTCTCCCTCATAAAGCTGCTGCGCTCCTAATGTGGAGGTCAAACAAAACGCCTGGTTTCACCTCACTCTCTTGTTACTTAAGGACTCACAACATGTATGACCTGATATTGATATGACACCTGTGCTCAGCCCTCTGCAGCCTCACACACGCAAACACACAGCACAACACTTTTCCCCATGCCTGCACGTCACATCCACTTCATGTAAAAGCTGTCACCCTGCATGTACACTCTACACACATACACACACACACACACACACACACACACTACCCAGAGATGGCAGTGATGACAATTCCCTCTGTCATGTGCAGTCAAAGCCAGCCACACACATACACACTCCCTGTCAAACAGTTCCAAGGCTATGAACCACTTAACAACTGTATCCACTCGTGTGTTTGTGTGTCTTTGTATGTGTGTGTGTATGTGTGTGTGTGTGTGTGTGTGTGTGTCTTCCCCATCGTGAGCTCATTGTGCAGCAGTGCAGTCTATAAAGCGTAGATGGATAAACAACTCTCCTTTGTTTGGCCCCTAGCGTTGGCTGCACACAATCCATCCAGCGATAACACACACTCTGTCAGTACCAGCTTATACACACACGCGCGCGCGCGCGCGCACACACACACACACACACACACACTCACACATTGTCTATGTACAGATATCGTAATGATGTCTCCGTTCTCCCCTCGACTCAGTAGGGTCTACACTTTGCTCCAGAGATGTTCTATTTGTGATGTGCCAATTACAGACACACGCTCACACGCTCACACACACACACACTCACACACACACACACTTACACACACAGACAGACAAAACAGGTGGATTAGTTTTGAGATAACAGAAGGATAAAACAGGGAATTGACGTCGTGTCAGGGGAGAATAAACCTCCCCCAGGCGTCCTCGGTTTAATAACTCCGATTTATTCCGGGTACAATTTGTACCACCCGTATATCTGTGTCTCCCCGCACTGGCAGCACCTTAAAAACGCTCCCTAATGATTTTCTTGAGCCTCAAAGACAAAGGTGACATTTTGCCGCATACATCAGATAGTACCTGTGGGAGGCAGCGCACCAGCACGCCGACACCTGCGTGTCTCTTCTCACACGTCACACCACTGAAACACGGCGAGTGTGAGAAGGCGCTCCGCGATGTTCTCACTTTGCCTCTGCTCCAGCCCACACATCAGCCAAACGCATATCTGGGGATATTTAACGGTCACCGTGGATTCCTCTAAACGCTACGCGAGTACACCCGGAACAATAACGCTTTCAAGGCAGCAAGATGCCGCTGTCAGGACGGCGGCTTCATATCGTCGCTTTCCGACAAAAACTCTGATTAACCCCCGTCTCCATCTGTGTCAGGCTGAATGGAACAGACGGAGAAGGTCCGCGCCCTGGTATTTATCTGTAGTTAAGGAAATTACACCCACTCACATGAACACACACGCACACACACGCGCACACACAGACAGAGAGAGTGGAGGGTTAATCATGTGTGTTTTCGTCAGATCGTCAGAGAACAGACTGAGGCTGCTTATTGAGATACAGAGCCGCATTAACTCCAAATGGTAAAAACAGAGACGCATATGCTTCAGAGATACAAATACCCTGAGGGTGTGTGTGTGTGTGTGTTTGGCTGTGTGTTTGTGTGTTCTAACATCTGTTGGTTCCGGCTTGTGTCTGTGTAACCAACAGGTCACAAGCCTCCTGTTGGAGTTGTACAAATCCAGACAGGAGTTAATGAAAGGCTACGAGCCTTAAAGACACTTAGTGAAATCCAATCGTTTGAAAAAGGGCTGAAATCCTGCCAAAAATCAAATATGGAGATTGGGAGCCCATCTTCATTTTCTTCTACTGGCTGGCAAATTGTTTGAAAGTGACTTGGGCGAATGGGAGGAAAGGGGAGAAAAATGCTGACAATGTGGAACTGAGAGCTTTTAAAGGGCTCAAATTAAAGTGCATGAATTAATCTAAAAAAAGCAAGAGAGGGAGAGAGAGAGAGGAGGTCTTAATATCACTTGTAATTGTTCTAGAACTCATTTGTTTAGGTGCTGCAAAGAATCTTTTATAGAAATCAGTTTTATTTTTACCTCATTGAGCAGCAATGAAACATTATGTAGGCGACTGGAGAACAAAAGTCTACATCCAATTATCTGTGTATTTACACAAAGACCCAGAGAAAGAGCGCATGTTCCTACTGTATGTCGACGTCATGTCAGTATACCTGTAATTCATGTAACAGGATAAATCACCTAAAGGTAGCAAAGGAGCTTTTAGCTCATCAGTCAACCACAAATGAAACCCTCCTTGATCTGAGCAGTTTTAAATAACAGTTCATGGTGCGGCGCAGAGTCAATTTGCCCTGTAGTTCGCTCCATAACTCCATTTCTGGAACAAAAGTGATCCCCGAAGCATAACTTAACCACCGGCTCCATCCATAAGGCCGCTATCATCTCCCTCATCTGCATTCCCGATGGCTGCCATCGATCATTGCCTCCCCGTCCTCTGCATCACGTATTCTCTTTCTTCCCGGCACTCTTATTCACGCCCTTCCCCGGGTTCAGCAGGTGGTAGGAGCTGGGGGGTCGGATCAGAGGAGGAGGCTGTGCCCCGTGATGAGAGCCAGGCTCCCAGGTGTTAGAAACATCTCACTCTCTGCTTGTTAGCCTCTGTGTGTGTGTGTGTGCGTGTGTGTGCGTGATTGGTGGCACAGCGCACCGAGGGAGGAGGCGTGTGTTGGCCCGCGCCGCAGAGTGTTTGTGTGGCGTATTTGCACGGCGGCTCTCTTCCTTTGATAACTGCCCTTAAGTCCTTGATGCAATCTTTGCGAGGCCGTGTGAAAACACACACTTCTTTTCTTCTGATGCGGCGCGGATAGTCACAGCTCGCAGAGGGCTCGCACAGGCAAAGGAGAAATCATCAAAACAACAGCACGCCGCCCCGCATCCTCGACAGTGGCAGCCGAGGGGAGGGAATGAAAGCAGGTGTGTGTGTGTGTGTGTGTGTGTGTGTGTGTGTGTGTGCGCGTGCAGGAGGGTGTACAGACAAAGGGGCTGTGGAACATCTGGATGCCGGTGATAGCTCTGCTCACATGCGTTACGAGCCAAATTAATCAAACCTGGTGGGGAGACTGTTGAGCATGTGTGTGTGTGTGTGTGTGTGCGCGTGTGTGACATGCATTATGAGTCCGTCCACGTCCTGGACAAGCCTGTGCCGACATATAGTCATCCAGGGAGGGCAGAGGGATGGAGAGGAGTGGAGGCGGAGGGAGGAGAAAGTATAAATCAGTGGGCTGGCGTTGTAGGGGCGAACGGGAGTCGACCCTGGTGAGGAGAGGAGGAGAGGAGAGAGGAGGAGAGGAGAGAGGAGGAGAGGGTGGGGGGGGGCAGACACAATGATGTTGTTTCCTTCCGAGACACTTTGAGTCCTGTTGGAGGCATCCTGAACCTGAACCGTTCCTGTCCTAGACCCCCCCCCCCCGGCTCAGCTGGAGCCACGCCGGGCTCCACAATGGCTGCTGGGACAGATATAGACAGATAGATATGCCCCAATTATTATTATAGTTATGATATTATACTGTCTTTACATTTTAGATGCAGGCATGGGTTGGAAGCACTCTGTTATTGAAGGAGGATAACTTTAATGATGTCTCGGCCTTAAACACATCTCGTTCCTGTTAGCCATGCTGGCTCCAGAGATATCTCAGCAATAACTCAGTGGATTATTGTTCAGTCGTGTACAGGCATTTACCATCGCTCTAGAAGAAAGCCTAATGGCACTTGTCAGCCCATCTTTCTGTCTGTGCCACCATGGGGTTAACAACTTATTTTCGTAAAATATCTCGTTGTTGTTAAATTAGCATTTGCATAACTAATAAACCGCCCCAGTTCTACTTTGTGTTTATTATTGCTAATTAGCAGATATTAGCATGCTGGGACGACAAACATTACCCAAACATCATCATGTTGGTGTTTTGCTCTCGGTACCACCCCGCAGAGCTGCGAGCACGGCCGAGGCCTCGAACTCGTGTTGAACACTGAATTAAGCTCAAGAAATGTAAATCGCTGTTCGCTCACTCATTTCGGACCCCTGGGTGTGTAAAAAAAACCCCAAATCACTGTGGTGGAGGAGCCATGAATGTGATTAAACCCGAGGTGTTTGGCTCTCTCTCTCTCTCTCTCTCTCTCTCTCTCTCTCTCTCTCTCTCTCTCTCTGCGATGGGACTGGGGAGCCAAGCAGCAGACCACCATCACTTATTTCCCGACTTGACTCGAGGGTCGATAAGAATTAGCATTCCCCTTTCAATGAAACCTTCGGGGATTCACAGGCCATCGTCCCAGCAGCCCGGCTCGCTCGCAGCCATGTACGGAACAAAATAAACTCTCCGGTATGAACACACAGTCATGGGTTAAACAAAGCAGTCAATCAGGTGCATTTATCCTCATTTTTATGCTATTTTCCAATTCCATTTTTAGGTGTGGGAGTGCTATGATCTGAACATATCAGTTTCACTGCCATCCTGAACTTGTCTTCAGAGGTGGGGGGTTGCGACACTTAGATTTACGTTTCCATTACCTGAAATGTATTCATAGATGAGGCGTGATGATGTTTTTGGACCTGCCGCACATCTGGCTGGGAGCAGACTGTGGTTACTCAACCAAGCCGAGGAGGAAGTGGTTTTTCCTCCGAGGTCACCTTTAACATTGTGCACCTGCTCCTCGGAAGATTTCTCAGCGCACGGCAAGTTCAATCCTGGAGGTTTGTGAGTGGCCCGGGCAGAGGAGGGAATCGGCTGCTGTGGAGAGTTTGACCTTGACGTGTCCCTGTCTCTCACGTACGCCACCTTCACGCTCAACATAAAGGAGGATGACTTTTACCGCTCGACGGGGGTTTCCTCCGCGGCCGGGCTGTTCTCGCGAGTGTATTATATCGGCATCGATTTCCTCCCCTGCATCTCCCGCTATCGACACACAAATGCATCATGTTAACTGCAGAGGCGCGCCGGGTCAGGGGTTTATGTGCTGGTCAGCGGCGAGCCAGGGGGAAGACGGAGGAACTGCGAGAGAGTCTGCTCCGATTGGAGCAAGATGAGCTTCTTTTTACATCTCTCTCTCTCTTTGATAACCCACTGTTCTTGATGTGGAAGCCCCTCCAATGATCTACAGCCGCTTTAAAGCAGATCTGCTCGCCGGGTTCACGTCTTTCAACCCTCTCCTCGAGTGATTTTTAACAACATCGTTGAACTTCGGATCAAAGACATCTTCTCGCTCGCCTCACGAGAGGCACGGTCAGACAAAGCGGCGTCAGGAAGAGTTTTGCTCCATGTTGGCGGTCCTCCTGGGATGGAGCGCGTGTTTATTGTCATTATTTATCTCTCCCGCCCGTAACCATCCCTCCCTCGCACTCTCTCGCTGTGCGCTGATGAGGGCAGGTAGCGCTGACGGCTGTGAAATTGAATTAAGCGTGTCTCCCGGCCCCCTTTCCCCTTCCTCCTCCTCCTCCCCCTCCCCCTCCCACCACCCCCCGCTCCTCAGCCTCCTCTGACATGCAAAGGTTTTAATGATCATGACGCTGGGAAGCATTCCAAATGGCAAACACTTAATTGAGAAAAATGAAAGGGACAGCGTTACGATTCATTCATCTAAATAGAGGAACGTGGGGGTGCGGAGGGTCGGCCCGTCTTCAATCTCTCATCCCACCCCACCCACCCCCTCCTAACTGCCCCCCCCCACCCCTCCCTTACTTCAGCCACTTGCTCAATAGGGAATGTGGGAAAATTTCATTAGCTGAGGTGCGGGATAAATCAACGTGACGAATCTCCCCGCTCCCAGTAATTGTGTTTCGCTCAGCAGAAAGTGGTACGTGGACGCTGCAGGATGCCGCGGACGCCTCCGATCGCTCTGGAAGGAGACGGACGTGATTGATCGGCCCCCCGCGTGCCCGAATGTTTCGCGACGCGACGCCTTCGCGCCTTTGTTCGTTCCGGGCGCTCGTCTCCGGGCCCCGTCATCGTCTCTCCGCGCCAAAGGTTATTGGTAGCGAGGCGTTGACGCGGCCGGGTCCAGGGGGGCTGACCCGGTAATGAACCTCTCATTAGTGACATCATTAGCCGCCGCCTCGGCACCGCCTGGATCACACCGCGGGGAGACGAGCGGGCGGCCCGGCTTAAATCACCTCCCGGCTCCGTTCTGCTTCCGCTGTGTCCGCCCTGCCCGGAGCTGTGCGGGGTCCCTGCAGCGGCTAGGGGTTAATGCGGGTGACCACCCCCCCCTTTCCTCCCCCTCTCTCCTCCTCTCTCCCTCCACCTCCGCACCGGCTCGGCTCAATCCATCACTCCCCGCCGACCCGGCCTAATCTGTGATTATGTGTCAAGCAGGAGGCCATTTATTCCAGATTAATTTATTCATCTTCCTAGTGTGGCTTCCTCTGCGGGGCGGATTGATGGCACAATATATCTGAGGAAAGGAGAGGAGAGCAGAGAGAGGGAGAGAGAGAGCTCGTCCCTTTCCGTCCTCTGTCTGCGCACAAGGCTTGTTTTACAGCCTCCCCTCGCCGGCACGGTAACCCCGTCGTCCGGCTACACGCCGCACGCCATTAATCAGCCAATTTTAAGGCAAAATATCAGCGAGGCTCGCCGGCCTGTGTCTTCAGCGCGGCTTTAATTGTGCCTCGCAGATGGGTCATAAGTTACCGGCTACTTAGCGTTTAATATTTCTCTCTAATAGGAAATAGTAAGTGTCCGAGAATCAAAGTCCTAATCCGTCACTCTTGCACCTCTCCTGTGCTCTTCTTCACATTAAAGGCGTACCCCGAGGTTTGGGGAAGACAGGCCTTTGATCAGCTTAATGTTGAGCGGCGAGGACATCGGCACGCTCTTCACGTCTCGCCGTTAAATTTTCTGCTTCTGGAGGTTGTATATAACCGGCTCGTTTCCTCCATTTGCAGCCGGAATGGCCGCGCTCCGCGGATGGCGGATGCGGAAATCGCTTGTTTTCCTGTGAAAACACACAGTGGCTGTGTGTGTACACAGAGCTGCTCCGTCTGCTGCGAGTTTCTTCTTCACGTTCAGTCTCGGAGCGGAAGCGTAATGAGGGGAGAGAGTGCTGAGGTGCACGGCGAGCATCTGTAAACATCCAATAAAGAGTCTTAGTCATTCATCACGGTGCTGATGAACGGCATCACGCCATATGCTTGCGGTTGAAGGGTGCCCAGAGAGTGGCGGCGGTTTGCTTTCTCCTCCAGCCCGCCGTCTCCTGGCTCTATCTCCCCGATTCTCCGCCGCGCCACTCGGCTTAAAGGTGAAGTGGATCTCCGAGAGCTGTGACGGCTCATTACGGAGCCCGGGCGAGCCTGCAGACATGTGGCACCTGGGTTAAGAGTGCTGGTCGTGTCTCTCCTTCCTCCACCCCGTGGCCGCTGCAGCCTCTGTCCGTCCGCTGGCACCCGCCTTTGAGCTCCGGTCAGATCTGGTGGAGGTCGGAGGCAGGCGGGCCGCTCTCCCTTTTGATGGTCCTCGGCTGAGGTCCCAGGCCTGAGACGCAGACACACAGCGGAGAGGTGGGGGGCCGAGGAGACTGCTCAGGTTGCCCTCTGGCTGCCTGTTTGATGGAGCTCCCAGGACAGCGCCCGAATGGGGAAGTCAAGCCTTGAAGCGCTGCTTTTGTAGACGTAGGAGAAATTGGTTATGAATCTGTTACACCTATTTAATCCCATCTAAACCTTCACTCCTTTATTTGTAGTCCCTGCGGCGGCAACTTATTTTCAAGAGGAGCAACTTTTCTCCTCTTGGAAAGAACCTCCCTTTCCCCTATGTCTAATTGCTTTGTGAGAATCTTCACACGCTCAGATTTTTCTTTTTCATCTGCTATTTCTCGGGGCATTGCACCCTGCTGCAACATGGCTCCATGGTCGTAGAAAGAATGTCAAGGCTCTCGCACCTCTCGAGCCGTGATTAAATTTATAGCTTATTATGCTGCCCCACTTATTGTAGGCTGCAATGGGTAAATGCATTAGCGGGATGCCTCGAGTGTGCTATGCAAATGTGGGGTCAGGGAGGCAAGCCTGTGTCCAGGTTGTAAAGTGAATGTGTGGGGAAGGTAACTTTTCCTGGAAGAAGAAGAAGTCAAAGATGAGTTTCTTTTTTTTTACAGGTGAGGCAAGGACAGGAAGGTCTTAAATATCTATGGCTGCAGCCAGATGCCGGAATACAGGAGAGACCAGATGAAGTGAGACTGATGAGGGAGGCTTATTGAAAGTCAAGTCAAACATTCCTCCTCCATACCTACCTCCTCTCTCTCTCTCTCTCTCTCCCTCTCTCTCTCCCTCTTGCCTTCTCTCTGTCTGTCTACTTCTATCTCTTTCTCATCGCTACCTCTCAGAGCTGCTGTCTCCTCTCTGCTCCGTCCTCCCAGATGTGCCACATTAATTCCACAGCTGCTGTCCCCATTAATGTTCACCGTCACAGCTTGCACACCCTCATTTCCAGGGTTTTTCAGCCCCTCACCACTGTGTGCGTGTCTTTCTCTCTCTCTCTCTCTCTCTCTCTCTCTCTCTCTCTCTCTCTCTCTCTCTCTCTCTCTCTCTCTCTCTCTCCAAGTGTGTGTGTGTGTGTGTTTGAGTGAGAAGTGCAGCAGCTGTTAGCCCTCCACTTCCGAGTAAAACTATAGTAGCAGTAGTGTGAGGAGAGGAAAAGCAGCAGATTTACTCATTCATGGAGATGTCATCAACAGTAGCGCTCATGCTTGTCCATGATTCTCACACACACACACACACACGCAGTCACACCCGCACACACACGCACACACACGCACACACACACACACACACACAGCCACCACCACTCTCTTCCCATTTAAAACAGCCCTGCCTGAGCAGATTTCAATAATCCCAGCTCCACAGTGGGCTGTTTTTCCAACACATTGCCCCGGCCAGTCAAGCCCGGTGGACGATATCTGTTTTTTACCCTCCAAAGCACCCCCCCCATCCACCCCCTATCCATCCCCCCACCCCCACATCCACCCCCCCCCATCCACACCCCACCCCACTCCCCAGCATCCACCAACAGTGATACACTGATAAATCCTCACAGCAGACACATTAATTATTAATTTGTTTACTTAACAGCTCTGCCTCTCTTGTAATTATGATCTGCTGCTTACTATATAAGTGGTTTTACCCGGGGCTCATTAAAAGCCTGTGCCCAGCATTAAGTCATTAAACTGGTTTGTGCGTGATTTTGGTCTTTAGCGTAGTTGGATCTGATTACCTATCCTCTACCTCTCTGTCTCTCTCTCTCTCTCTCGCTCTCTCTCTCTCTCCGGCTTAAGATGGTTAATTTGAATGTGGAGGGGGGTAATTGAAGGTCACACCTTCGCGTTGGCACAGCCTGTCGCAGCGGAGGCTGGAGCAGTCTGCAACGGTGCAATTCAGCGGAGGTGGAAACACGGATTTCCACCAGGGATCACTGTCAGAAACCGCCGCCGAGCGTCTCCTGGATGGTGGTGATCTGCATCTGTTCCCCGTCGCCGCTCCCTTTCATATTCATGGATGAAAGACGACAAAAGCAATTTTAAAGGGGCACTCAGCCAGTTTTACACAGCGCAGTCGGGACGTTGATTCACGCAGGGCAACACTTAGCCTGTAAAAGCTGCTTTATGATATCATTTGTCACTCCTGAGAGGCTTTGTCACGTCTGAGAAAAAAAAAAAGACTTTCTAGCTTTGCTCAGTCGGTGTTCGGCTGGGTCGTCCATTGCTGTAGTTCCGAGCGATGTGTCTGCCAATATTGGATAGGAGATTACATTTAGTGCCGACCATCTCCAATGAAAATTTGCGCCTTGTGTATTGTCAGCTTTCTCGTTTTGCTCTTACTCGTATTGACGCACAACCGCTTGCTGTGCTTCGAATTGCCCTCCGGGGACAGACTGAGCTCTTGGAATTGAATTGAACCGAAATAAATGTATTAAAAATTTGATCTAATAACCGTTAGCATTGTCAGGATCTGCGCTAAACTTAGCATCCAGCTCACAGCTGTGCACAACCTGACAGAGCTCCTACTGCTGAGTGTTACTTTAACTCTGGCCATGACTCTGAATATCACACATTTGCCAATCTACTGTCTTACTCTCGGCTGTGGCTTATCTGTTTGACCATTCTTTTAAAAATATGTCTGTGGTTTCCATGCTTGGCACAGTCGCAATATTCAATCATTCCCTGTCTCTCTGTCATTTTAAAATTACGCCTTGATTTGAGATATTGGCAAACGTTATATCAGAGGACGGCCAAAACATCCCGGATTTTTCTCAATAGAGTGGGAGGTGAAGTCAGGCACTCTCCTCCACTCGTTCCTCTTCAAGTCGGCATCTCATTTCTTAGAGGACTGTACGGTCGCCTTGCTGATAATGGCAGCCAGCTCCGTCACGTGGCTTCCTCGCTGTTGACAGAATCTCCGCTCTGAAGGATTACTGCGCCGGCCAGAGTTACACTGACAAAAATATACACGCAGGCAGGCGTGTGTGCACACACCCCCACCCACACCTACACCCACCCACACACACACACACTTACACACACAAACAAACAGCAGCAAGCTGCAAGACTGAGGTTGAGTGCTGCTCATGAGGAATGCAGGACTGAGGAGACTCATTGAATGTGAAGCTGTGACCCAGCCCTGCCTGCCACAGATAACAGAATTACTGCAAATTGAACTTTGGGGTTTTCTCTCTCCCTCACGCTCTCTTTCTCTCTCTCTCCATTTTCGCCTCGCAGAATCGTTCTATCTGTACCGCTAGCCATGTTACCTCCTCTGCTGCTCTCTCTGGGATTTACGTCGTTGCAGGAAATCATCCTGTGCTGTCGTGTTGGAGGCCGCTGGCCCCGAAAGAAAGGAGACGGGGAGAGAGAGGGAGGCAGTGGCGGAGAGGAGGTGGGAGTGAAAGAAAAGAGACGTAGGCAGAGACATAAAAAGATGGATGGCTGTTGGGCAGAGTGATAGATTAGCAGGAAACAGGCAGATAGAGAATCAAAGGGGGGGAAGAAAGTGAGAGTGATGTGTTTGGGAGGCAACAGGGAGGCATCCAGGCAGAGGACTTAGGGAAAATGACAGCAAAGGGAAGAAACCCGGCCAGGAAACAGACCTGAGAGAAGGCTCTGCGCTGCCCAGCTACAGTCTTAATTAGGAAAATATAATATGGAGCGAGGGCTGAGGGGGATCAAATGTGGGAGGTAATGGTTTTATCTCTGCCTGGCTCAGAATTATGAAGACAACCACCAAAGACCTTTCCAGGTTGGTAACCTGGCACAAGAAGAAGCGTGTGGGGAAAAAAAGCCTCAGGCCATGATTTGCACAATTGAATTTAACAGAATTGTATGGAATACCCTTGCATTATTAAAGCTCCCATTAAAGCCAGAAAAGGAAGAGTGTCTATTAGCATAAAAGTGGATTCAGAGCCCTAAGGGACAGCGAGACGAGAAGAATCTCACCAAACCAAATGCAGATTTGAGACTTTCACATCTGAATTATTGTATACGAAATGCGTCTCTTTGCTGTTGAATGAATGAAATAAATTGCTGGAGATCGAGTTAAACAACCAAGAAATAATAGCAAAAGTTTAGCCTCCAGATCCCCTCCATCTTGTCTCCATTAATATAACATTCTTGGCCTATTTACACAATCAATCAAAGAAACAATGACTTCATTATTGGCTAAATAATTGATGACCTGGTTGCTGATCCTAAAGTGGCTTTATGGGGGCTACGTCTCATGATTCTGTCTCGACCCCCATGACCCTCAGCCTGTCAGGGGTCAGAGGTCATGAGTGTGGACCAGTCGTGGCCATAAGAGCTCCTCCCGATAGGAACGCGGGACAATCGAGCGTCTGATTCAAGCGAAATCTCTTCTCAGCAAGCTCTAAGTGTGTCCTGTGGTGCCTCTGTGCTCCATTCAAAGCGTCTTCCTCTCTGATTGAATCCTAAATGGATTTCTCAGCCATAAAACCTCCACATTCACAATAACCTTGGGTATTACCGAGGCGTGCACGCCGTTTATACATATACCTCCTTGCGAGGCGCTATTAAGTACAGCGGTTAGTGTTATGATTGCCTCCTGAAGGAACTATTTCATCTTCTCTTTTGGACTTTAAAGGAGGAGCGGAGTGGAATGTGGAGCTGTGAAATCCCACACAACACTGAGAAATTCTTTTAGGGAGCCAAAACGCAGAAACACTCGGCTTTTCTCAGAATTCAGCGTGGGGAGTTGACCAGATGGGCTCACTCCACCTTGGGTTCAGGCCGTAGCTGCTATTTCCATTCTCCCCTGCTCTCGCAACTCCAGTGCCTGCTCCTCATTGTTGTTTAAGCCTGCTCCATTTCCACCCCGTTCTGCCAAGTGGGAAGGAAGCTGTTGTCCTCGTAACCACGGGCAACTCTGGCTCTCTCTGTCTCTGTGTCCCTGTTGTCCTGTTATGCTCGGCCTGCTCCTCTGTCCGCCTCTCTCTCTCTCTCTCTCTCTCTCTCCTCTGATGTGATAAATATTTATTTCCACGCCACTCTAGGAGGGGGTGGGAGCTATGGTAAGGAGAGCCTGAGTGGTTTTTAAGGAGCTAACAGGACTTGAATTGCGAACTGGTACCAAGATGGAACGCACACATACACACACACACACACACAGAGGCATGCATGGGTTAAATATAAGGGGATTGATTGTGGCGGCAGCCCCATGCTTCTCTGCAAACCTGTCTCATCCACTGAGGGAGGCCCAGAGATGCCTCCCTCCCAGGGGGGTCTTCAATATCTGTTATGGGCGGGTGTGGACGCCTGCATCATGTGCCAGTCAATTTTAATCATATAAAGCTGTCCTGGCCTCTCACTGAAGGAATGCCGACTTTGTATCTCACTCGTCCCGACTCTGCTGTTGACCATCGAAGAGCGCTTCGAATCGTTTCTCACGTATCCTGGAAAAACTGGGAATTAATTTTCCAGCCATGGAAAACATATGGAAATTGAGAAAAAAAGTCAAATGCCCCAACAAATGTCTCTGCTTCTCTTTTCCCCGGTTGAGGACTTGCACATGCATAGTCTGCAAAATTGTCATAATTTCTAAACATGTTATTTCATGGATTGTAGCCACAGACGTGTCGCATCTTTTCAAATATGTTCACACCACATGAAATCAGACTTCTGGGGGCAGGAGAGGAATAAACACAAAAGTAATCTGGGTAAATGTGTAAAATGAAAGGCACAATTGCTGCAAATTGCACATCTCCAAAGCATGGCGTAACAACTTCGCTGTCATGCAAGTCATGAAAAAGAGTGGGATTCCTGCATTTGTGGAAATTGCAGAAAGCACCTTAGCTACAGAAGCAGCTGCGAACCTTAGATCACTGCAGAAAGCTGAGGCATTTCTCCCCCAGCCCTCCGCGTTGTTACACAAGTTTGTGTCCAGTTTGGAGTTCACACTGTGGCTAAATTCATGTAAACAAATATTGTTTTTCTTTGGCATTTTATTTTAAACTGAACTCTAAAAAATCCTCAGCCCTCCCGTACCGCTCTGTCCAACCTTGTCTCTCCCGCTGTTTTCCCAGTGGGCTACAATTACAAATCTTCCTCCCACCATACGGGCCAAATCCTATAATAGCTACAGCTGAAAGAGGTGTGTTTGCTCACAGTCCCCGGTCCTCATTCGCACAAAAATTACACGCATTAGTGGCCGTGGGACAAAGCACGGCTAAAGAGAGGGACCTCTTTTAGGTGGTGCAGGGCTGCAGAAGAAGGTGCTGCTTTGCATGGCAATAGGCTGATAGTGTGTATGCATGAAGTCATGGGGCTGGTCGGCCATCAAACAGAGGCTGAATGTGAGGGAGGCCGGGCCCGGACGTTCCATGGATAATTGTGTTAGCCAGAGAAAGCCTGGGCAGGCCTGTTCTCAGCCATTGAGGAGCGGAGGCGCGGGTTTAAGGCCTTTTCAGGAGAAGGCAGAATGGTCCCCGGACTCTGAATGGACCCCTCCAGAAAGCGAGAATGGCTACGAGACAAAACAGGAGGAGGAATGTGATTATTGGATTTCCCAGAGAGTAAACTCTGTGGGCAAACATACAGTTGAGAGGGGTCACCGGTGCCTTTCAGAAGCTGATAGCGTCTGGGCCCAATGTGCGGCGCTGCAACATTCACACTAAATAACTGGTGAGAGGATGAAACCGCCGAACACTCCCCGGCCACGGCCATGATTAGCTTTTGTTTACCTCGCATCGATCGCTGATAGGAATCTGTGTTTACGGCCGCGCTTTCCCAGCTTTAGCCACGCGGAGCCGGACATACCATCGGTCGGGGGGGGGGGCTACGGTTAATGACCTTGTCATCCATCCTGCACAGATCCAACAACCTCCTTTCAGAGCGGGACGCACTACACCTCTCCCTTTTCCGTTTCCCTTGTCCCTTTTCCTCTCCTCCTCGCGGTGGTCATAATTTACACTGACCATGAGAATGCTGAAGAAAGGCAGATTAACATCCATCATTTTAAATGTGCGTGTCTCCTGGACAGGTTGGTGGCACTGCAGGATGAAGCACCAATAACCTGCCCCTCTCCCTGTATCATCTCCTCCACCTTGACTTTGCTGACCTTGTTCGAAACGATATTTAACCACAGATATCCTTGAGACTTGCTGTTTTTTTTAAATATATATATATATTTCCTAACCTTTTAAAAAATGTTCTGCTCGGCTAGGACCTCAGTTTATAATCTCCATCCATCTCTGTCGACTGGTGAGTGCACCCCCGAAAGACATAATCGGATTTGGGTGGCATTAAACAGCGAATTGCCGCTGTCATTGGACAACCTGCTAGTAACCAGGTTTGGAGGGGGCTACCACATTTGTCAAGTGTCAGGGCTGAGGCGCAAAACGCCAGATATGGACAGGAACTGTACACTTGCTCTCTAGTCTCTCAGGGATTCCCACAAGCTGTTAGGATGAGGGGGAAGCTGTCTCATTTCATTCGCTGTCAAGCCGCATGTAGGAGCTAATAGGCTTCCTTAAGCCGAAATGAAGATTTTAAATGTAGGGGAGGGTCAAAGAGATAACCTCAGAGTGTGTTAGTGTTGCTACAGTACAAGCTCATGAGCATGCACTGACTCTGTCTGGGTCAATACTCCATAGACACAATATGGTGTTTACCTTACCCAGTAACCAGGGACAGAAAACACTTTTTCTTATTTCTTTTTTTTAGAAAACAAAAACAATATTTTCTATGAAGTCAGCCACAATTGTTCCAGTCCAACTTGCTTCTACCTAGTGACATTTTGTCGTGCCTCATGAACGTTTTAAAACCCCAGAGGTATGTCATTTAACTCTAATAGCACCGCTGCCTCACAGCAAGAAGGTCCTGGGTTCAGCTCCACATCAGACTGAGAGTCTTCCTGTGTGGAACTTACATCTTCTCCTTGTGTGTGAGCGGGTTTTCTCCAGGTACCGTGCTCTTTTTTTCCTTCCACAGTCCAAGACCATGCAGGTTCGGGTTGATTGGAGACTCTAAGCTGCCCTTAGGTGTGTGTGTGTGTGTGTGTGTGTGTGTGTGTGTGTGTGTGTGTGTGTGTGTGTGTGTGAAGATGAGTAAAACAAAGAGAAGCTGCAAATTCTCAGAAGCTTGGAAAAGATTCAAATCTTTGCTTGATAAATTACTTAAAGAGTTAATGAATTATTGAACCACTTCCCAAATAGCCTTCCTCTTGACTAATTAATGAATGGACTAATTGTTGCCATTTTGACTGTCTGATACCACCAGGCTTTGCCTTAAAACTGCGCTGAATTCCGTCTTAATTGTGAAGGATGCGCGTGCAGTATGTATGGAGGCCGGATCAGGTCCTCAACCGCTTCCTTTTCGATCGGGGTCAAGTTTGCCGCAACACGATGAACACTCCGACCACACCAGATCAGCCTGCCGAGGTGGGCTGTTGTTTGAGCTCCTCACATATGCCGGGTGAAGTTAACCCACAGCAGCAGGTGTTCCCGTTTGTCCAAACTGTCTGTTTCTCCCGGCCTGCCAAGTGAGTCATGCCGTTCCCTCGGCCAAACCATATTCATTTCAGATGTCTGTATTGTTTGTCCTGGAAATGAGAAATGTGTATCAGACGCGCGGCGATGTCTCATTCATCACCGGCTCCCACTGTCCGAGTGTCTCTCCGCCGGAGACGGATGGATGTGGCCGAGTATTGTCTGCGTCGTCACAAGCGGTCATTGTGGATGTGACTGCGTCTCGGTGGCGGGACAGATAAAGGCCGAGCCCTCTCTCTTACCTCTGTAATTGTATTCTGCTTCCTGCTCCCACTGGAGATCTGAGTATCAGATGATATGGGTAATGAAAGTCCCGAAATGAGACGCTTTCCTCTTTCAAGTGTCACCGACAAACTTGTTTGTAGCCGGTTGCGGGGATGGATAGACAGTTGTGTGCACGTGCGTGCCTGTGTGTGTGTGTGTGTGTGTGTGTGTGTGTGTGTGTGTGTGTGTGTAAGGAGGGGAAACAGTGATCGGTAATCATTTGGAAGGGAGAAATGAGGCGCCTCATCAATCACGCGTTGTTCGTTAAAGGTTACGTTGCCACATCTGAGGGAACGTATTCGGCCTTAGCGAGGGGAATAAAAAAGTAATTATCCTTTATCATCAGCCAGAGGAGACTTGACATAATTAGGTTTTTTTTTGTTTGAAGATGATTTGGGTTTCCTGGCCTTGGGGATTAAATAAATCAGCCAATCATTGGACTGGCCCCCACACGGAGCTGCACAGGCGCTCTGGTCTCGCACAGACCCAGGGACTGAGCTGTCCACGGACCTGTCCTCCTGCCCCTCTATCGATCAGCCACACCTCCCCTCCTGTAGTCTGTCCATGGGGTGAGTGCTGCCATCTCTCCCTAAAGCTCTGTGTCTTCATGAGCTGACACACAGCGCCTCTGTGGCCACAATAATATGATGCCGGGGGTTGTGGGCCAGCGTGGAAAAAAAACTACTTCCCCTCAGGCATCAATTAAGTATCACTCTGGACGCTAATAAAGCGTTGTTATTATTGGCAAGGCCCCATCACACAGGCCTCATTTCCTCAGTCGCTCGTCTTTGTAAATAGATATTTCCATTTTTTAAATGGACCTGTGATGCACCCAGATGCCTGCTGCTTTTAAACCCTGACCTTTAAACGCCAGAAATGCATCGTGCAGAACCGCTCGAGGTGGCTAGCGGTTTCAGCAGCCACACGGTGCTTTCTTCACGTTTTTCTGGTGCTAGAGGTTTCACACTGTTCCTCGCTCCCTGAACAATCTAAGAGGGTTTATTAGACGCAGTCTCTCAGTGTTTGTTTTGGAAAACGCAGCGTAATCGGTGTGCCGTTAAAACGCTGAAAACGGTTTTTATGGTTTTACGATATATCGCCAGCGACGTCTGTGTTCTGTGTTGAACACCAGGACTCCAGGACGCTCATGAACGGCATTGTCTTTGGAGTCGATGTGGTGAACTCAACCTCGGCACAAGTGGCGCTTCATGAGCTCCGTGTGGAGTGCGGCCTGTGATGGGCGGATGAATAGAAGTCCAAGGTTCGCTCAGCTTTCCGAGTGTTGCTCTGAATGAAGTCCTGACAGAAATATCCACATATTTAGTGCGGCAATATTTACATCAGCGTGTCAGATGAGTCGAATGAAATGAAGAGAAGTAAAAGAAGAAAATGCTCTTTTGCTGGCTGCAGCATCTCCCATAATGGAACTCAACAGCACCTTTGCATCATTCTTTGAACTACGCAGGATGATCTTCCGTCAAAATGTTTGACTCGTTCATTCCCATCTATCCATCCATTTACTCATCTATCATTCTACCTTCTTTCTACCCGAAGATGTGCCAGGGTCTGCTGGCGTCTATCAACACCACAGGTCTCCGGTCCATCACAGCACACACACTCACATCTATGTAGGGGGAATTTAGGCAGACCTAAAGATGCAACTTTTTTGGGGGGCGGGGTTTGGATGGCATGACATCATCATGCAGTTGAGCTCAATGTGTGAAATGTTGAGTTCTTCTGGCAGGAAATGTGGGCAATTACACTGAGTTCAGAGATATGCGCATGTCTACTGTCAACGTTTGCTTTTCATGTCGGTTCCAACTTTATTCGAGGAGTTCAGTACATTATTCTTGTGACAACAGCTACCTCAGAGTGCAAATGGGAGTCCCAAAACACGCTGGCCGCACAGTGAGCTGTAATGACTTCAAATTAGAGGAGGACGAGGACAAGGCAGCTTCTCTGCCCACCATCACAAAGCGTCTAATTACCTGCCATCTTCCTTTGTCTCGCGGACTTCACGCTGGGCTTTAAAAGGAGGGAGAAAGAAACAGAAGAGAGGAAGAATTATGGAAAAGGGGGCAGAATGAGGGAAGGGGGTTGAGAGACTGCGAGAGAAAGAGAGAGTGAAAGCCAAGTGAAAATCCATATACATGATTTATACCAGTGCGACTGTGCGCGGTAGGCAGGAGTTATCTTTTATTTATGAGGGCATCAGCGGCAAAGCGCCCAGATGTTAAGCTGTGTGGGGATCTCATCTAGCTAGAGTCGCTCTCTGGCAATAAAGCTAGAAGGTAGACTGTTCAGAGGCGGGGAGGGCGGCGAAAGGATATGTGTGGAAGAGAGACACAAGGCTTTGTCTTCCCTGACAGAATCTTCCCTGACAGAAAGCTCTCTGCTTCATAGTTGTGGCTGCGAGCAGGAGCCTGAAAACTTCCGTTGGATTTGTTACAATCTGTTAAACTGGAAATCCACGAAGTGAAGGGAGAAAAAACAGCACTGATGGAGTAATTTACTGGACGGGCTCATTTTCCTCCCTCCATTACTTATCTGCGGAAGACAAGACACTTGTTGTTTTCTCCTCTGTCAACAGCTCATCACGGAGGCGCTGAGGATTCATTATGGAAATGAAGCCCTCATTGTCAACCTCCACAAATCAGATGCAAGATCTCCACACTGAGCATCATCATCATCAATCTAACCTCGCATTAACACGGCCTGGATATGAAAAACACGCCTCACGTCTTAATAGCACTAATAAAGGCGGTGGATAACGTTGTGCTGCGGGCGGCCCGGGGTGGAGGTTGGCGTCGGGGCAGCAGCTAGCTCCCGGCGTGTTTGCTCCACAGCTTTTTCATATCACGCCGCTGCTGATGACAAACGGCTAACAGCCCCCGGGCCCAATGTGGAGGGGATTTGTGAACTGTAACAGGAAGGGAAAGGTTATGCTGTGACCGGGTCACTGACACCCTCCAGCAGCCCAGCAGGTCCAGAAGCCCCGTTCATTTAACCGTGGCCGTGTTACGGCTCCAGCGGCTTTCCGTTGGCAGGGAGGCGGCGTTTTCAAGCCTCATAGACCCAGAGTGTGTTTGTGTTTCTGGACGTACATGGGCTCCAGACCCTAACACCGTTTGAGGGCTCCTGTGCAGGCATGGTGCGTGATGCATGTACCATTTGGCTCCGGATCCTGCTCCATCCTCATAACTGAGCTGGAATGATATTTGCTAATCCAGTCTGGCTCTGCAAGGTGAATTAAGATCTCATCCGTGGCTGTAATATAAAGTAATTATGCAAGCTGTGTGAAACGACCTTGAAGAGCCGCTAAAGACAAAGTGAGAGCCGCCGTGACTGAAAATGTTGACTGTCGCCTATGGAAAACAAGTTCGGCGGTGGGAGAGTGAGGCACGACGATGGCCGTTAATTGGCCCCTCCACCTCTGCTCCATTTCCTCAATTGAGGCAGTTAGTTACAGTAAATGGACAGTATTAACGTTGACACTTCTTGGCTCCTGAAGCAGGTGCTTGCGTTATAAAACGCAATTCAATTCCAGTGCCGAGCAGCAGCTTCTTAATAGCTCGTTCCCTATTAGCATTCCCCGAAAATGAAAAAGCTTTTGCCAAAGTGTTCCACACTGCCAGTTTGGGATTTCAGAGTATCTTAATCTACTTTGGAGAGATCAGAAACATTTCCAGTTTTCCGCTCGAGTAAGCAGCAGCTTCCCAACCGTTACGTGTTTGATAACGGAGCCCCGCGTACGTAGCTCCAACATCAGCTTTGCTCCGCTGCTGATGAAAACGTATAATCTCAGTCACTGGCAAACAGGGACCGTCTAGCGTCTGCTACAGGAGCCTATCAGTGTGTGTGCATGTATGACTCTGTGTGTGTGCGTGTGTGTGCGTGTGTGTGTGGAGCACAGCGAGCAGAACGCAGGCAGACAAAGAGCCACTCCCTGCTCGCTGTTGAACGCTGCTGTGTTGATGCACATCATGATGAAACGCCGAGCGAGGCGCTGCGTCTCCCGGAATAAAAGAACAATATTCCACAGCACGGAGACGTAGAGTAATATATGACGTTTTATTGTTTATCGCCCGTCATGGGACTTTTTTTAATATCGGGAACGGTGACAGACAATTCTCCCCGTCTAAATTAACAGGGACAAATCTGTCCCAGCGCGACGGAAAATGAAGGATTTCTGTCTCTCAATTCAAAAGAACTGGTGTTTTTTCATAAAGTAGCACGGCAGACTTGCTAAATGCGTGCATAAATATCGGGTTATTAATTTTTAATGGCAAACCAGTCTGTTTTAGTGGGATGCTTAAAAGCTTGGATGCGGGTTCCCTCAGAACTACAGCTACAGTTATACAAACAGTGTTTGAACATCTTTCCGTCTTTGGCCACGTATGACTTAACTACCCCATATTTATGAAGTGTTACTGAACTTAAACATATAACTTCAGAGATCGTGTACTTTTTAATGAGCAAAACATTGTGAAATGTGTCCTGACACACCCATCAGGTGTCACGTCATGTGATGTTTTTTCACGATCTTGATTATGTTGATGACATGAGTAGATCAATGTCGTTGTCATTCTGCATGTGTCTGAATCTGTTCAACACGAGCCTAGAGTCAGGAGGTTTGATTAGCTTAGCTTAGCATAAAAACCAAAACCAGGGGAACGGCTGGCCTGTCCAAAGCTAAGCTGCCCCCACCTACCTGTGTAAGGAATAACACCTAACATATCGATTGTTTAATCAAATAAAAACAACGCAGCATGGTTTGGTGTACGTCTTGACAGGATGACGGGAAAAAATGTTCCTGGAGAAAAGCTATTCGAATGCATTAAATTGAATGCGAATAGCATGCAATTCCAATCGCCAGATAAAATGTTATTAAATTATTCAACATTTCATCTCACTAAAATCAACAGTTCAATATGTGCATGGCAAACTGGAATACGTGCGATGCAAACGCAGTCTGACATTAATCCCAGGCTTTTTCGCCGTCCTCTTCAGACGCCTACCTGGCCCCCACTCCCTCACATCCCAGAACCAATCGGCTGGGGTGGAAAAAAAAAAACTCGAGAAGCAAATAAACGGCACAGGACATTGCATCTGATGAGGCTGGAAAGAAATGCTCGATCGAGATGCATGGAGCTGAACCGGGAGGCAGGCCAGTATGGCAGCTACTCCCTGTGGAGCTGCCATTATCATAATGTCCCTGGGCTTAGCACCTCGTCCCAAAGGCCAACGGGGTCTCCATTTCAGCACTCTAATAATGGAAAGTGCCTCCTAGCCCCGCCAGACCTCTAGGCTTAGCCTGCTCAGGGTCGTGCCATTAGGAATATTGTGTGAAAGCGTGATGTATGTGCATATGTGTGATTAGCGTGTGCGCTCGCGTACACAGAGGCTGCGACGGGTGTAATATGGGAATAAGTCATTGGTGGCTAATGGGATTTCAGTAGGAGCTTGTGTTGTTGACAGTTTACTGTGGCCGGCCTACTGTACCCCAGTGTGAATTATTAAACGGCTGTGAATTCCTATTAGTTGTTGTGACAATGGTGCAGGCCAGACAAAGAGACTGCACCCCACACACACACACACACATACACACGCACACACACACACACACACACAGACAGACAGAAGAGGGAAACAGCCACACTTTGCTGAGCTCTTTGTCATATCACACAAAAGACACACACAGGGTCCAGCACTTTATTTGCCGTGTCCAAATTTGATTATTACTCACACAGGTTCAAAGCATTACAGGAGTGAAATGGAAGGATACACACACCGTGGAAATGCACACACACACACACACACACACACACACACACACACACACGTATAGCCAACAGCACTCCCAAGTCTCAGGGAGCTTTAATTTAATTTCCCAGTGTTTGCTTCAAGATGAGACAAGGTCATTTGCATTTCTTCCCGAGTATTTTTTTTAAGCTGCTACTCAGCCCACCAGTAGAGCAGAGACACACTCAGGGCAAGGGAAAAGCACAGGAAAGCTTAGGCTTAAGTACAAAAAAAAGGCATTGTTTTGTGCGTGCGTGTGTCTTGTGGTGTGTGGACTGCTCGAGATTGTCTGTGTCTGCGTGTTTGTCTGTCTCATTATGCTGATACACAAGGTTACAGTGACTGCCTGCTGGGTGTCAGTGTTTGCTGGTTGTTGTGTTTTACTATCCCTTTCAGCCCTCCAAACACACACACACGCACACACACACACACACACAGACACACACACACACACGTCGGGCACGGCGGACGGCGCTATTAAAAGCCAAGGTGCGCCCTCAACCGAGCTGTCTGTCAGCCTGATTGGTTGGCTGTTTCTAATCGATGGAGCCTGGCCCACAGGCCAGCCACCTAAATCCATACAGACGGCTGGGAAAGATGAGATGGCCAGTGGGAGCGAGGAAGCCGTCTCACACACACACACACACACACCACACACATGCAGACAACACAAAAGCCCCGCTCCTTGTTTAAATGGCTCCCCGCTGTTTTAAGACCCCATCGATCAGTTAGCGAGCGTGTGGCATTTTGACTTAAACCGTGCATGGATAATGGCCCTGGCAGGCACCACACAGATAGCAGGACAGCGGCCCAAGGAGTGGGGGGTGGGGGGGGTGGGGGGCTCATTAATCCAGGGGCATGCCGTGACACTGCCAACAGGCTGCATCTGGATTGAGGAGCATCTGGAGGGCCCCCCCCCCCCCCCCCCCCCCCCCCCCCCCCCCCCCCCCCCCCCCCTCCCGCCCCTCCTTTGGAGCGGGGGTCTAGCCTGGCATGGTGCAGCCGGACTGCCAAGGCAGATGGTATGTCGGGTGGATACAGGCTGGCCATGGAGCTGTGCATGGCCAGTGATGTGGGTGATGGAAGCACACCGACATGCTTTGGCTCTCACCGGGGCACGCTGGTCATATTTACTTAGCAGGGGACTGTAATGGAGGATTCATGGCTGTGCATTTTGGGTGCATTCACAAGGCTGGACGCAGGGAGGCTTTGGGATTTGGAAGTGTGGAGGGACTTTCAGCACAAACCTGCAATCACACTGGCCCTGAAAAATGGCCCGGTGTAGCGGATTAGCATTTGTACCATGTGTAACAGATTGTCCTTTAATCCTGGTTCTGTGTACCGGATGTGCGCTGAGGTCCATGGATTCACATCACAATATCTACGATTGTTCCAACACCGGAGACAAACCAAATGGTTGATAAAGACCTGACCAAGAAGCGTTGAAGGAATCTTTCTTCAAGGTCAACTAATGACAGTTTTTCCAACTCTACTCCTACAAACACATCTCCACCAGGATGCCATAACTATGTCATCAGTATACCTCCTGATGGGACCTCTGTACCACTTGTCATTGCAAAGGCTTAGTGTGGTCTTAGAATGATCTCAAGGGCAGGTCTGGCCAAGTGTCTGCCAGTGTATGACACACAAAGTCATGGAAAATTGCCTGTTAATGACAGGCTGTGCGATGCTTGACAAGGTCACGACAGGACCACAGTCACATAATCTCACCATCCAGCAACAAAGTAAGTGTTGCATCACGAGATATGTTACCTCAGGCCATGCAGTGACTCACAGACTCATTTGTCCACAAGCTTTAAAATGAGTCTTTTGGAACAACACACACCCTTTCTCGCCTGTTTTGGATTTTAAGGCTATTGCCATACAAATGAAATGACTTCCTGAGAGATGACTTTGTTTTGTTCTAGTTTTGCTGTTCTGATGTGTCACAGACATGCTGAACACTTTCATCTGTAAAACGGAAATCAAACCAAGAGACATTTGTGTGCGTTCGACTTTTGCCTCCATCCCGTGTGTGTACAGCAGCCATACTCGAGAGAGTCTTGGAAAACGGTGTAAAGTTCAACTCAAACCAGAAGAATGGGGAGGTCATTTGCCTTGCGCGTAGTTTCGTTGTGATCACACATTCATCACGCTCTGCTGTCCAGGTCTTTAGAGTGCAGGGCGGCGCATTCACTTTGTCTCTGCCGCTCAATCAATGGTGCGGCTGACAGGGTCTTTGCCCCCCCCCCGCCCCCCCTTCCCGATGCGTCCGTCCTGCGGCGCCTCTGCTCCTGCAGAAGGACACCGCTATTACGGGCCAGCCACGCGCTCATCGCTGTCCAGACCCAGACGTCAATAAAGTAATCACACGCCCGGCGCAAGGCAAGCGCCGCGTCCGTGCGCCGCCGTCCCAAATGCCAACGCTAACGAATGTAAATGTATGCAGCGGGAGCCTGCACACGCCGCTCGAGCTGTCCGAGGGCGGGGCAGAGAGAGGCGCCCTCCCTGGCCCGCCCCAGAGCCCGCGCTGTCGCCGGGCAGCTCAGCCTGACCTCCGACCTCCGAGCAGGGCAGGCAAGAGAAGGCCCCAGAAGTTGTTTCAGGGGATGGCGGCGTTATTTTGATTCAGTGGTAGGCTTTGTTGGCTTTCTAATTACATACGTTCCGCGCACGAACAGTCTCAGCACATCGCCTCTCATTAGCCGAGATGGGCACCCAATTGAGCAGCTTAATTAGCCCAAAATGGAGAGGGGAGAAAATTGCTAATGACAGGGAACAAAATCCACATTAAAACCGGAGCAGGGTTTTTTTACGGGATTTTGCGCGCGCGCACGTCCGCATACATATCTGTGCGCGGGTTTCAGCTGCAGCCCATTCCTCTGAACGCAGAAGAAGTGTTGATGAGCGTAATCCGGGCTACATATGGCCGCATCCTTGTAAACAGCAGACAGCTTCGTTCTAATTAACCCGCAAAATTAGAGGAACAGGAGGCTGCAGTTTGTGTGGGCGTGCTGGACCAGCGCTAATGCGAGGGAAACTGTAGATCCCGCGGTCTCATGGCTGGGACCGGCGCTGTGGAGGGAGGACATCTGATAGGTTGACTGCCCCCCCCCCCCGCCCTCCGCTCTCTGCCCCACCACCCCCACCACACCCTCCACCCCACACCGTGAGGAGGCTCCAGGCCTGAGCTGCAGTATATTGTATCAGCTCAGTGGGGGATTGTGGAGGGGAGACAGTGATGGTCTCATAGCCGCTTTTTAGCGCATGCTAATGGATAATTAGGCATTTCGCGAGCAAAGCTGCATGGCTGTTCTCATTACATGCTACTCAGTACTCCCGGAGTGCCTCAGCATTATGCCGAGGACGGGACGAGGGCCTGCACCGGCTTCCAGAGTGTCGCTGTAAATTCTTTGTGGGCCGTTTTTTTTGTGCGTTTCATTGTAACGTCAACACTGGCTCCATTTGCCGGCTCCTCAGAGCTTCTTAATGATATGATAATAGCGACATCCCCGTGCCACCCTTCATAGATATTGGTTTGACTGTTCAAAGTCTTTCTCCTTGACATGATAGAGGCCCTATAGATGCCTCTGTCAGCTTAACTCTTCACCCAGGCTCCCAGTCATTAAAATGCTGTCCGTCAAACACGCTTCAAATTAGACACGGCACCATTATATTTAAATGGACAGAGTGTGGATGCGTGTGTGCGCGCCTGGGTGTCCCTTGGTGATTGTGTGTGTGTACGAGGCAAAATTGGAGGGGTGGGGTTTCTCTGCTGTTGCTTAGTGATAAAGCTGTTAATAGAGTAGCCACTGAAGATGTTAACCAGTCTTTGTGCTGCGCGATCAACGCCCCAGTTATCATGATGATTTGACACAAGGGAGCCCGGTGCCGTGTTGATACGTGAGTTGAGCATCTTTGTGTGTATCTATATGAGTGGGAGGGCAGACGGTCAGCGGGGCCTGTAATAATAGAGATACTTCTTATTTTGCCGTCTCACCATCCAGACATGTGGGGCTTTCCAGGCATGCTGGAGATGCGTTTGGCGTGATGGAATGTTTGTACACAGAGAGGAGAGAGGTGCTGATTTAAGGCTCTAATAACAAAGACTACGCCTTGTTATTACAGCATGACCAGTCAGTTCTGCACCTGGCTCCGTCTTCTACCCATTCATCCTCCTGCAGACGGTGCAACAGCCCAGTGGCGCTGCTCCTCCCCCTGGCTGAACACAGCCAGAGCTTCCAGAATAAAGCGCAATCTTAAAAAGCTTTGCAGTGAATAAATCTCCCACTGGTTGTTGTTTGCTCACCTTTTGTGCCACGGGGCCCAAAAGAGCCTCGAGGGACTGTTGCAGGTGGGTATAAAGCTGTGTGTGACTGTATACAAGATGAATGCATTTTAGGAGGTGCTTCATATCATGATTCAAACTTGTCACCCATTGAGTATGTTTTCATATTGACACCAGAGTGTGTACACGAGTTTCTATGTGCAGCCTGCTGAAAATCGAGAGGGGACACTTTGCCTGTCGCAGCGTGTGTACATACATACACTAGCAGCCTCTGGGGAAGATAACAGCTCTGTTTACGCTGCCCTGCTTGTTTCACAACTCTCTGGTGATAACACTTAATACTCGCTCACCATTGTTCGAGCACCAGCAACTTAACCGCAGCCATGAAAACCAAACGTGAGCCAGTTGGGGCTGAGATGAATAGGATTCAGGTGTGGCAGGTTGAGCGCAGGAGGCGGCGAGCCGAACATGATATTCTCCAGCCGGGCTCATGTGTTTGATCCCCCAGTGGTGGAGCCATCGACCTCCCCAGCAAGCCTCCACCCACCCGCTTCACCTCTGAGACCCCACGTCCCAGGGTGATGATGATGAGTTCCTCTCCTCTTGACAAATTGCTCAGTGGGCCAGCTCGAACAAGAGGAGGTGTGAGCTGCAAGAGCTGCCCCCCCCCACCCCCACCCCCACCCCCACCCCCACCCCGCCCCGACACCAGACGTCTTACAATTACATCAGAGCCTGCTCGCTGTATGGTCAGACTGCAGCATTTTATCCATATTTTTATTCAAGCGAGGTAGGAGCACAATCAAGGCCAGAAGAAAGTCAAACCAAAAAGTTTTAAAGCTTATCTCCCATCTCACCCACTTATTCTGAAACAAATGTGAAAAAAGTAGCTCATTTTAAGGTCAAAACACGTTTTAAAAACAATAATCCTCCATTATTGCACTTGGGTGAATGGAAATACCTGAGTTTATCACAGTTACTGTACACTGACGTTACCTCGTCCTGTCACCACTCATCAGTGTGTGTGTGTGTGTGTGACTGAAGGACGATCAACAGGTCAGCGTGTGTCTGCAGGAGAGAGAGTGAGTGGACAGGGCAGAACCAGAGGGCTGCTGCCCATCACAGGACTGCGCTGTTTGGTATTAGACCAGACACAAATCCACTTGTGCGTGTGTGTGTGTGTGTGCGCGCGCGCGCGCGCGCGTGCGTGCGTGTTGACATGAAATTGAATGAATGATTCATGATGCCATTACGTTCTGTGAAACACTTGAGAAGAATAAGCTAGCTGTCAGCAAAATTGCAGATGGGGATGCTGAATCTTTAAAGGCTGTTCCAATTTTCATAATAACACAGCAGCAAATTTCAACTGTGCGTCCCCTAATTAATAATAATCGTAACAGTGGTAATTTATTCTTGTCTTTTCCCATAAATGAGCGTTTCCTGAGATGCCACCGTTCCTATTCATACGTGGCTCGGTGTCTTTCTGGCTGTCAGTTTGTCCATGATGGATGCTCCGAGGGTGAAAACAATAAGTATGTCTCGCCTGAATGAGCAGAAGTCACCCTTTGACCCTGACCACTCATATGTGTGTGTGCGTGCGTGCGTGTGTGTGTGTGTGTGACAAGGAGGAAGAGAGAGAGGACGAAGAAATAAATAAAAGAGAATGAAACACACTGTTCTTAAGGAAGGCCAAATGTCAGCCCGCAACACACAGGCCAGATTGTCTGTGGCTCTGTCCATGTGTGTGTGTGTGTGTGTGTGTGTGTGTGTGTGAGACGAGCTCAACCACAGCTCTGACTGCTTTCACGAAGGCCGTTGTAACCAAGGAAATGCTTTCACCGCATTAGCGCTGCCCTCCCCTGTGTCTCGGTGGTCCTCTTGATTACCTCCCTGGACATCCCCGTTACCTAAGCCGTCATTTACAGAACTGAAAGCAAGTGATCGATCGTCGCGGGCATGGCAGCCATTTGTCAGCGAGGGAGGGCCGAAAGCGTACTCCTCATTGTCCCTTTAGATCAAAGAAAATCTGCCGCCGACTGAAAGCCAGACGCCGGCTCTGAGCCCCGAGCCTCAGAGGTCCGGGGAGAGGACGGAGGCCATATTACGCCATCGGCCCGGGCGGCCCGTCGAGCCGCTGACGTGGCCGGGCAGTGGAGAGGAAGAGGAGCGGCTCATAAAAGATGCAAGAGGTGTAAGAGCAGCGCGTTTTTAAAGGAGCAGGCGGAAGGATGAGACGCCCCGAAGCAGCCTCGGCCTGCGGTTCACACTGTGGAACAGGACGGAGGGGAGGCGTCGTTGTTCCAAAGTACAAGAATGGGGGATGGGGGGGGGGGAATCATAGGTGGATCATTTACAAACCGAGGGGGAGGCAGGCTCAGCTGGAGTGTGGAAGCCCCCCCCCCCCCCCCCCCCCCCCACACACACACACACACACACACACACACACACACACACCTGCGTTTATGTGCGTGCTCAATCCCGGCGTCAAAACAGAGCACGCCCTCAAGCTCACGCTCCACTGAGGAGACAAAAGAAAGCCGCAGACAAAAAAAGCATCCGATGGTTGGAGGAGAGAGCGTCGCCCTCCTCACACGAGTCCCTCAACGACAGTCGAAGGCCGTATTTCTGTCATGGCGTCTACGTGGATTTTCACGGGTTTCGGCTCGTGTTGATGTAATTATGCCACCTCGCGTCGTCCTCTTTCTTCTCCGATGACTTGACGGCACCTGAGCGGAGAGTTAGTGCCACCGGCAGTCAGCCCCTGCGCGCACCAGGCGCGTGCGCTAATGGTCTTCTGGATGGGAAGCCAGATTATGCCGTGATGGGTCCGCCGGGGGAAACGTCCCGGGGATGCGGCTGCGTCGTCGGGCCGCTTCAGAGAGGGTGCGCGTCAGGATGCTGAAACTCCCATCAAAGTAGCAACATTAATGGCTTTCACTGCTCATTAAACTGCACTAAATGCACAATAACCAAGCGAGCTGTGTCAGCTGAAAACGGGCATTTTCTCCTCAGTTCATGTGCAAAAACGTCTCTCCGGGCAGGTGGCTTCCTGCTCGTGACCCCATTTGTTTTTAGGGATTAGTGCAGATCATGGCACAATATCATCTCCGTATGCTGATTTTCCACATCAACTCCCAGTCTGACTGTGGACATGGATGCTGGTTTGGATAATGGAGGACAGTGGTTTGTTAGTGATTCACACCCCATAAACGCCTGTATTCTCATTCTAAGTGCAACTGCGACAATCCAAAATAGCACTAAAAGCAAACTGAATGCTGTTAGTCACTTGTTATCTAACCAGTCTCTCATTCCTTCATTCAACACTAGCACCAATAGAAAAGAGCAGAGGTGAGGAACAGAGGAGACTAATGAAAAGATAAAGAAAGAGCAGGGCCAGAGGGAATGGAGCTCATCTCTTATCTCCGGGTTCATCTGTGGCAGACCGCTGCAGCGCCCCGTCTCTTGTAATGAATGTGATCCCAGAGATCAAATGATCTCCGTCCACTGGCTCTCCAGTCTGAGAGACCAGTAGGAGGAGGAGGAGGAGGAGGAGGAGGAGGAGGAGGAGGAGGACGCAGCAGCAGCGACCACTCACACTTCCTCTCTACAAAGGCAGCCAACAACAACAACCAAAAATTGTCAGGAATTAAGACAAAGCCTCCCTTTTTTGTTGTCGCTCCCTTTGGGTTCCCTTCACTTCTGAACAAAAGCTTGTCGACACAACTTGGAAATGTTGGCTCCGTCGGAAATCCACAACAAACGGTGGCACTCTAGCCTGAATGAGATGCATTCGACCGAGGATGTGATTAGCAGGAGAATACTGAGACACGCACACACACACATACACACAGAGCTGTTCAGATCCTCGGGCAGTCTTCAAGGCTTCTGCTGGAATGTGTCGGAGAGGGAACGTGTAATCTTCCTCAGAACCCTCTCCTCTTCCTCTGCCACATTTGTCAGATAAAGTTGCGCAGGCTCAAGTTGTTCAGATTGTTATTTAGATACATTCTTGTCTTCTTTCACAACCAAAGCATTTGGCTTTGCTTTACAAGGCAAACACACACACACACACACACACAGATACAGGCACACCTGCGCTCGACTATAGTGAGTGTGACAAATGTATTCCTCTCTTCCAGCACGGTCCTGTCTGGACTGGATTCCCTACTGTGCTCTGTCACTAGCTCAGCCTCATTCCTGTTCCTGCGCCTAACAAACAGAAACACGCACACACGCACACACGCACACACACACACACACAGCTACGTCTGCTCCAGGTCCCTGACTGTCGAGGTGAAGGCTGAAGGTAATGGTTTCCATTCTTCCTTAATGCCAGTAGGTCAGGGAGCGACGGCGGGGCAGAGCTTCATTACTGCAGCTCAGCAGGGCCCCATGTCTCCTGTAGGGATTCATTATGTTGTCCCCCCCACCCGACACACACACACACACACACACATTCATACTCTCACATACACACGACCAGCACCCAGAGAGGTTTCCACTGTATATGCTGTCATATAATGATCCAAATGTGCAGATGTGTGTACTTGTTTTTCCTGAAGATGAGTTTCTCTTGCTTGTACCACAGTATGTTATATTTAACAACAGTGTTTGTCCGTCCTGCTAGGGTCTCTCATTAGACTTCGCAGCATGGATGAATTCTAACCATTTCAATACATTTCTGCTTTTGGTGAATGAGGGAAAGATATAAATAAATGAAGCAGCGTGGTCACCCCGATTAGACCATGTGTGTTAACCTGTAACTGCAGAATCAAATGAGTAAAATGTAAATCAGCTCTACTTAAACTAGTGCTAAGTAATGAGCTTGTTATTGGGAACACACTCCAGGCCAAATCCCGGGACCCGAGCAGGCCACTCTGGGAAATGTCCCTTGTCCCATTGTCATTGCGGACGATGAGTTACGGTCAAACACAGTTACGGCACCCCTTCAGCTGCGCATGCTAACCACACATAGAGGTCCACCTCTCCCTGCGCGCCCTGTCTTCAGCGCCACAGGTGAAGAGCCCCAGCCTTTGGACACGTGGAGCCTGTGCAGCTCTGAAAGGTTTTCATTCAGCGGGTCCCTGCACGTGAGCGACAGTGCTCGATTGTGCTCTTCGGCGCGAGAGCCACAGCCATGGTGCATGGTGCATTAGCACAGCAGGTGGACTACCTGCTTCACCACGATGCCTCAAACAGTGCTGTGAGATGGTGCACGGCACAAAGAGCCGCCTTTTGTTTAAACGCCTCTAAATAAGATAGAGGTCGTATGCACCGTTGAAATACGTGATAAAACGATTTCCTTTTTCACAACAGTATATCGCACCGTGTGAAGCCTCTCATCCTCAACACCGCCAGCGGAGAAACAAACACAGCAAGACACATATTCATAAGCCGGGACGTTCATTTATTATTTTCTGATGTCGTGCGTGTAGACTACACAGGCATGGCAAAGACAAAGCCGTGCAGCACACACACACGCACACACACACAAACTGATTAATGTGAGCTTGTGTATAGTTACTGCGCCCAGGTGCAGGGTTCCCCATCTCCCATTGTCTACAGCAACCCCGTGAACATTAATACCCATCTTCATTCTCTCTTCCCCCGCTTTGTGAGAAAAGCAGCACCAAAAACACCCCACGCACTGCCAGGGTGACACCTTTATAAGTGTTTATGGATGCGAAACGGATTCAAACGGCGGAGGGTTGAGTTCCGGCAGCACGGCGTCGTGCATTATTCCCCTTGAGTTACGGGGTTGTCTGTACGCCGAATGAGCTCTGTGACCCCCCCCAGACACAGGACGCCCATTCAGCACGCGCCCCGCAATCTGAAAAATGTGCGGCGCCCCATTGGAAAATAAGTATCCTGTTTGTCGCCCGCCTCGTGAATTCATGCATTTTGCCACCTTTCATTGCACCTGCGGCGTGGTGCGGCCGTAAGCTCTACCGTCAAATGAAGAGTGGTGGCCGGGTTTATGTGTGTGTGTGTGTGTGTGTGCGTGTGTGTTTATTTGACCAGGCCCACTACGTCCTCTTCTCCTCCCGGAGTTGCGTGTTGTAAATGTGTGAGCATGATGTTTAAAGATGAGGGGACCGGTGATGAATGCGGAAAAGGAAAAAAAACATTTCTTGACCACAAACAATGCATTATTAAAAGCATGATTGTGTATTCGGTGTTGAAGCAACAACATACCTTTGAACGTGATGTAACTCGGGGGTCTTTCGTCCCCATTATGTTGGGTAGATGGATTAATCCACCTGCCTTTGAGAGGGGAAACTTCGTCCCCCGTCTTTAATAACCCCCGGCGTCCCGGGCGTATGGTGGCCTCTGCGGCGTGTTGCCTTGCACCATGTGAGGCTGCCAGGCCGAGCCGGCGGTGCACAGATGTGAGCCGTCTGCCTCGGCACAGCTGGGTACGCCGTCTCCAGGTCCCCCCCGGCTGCCACGCTGATACCCCCCCCCCCCCATCCCCTCCCCGTTTGGACCTCAGGCGGCTCAGGCCGGGAGACTGTGAAGCGGAAGCGTTTACCCCCGGGGGCCAAAGGCTGTCAACACAATCACGGGGTTAATGTCAGACACGCGCACGCCGACATCACCCTCCGTGACCCCCCCGGGGACAGAGCTGCGGGTCGGACCAGACGCACCTTTGTTTCCTCCTCGTCTGCAGCAGCTCGCCGTCATGCTGCTTACTGCCACTCGATCGGTGCCTTCAATCGGAGCGCCGCCGTCTCTCGTCTCTGTGCTGTGTATCTTCCCACTCATGCGTGCGAGGGAGTTTGCCTCGTGCGCTAATCCGATCCGCGACTCGGAACGGATGGACGGAGCCGATCGGGTTTGGCTGTTACGCCGGCTCCGCGCGCCTTGCGGGACGCCCCGTTTTTTGTCCAAATCTCGTTTGGCTTTCGCGTAACCGGGTTTGTCCCGTGGAGATCGTGGATCACTCTTGCCGGGGATGAAGAAGCCAAGGGCGAGCGATTTGTTCGAGCTGTAAATTAATTTGCAACATTTAAAGAAAAAAAAAGAAAAAAAAGATGGCGATATGGAAATGGAAGTAATTAAGATGACAGATTGGATGCAGCGCGTGAGATTCTTGTGTCGTCGCTACACTGCTCCCAGGATGGAGATTCGCAGTCGTGAGCGCGAGTTCAGATGGCGCAGCATGAGCTCAGACACACACACACACACGCACACACACACGCAAAGTGGCCTTTGTTTGGAGGTTGTGGCGGCGGTGGTGGCCAAGTGATCGCATGCTACACCGCACAGGGAAACCTGAGACAAGAAAGCTTTGTTCCCAGGTGAAGAGAATAAACAGCTAACCACCTATATCTTACAGATTCAGATGTGACGGTGGAGCTCGGGAGGTGGCGGTAGTTTGCCTAGACTGCAATCCTCTCCTCAAACTCATCCAAAAGTCCAAAACGCTGAGTTATTCCCTCAGATCCGTCCGTAGCCCCTCCACCAAGCGATCTTCATTCTCCCTCTCGCAAAAAAAAAACTCTCCCCACTGCCCGTTGTCTTATCTTCAGTGCTCTCTATCCGTTTTCTCCTTATCTCTGCTATTGTCTTGGCTGCTGCAGAGCCACACGAGGAATCATTAAAGCACCACTTGGTTATCTGATACAATCTCCCAATTGCCAAATGCAAAACAAAGCCTAAATGATGGAGGGCCTGTGAGCGCGCACGAAATGCTCGCGCGCCCCGCTGCGCTCTGGCCTGGGGGCGTCTGACCACCCTCTCTGAGGCCAGTCTGACACGCGGCGTGATAAACAGACCTATTACCGAGCTCCGATTGACCAGTCCACAGGACGGACGGCGCTCTCCACAGATAGCGGAGGCTATTTCACCGCCTTGCTAATCTCTCCCAACTCCCTGTGTTTTATTTCCTCGTCGGCTCTCCGTTTTCTCTCCGTGCCTCGGCTGGCCCGCTCACTCCTTTATCTCTCTTTATACGGCGCTCAAGGTCAACAGGGCTTTAGCCTCGCTGACAGCGATGGACCATTTCCACTGAAAACGGTTTGATGTTCTCTTTAAAAAAGAAAAGTGTGATTCTCCGCGGCTGCGATCGAGCTTCGTTCTCATTCTCGGCGTGCGCTCTTCGTTTGTGGCAAATAGGAAGCGGGACCGGACGAGTGACCTGTGCTCTCCTGGAGCAAACGGCACTGAAGTGTCACGATTCAAGTACACCTGTGTGCTCCAAGGAAGGTCAGTTAGAATGTACTCGCTGTTGTTGAACAGTAAGATAAGATACGTAGAGAGCAAGACTAGACTTGTATTCAACCGACTGTAATGAATAACAGCTCATGACTGAGCCACACGCAGCCTGTCCTCGTTTCTCTTTGTGTATGATCTTTATACATCTGCACTCATCATGGAGAAAAATGTCTATTAAAGTGCTTCGTTGATCCCTGGGGTGAAACTGTGTTGAGTGAAGATCCGTCCGTCCGTCCCATACCTGAGAGTGACACCTCCAGGCCGGGGCTTCAGGGATCCATGGGTGAACTGATTAGAATTTGGCGGTCAAAGGTCGAAGGTCTTTGTGACAGAGAAACCATATGTTATTAATGCCAAAAGTGTCGGGCGTATGTCTGATGGGCTGAAATGATGGGGTGGTGACATTCATATCGGGAAGGTCAAAGGTCAACTTTCCAGCGACATCATGAAACACTTGTCTGGCCATTATTCAGCACCATAACTCAGCGGAGGAGGCTTCGGCCGTATTTCACGGGGCATAGATCTTCTCTGTGTCTCCAGGCCGATGCGTGCAAAGCGTCCACATTCCACTGTAGCGTCTCTGCATCTCCTCTTGCAGTTCACCACAGGATCACTGCTTTAGCTGCTATTCAACCATTTTCCCCAGTGAGGTGCGACAGTGCTGACTTCAACCCGTAATGCAGCTGAATTGGTGCAGTTCCACCGCGGCTGCCGATTTGGCTCCTTTCTCGCGTCCCGCGTGACTTTTTCTGGACCCCGAAAACACACTTTGTAACAGTAACAGGACTTCATGTAATCTGTTACTTCCGCCTCGGCTAAAAGCAGGCCGGGCCCGGCATATTGATTTCCTCACCGGGGTTATAAATCATTTCGGGGGGGAAGTAGCAGCCATTGTTCATCACAGGCTACTTTGTTCTGTCACTTGCTCTCAGTAAAACTGAGGTCGCATGGGAAACGTCCTTCCCGAATGGACCAGCGGCGTTTCATTTTCTCCCCCTGTGCCGCGTTCCCCAAAGAAAATGAATTCTCAAACACGTTACGTTTTAGAAATAACGCGTCTGCCCCCCCCCGCCCCCCCGACCCCTCCCCCTCCCAAAAAAAAACAAACACAAAACAGAATCTTCGCAAAGTTCCTCGCCCGTGTAATCTTCCTCGCAAACATCTATTAGGGAGTCGTGTTTTGCTTGCCGCTGTGTACGTGATCACCTCGAGCCAAATGTTTCGAGAGATGTAGGTATTCAGAGGAGCGCCATTAGCATAATTTCCCAGAGGCGCGCTGCGCTTAATTATCAACATGGCTGTGTGCAGACGAGAGCGCAGCTCATCACATTAGGATGGAGTCCCCGCTGCTCGGGCCCACGCTCCGCCGGGTCCCAGCTGACTACCTGAAGACTCATTGCCGGCGCGGTTCAACTCCCGACTAACTCCAGAACTTTAATCCTCCACGCCACGACTCCTCACCTTGAGCTCGCCGAGAGGTCGGCATAATGGAGCGAGCAACGGCTCCGGCGCACCCATCTGTTGTTGTCCGCCCGGCGTGCTCTGCCTTCCCTCCGCTCATTTTCCTTTCCGGAGGAGATCCCGCTCTCTCGCGCTCGGCCCCGCCCTTCGTCTCCACCCGTGCGCTCACGCTAACACGCCGTCACGTCCACGCCTCCTTCTTTTTGGCGAAAACGGAGAAACAGAAATTATCTGTCTCCATCTGCCTGCGGACGGAGCAGGAAATGGAAATTCTGTGTTGTGGCCCGGGAAAAAAAAAAAAAAGGCAATTTCCTAAAGACACGTCGCCGCTAACTGCCCTTTATTATGCCTTCATGATTGGACACACGGGCGGCCACGCATCCAGCAACCCTTCATATTTATTTGTTCAACTGCCCGGGAGCAAGGACCACCCCACCCCCACCCCCCTCTCCTCCCAGCAGGCCCAGCAGCTACCGTGATTGTATGCCTTGCATGTACATGCATATGCAAACACGTGCAGAATAGAGGTGCGTGCGAGCGTGTATACATGTAGGTCGCAGCCTGTTTACCGCCTCGGGCTGCCGCTGTAAACCAGCTCCTCATTTGCATCCGCTTGCTACATCTGGGTTGTTGTCGTTATCTGCGCGGGACGAGACGGGTAGCGGCTCACCTGTTCCATCCGCGGGAAAAACCCGCTTGCTTACGCAAAAAAAGAGAGGGAAAGGCGCGAGGGGAAGGGGGTGAAGTGATGTATAGCTGTGGGGCGGCATCCATAATGGAGCCGCGTGGCGGCGCAGCTTCTCCCCGGCATATGGCGCCCGTCAGCGCCTCTCAGCGCTCACCTGAGAGACGGCGGCCGTTATCCTCGCTAGGGTTAGAGGAAAATGTGGATCCCCGTCACCCCCGCCCCCCCTCCCCCTCCCCCGCCGGCCCGCGTGCCGACGCCTTTCGCTATGCAAGGTGATGTGACATCAAACAGGTTTGCGGCGACGTGGGGCCGCAGCCTAATGCGTGCGCTCTTTCATGTGTCTTTGAAGTGAATAGCGGCAGCAGATAATGTCCCTGTTTGGGAGGCGTCCAGATAAGGAGTTCCTCTGGGGGGCTGGCGACGCGCGGCACCCAGGGGCCCGCGCTGGCTCCTCCGCGCCTCTGCTCCTCTCAGGGTTTCTCCCTCGCCCTGTCAGAGTCGCTGCCCTCCACCTGGCTGCACGTCCAGCATGCAGGTCGGAGGAGGACAGCGTCGGTCCAGTCCGATATTCCACCTCCCTCCCACTGGCTGCAGTGTAGATTGTACAACCTACCCCCCCCCCCCCCCCCCCCCCCCCCTATCCCCCATCCTCCTGACTTCTCATTGTGAAACACTTAAAAGCGCCCGTCCTCCGTATGAGCACGCACAGACACAGGATGTTCTCGCCTTCTGCGAGGGTTTAACGGCGCCGCTTTGTTTACTCGGTGAATCACTCGGCTTCGGCGCAAGGCCACTGTACACCAGCTTTACTGTGTGGCACGAGCGTCTCTTTGTCCGGGCTGGGGTGACAATAACCGGTGCACTTCATATATATATATTATGTTTGCCAGAGGGAGAGGACAGGCAGACACCACAGCAGAGAAGGAATTCAGGAGGACTGAGCGTGCAGTGTGCGAGTTTAGCTCTTCCCGCTGCTGACAGTGTATTATCTTGGGGGGAATTCATAACAAACAAGGTGTATGAATAACTGGGATCCAAGCTGAATTGGATTTCTGATACTTCAGGCAAGAGCAGATTCCAGACCAGACTGCTGGTGTGCTACCGGGGGGGTTCACACTGCAATGTGACACCCCAGCGATCCTATGGTTTGTCGGTCTCCCCGGCCCGTGCGGTTTCTGTGTAAGAGGTCCGTGTTGAAATTGATTCGCCGTCACGCTTGGATGCCGGGTTATCACACACCTCCCGAGCCCCGCGCACCCGTTCCATCTCGCCCCCGTATCGTCCGCACAGCCGTGAAACTCTTTCGGCGCGTCCGGGGGCGCAGCCCTCCATCTCTCGCCGCGCCGCCCAGGAGGAGACTCGAGGTTAATTCAGTTCATCTCGTTGTTAAAAGCGGCACGGCGCCTTTGTGCGCCCGCACGACGCCGTGTTTTATTTCATTTTGCATGTCTCCTTCGCTACCTTCGCCGCGGATAGACGCGCGAAAAAAAAAAGAGCCCGGGCTCACAAAAGAGAGAGGCGAGCGCGCGCGGATATTTCTCCATTCATTAGCTCGCACAAAGGCCTCTCCAGCCTCGCAGCTACCTGCGAAAACAGGCTGAAGCTGACAAACTCCGCTCGGATGTCTCTGGCTCTTTTGCGTTTCCAAATCGATAGCGCACTCCACCAGTCCGAGCTCCGTTTGCGATTTAAAGCCGATGAAATGTCCATTCGCTGCTCGTCAGTAATGAGACCTCAGCTCTCCTAAGAAGCAGGCTGTGCGTGCAAACCAGGGGGAAACAACAATCGGTCAGGTCTGCGATCGGGCGGCCCGGGCTTCGATCCTGAGGCGCGTGTGTGTCGCCATCTTTGCCGGGAGCGGAGCGAGGCACACGTCGGAGACCGTGACCTCCCTTCACAGGCGGCCGGCTGACTCGCCATCCCTCTCCATTATTCGCCCTTTCATCAGCTCCGAGCCATTACGAAGCTCGTGTACACGGCAGCGCCCATTTGATCGTGGCGGACCGACCGTGCGCGCTTCTTCACTTTCCCTCCTTTCTTTGCAACGAGGTCCGGCTGCGTTAAGATTTCCCCTCCTCGTCCCGAGCTCTTACAAATGCGGGCCATTGATTCGGGGGGGTTGAGAGGTTAGTAAAGTGTCCGCTGCTTGGGTCTATTAGGAGGTAAATGATGGAGGCGGCTCTTTACTGCCCAGTGGCCACCGTGGACAGCTCTGTTAAACTCTGGAAGAGCCCGTGTGAAAATAAATGTGGTGCACGGTGGGATCGAATGATATCTTTCATTTTCTAAAAGTCAAACGACCCTCCCAGTGCATCCCCAGAATTGCAGTGTTGCAGTGGCCCTCTATTTTTCCACGAGACAGTCCAGTGAAGTCGCTCTTGCGGCAGACAGTCTTTGGTGGATAGTACTGTAGCCTGACAGCAGGACGGCTGCCTGTTCGAGTGCTGGTCAGTGCAAGCGGCCGTCTTTGTGGAGTTTGATCTCCGCATGTCTGCATGGGCTTTCTCCGGGTACTCCGGTTTCCTCGCGCGGGCTAAAAGTTGACTGGAGACTCTTGAAGAGGCCCCTGCGACAGCGCTGGGAACAAAGGAAGTGTGATGATGGATGTAACGGACAGATCCTCCGGCCGCAGAGAGACTAATGTGGAGCCAGATTGGATCAGATGCTGCATCAGATCACATGGGCTATCTGATATCGTCCAAGTCAATCACCGGAGCCATAGCTGAAGGTCTGCACTTAAGTCGAGGTAGACCTCACAAGGAAGACCTCTAGGATGATGCAGCGGGTTGAGGGCTCCCTGTGCTCTCTCACAATGTTCAGATTAGCCTACTTTCAGCAAGAACACCGGGAGTAAAATGCAAAGCCAGGCTTTTTCAACTTAAACCAGGTCAGCGGCAGTTTCAAAAGTCTTTGTCAGGGCTTCTGGAGTAAAGAGGACGTTTAAACATAGCAGAAGTCCTGTAAATAAGCACGTGTGGATGTGAGCTATGGTGCTCTTGGTTATTGCTCTCATGTGTGATCTTATCCTGGCTTTGTCATGTTCACTGGGAGCACACATGAACACGGCTCTCCGGGCTGTGGTAATGAGCAGCTCGCTCTCCCCCGCTTGGCACTTTGGTGTCATGTCAGCCTCTTTCATCACACTGTCCATTCTTCATAGGATTAGCCCACTGGACTATGTAGGGGCCCGTGGAAATTAAGCCTGTCCAGCTCAGTGGAAGCAAGAATTCTTAATTGAAGGCTTGTGACGAAACATAGGACCTCATTGTTCCGAGTTGCGCCTCCTGTACAGTGTACGATGTATGCAGACAGGCATCGGGTCACTGGGAGGGCAGCTTATCGGTGGCCTTTTATCGCACAGTGAGGCTCATACCACAGATGAAGTATTTTTTTTACTATGATAAAATGTTGGACAGCGGCCGCTAAGCTTGAACAGCATCTGGTATGTAGCCGGAATGTAGCCTTCAGAAACAAGACTGGGGATTCGATAAACTCCGCATGTTCTCGGTGTGTGCTCATCTTGATCGTTTTCGGCCGCCCAATGCCAGACACTTATATGGAACTGTAGAAGGTCTTATATCATAGACATATGGGGATATGTCTGTGATATAAGACCTTCTACAGAAAAGGCTTTGATGCCTGAAACCGATGGACTCCCTCTTCAAGACGTGCACGTGCACTTTGGTCTCGTTTCATCCCTCTCAGATCGGAGGGATAGGATTGATCCACTGCGAGTTAGCTCTAGCATGAGGCTGATTTGACAGTTTCTCAACAGTCCCTATCTCATTAAAGGCGTTCCAAGATCCAGTCACCCTACGCTGTGTCTTATCAGATGCAGATACCCTCCTGGTCTGGTCCGACCCAGCCCCGGCCCTGCTTACCTGACGCCTGTTCGAGGCTGCTGCTGGGATTCTGCCCCTGTATTGATCATCCGGGGGTTACACTGCGTCGTTCCATCATTTATCCACACTAGTTTGGCGCCATCATTTCAGAGTGGGCGGGGAAGCGGCCGCGTGTTGCGGGCGCATGCCGTGAGTCTGTGTGTTTGTTCCACAAAAGCCGGGGATAGTTTGATAAAGAAGGTCATTAAAGTGTCGTTAGGCGGCGAGCGTGGAGCGGCCAGGCCCCTGCAGATAAAGCACGGGGCCGCTCGGAGAGCTGCGAGGGCTGGGCCAAGCGGCTGCCGTACGCCAGGCTGAGACTCTGACCCTCGATGAACTCCACAGAGAGAGGCGCTGCAGACGGCTAGACGACACACACACAGAGCCACGACGGGGGATGCCGCTCCTTCAGCCGCTCAGACCTCGTTACTCTGCCTTGTCTTCCTGAAAGTCAAGCCGGAAGCCCCCAGTGCGCACCCAGAACATCAGCGAGAGCCTCCTCACATTCACAGTCCCTCGCCGCACACCCACCACTGATTTGACACTCACACGGCCCCTCCAGTGCAGCTCTCACATGAGCAGCGTTTTTTTGTTTTTGTTTTTCTTCCTCCCTGACCGCGGAGCCTCTGCCCTTGAAAGTAGGAAAACAGGCACGGACGAGATCAATAAATAAAAGATATGTTGTGTTTTTCCAAGGGGCTCCTCGCTTTTCACAAATCCAGGCTTTTCCAGTAACCCCATCGCTCCGGAGCTGAAGCAACTATGACAACTGGCATTGTAATGGAAACCCAGCCGGCACTCGGTATGACTAAGAGCAGCAATGATAGCCTGTAGCGCAGTCGATAACTGCTTGGCAGCGCGGGCCAAGAGTCGACTCAATTTGTAAAAGCAACTGGCTCCCGGGCGGCATGAGCATAGAGTGTCTTAGAAAGCTGATCGCAGCGTGTGTGTGTGTGTGTGTATATCCAGACTCGAGGAGATGTGAGTCATTTCGCAGCAGAAGTTTGGGTCAGCGAGATAATGAGAGGGTCCGTTACTCTGACCATTCACACTGTCCTGCCACCTGCCCTGACCTTCAGCGTTTAGCCGCTGCATCGCGATCACGATTCGTCTGTGCAGGCCACCAAAGACTAGCAGACCAGCATTTGGTGCAGACGGGGGCTACCGCAGCCCCGATGAAGTACCTAAATGAAACAATTAACTCCCAGTCAAACGTCCGCGCGAACGCCTCTACTGCCACCAAGTGGCTCAGAGCTGGAACGTAACTCGAGCCCTGAAACATCCCACTCCAATGCAGCCTGCCATTGTTAGATGTTGAGTCTAACCCAGCCCTGTCCTCTGTCTCTCTCCTCTCCTCCTCCGCAGTGTTCATCATGGCTGCTGGACTGCTGGTCTACCCCTTTGGCCTGAACTCGGCACTCGTCAGGTCCTTCTGCGGAGACTCGGACATCTACTACGCCGGCGAGTGCCAGATCGGCTGGGGCTACATGCTCGCCATCGTGGGAGTCATGCTCACCGTCTTCTTGCCCTTTTTTGCCAAATATGCGCCGAAGGAGCAGCTGTCCCCCACCCCTTTACCCACGCTGTTATAGTGCATTGACGGGATGTGGCTTGCCCGCCACCCAGACCGCTCCTACTAACCCGGGCTCTGTAACATGGAGAGACACCTGCATCCCCTTTCCTTCTTTTGTTTGTTAAAGATGCTGTTTGAGAAGCAAAACCCTCCCCCACTTCCCCCGCTCTCAGCAATACCCGAAGCTGACACTCAACAACAAACACTGTCTTCCTGCATCCCTTTTGAACTCTGATTCGTTTCGTTTCAATGGAAGGCTCTCTCTTTCAACAGCGGTTTGTGGTTATCCTTTTTCTTTCCTCACGTTAGGCCTGCAGTCAGAAAATGCGGGGACTGTTGACCTGAGTTCACGTCATTGAAAAAAAAATAAATAAATAACAGGATGACACTGTATTAAAAGATCTATGTTTTCAGTCATTTCTTTTTTGGTGGGGAGACAAATCAAAATATATAACATTCCAAAACAGTGGAAGCATGAGGTTATGTGCCAGTCGCCCGATCAACTAATCAAGAAGACGTTTGGAGGAAGGTCCAGCTCCCTGTGAGAGCTTCTCTGAGTGTCAGAAACATGCAGCGGCTCTAGACCTGTGTGGCCGCCCTAGGGACGGTGTTCCGCGTGGAAACATCCGGACGGTGCATGCGGTCTGGACTCAGCAGAGCCGAGTTTCGCAATACGCCTCTGAGAAGAAAGCCCCGAGACTCCGGGGGATTTTTTTCCGTTCCTCAGACTTTTCCCGCCCGGCGTCGGGCTGCCGGGCGGTGAAGCAGTGGGGGTCCAGAGGAGCTCTCCAGGACAGCACATTCAGTAGCTGTCTCAAAAAAAAAGGACAGTCCAACACAGCATCGGAACTGCCGAGAGGACGAATGGGAATCTCTTCTCATAATAAAGATGTGAATCATCATTTTAAGTTGTGGTTTTTGTCCAAAAAAAAAGAAAAAAAAGGAATTTGCGTTGGGACACTGCACCCTTTTCTTAACCCTCTCCCAGAATTATCTGTTGTAATGTACGTAACTCGCTTGTCAGAACCTAAGCAGTTGTTTTCTGTCGACAACACACAATACTAAACACTCTAATTCAGGAAAAAAAATGATCGCAAAAGGCAGGGAGATGTAAGAATTTTGTCAACATGCATGATAAGACGGGCTTTGTTAATGGTAGAACAATTGATCTAGATTTTAAATGTGATCTGACCAACTTGTGCCTTTTATCATAACCAAGACAAGTGTTTAATACAATTATCAGGTTAACATCTTTTTCTGCTGACAAAAACTGTGCACCCCGTTGTGTGGCGTGTTCTTTTCTCTTCTACTTTCCCCTCTCCGATGTAAAGGGTTTCTCCCCTACTTGATGCAGTACGATCTCAATAAATTGAGGAAATATTCGGGAGGATAAAAACAAGATGATGTCTTCTAATCCATGGAGGTAAATTGAGAGGCTGAAAAAGAGTGTTCTTGTGTTCGATTATGCCCTGAGACGTTTTTTTGCCAATTATCTAGAAGAGGTCTTTCGAATTACTATATCAAAAGGTTGTGACATGCAGCTAACATTAATTCCTTGCATCCATATGTCTTATGTGATTGAGAAATGGAGTGGTAGGAGGGGGAAGCTGTACAAATTGAACTTTGCCTTTGGTTATCTGTGCTGAGCTGACACATTATCCACATATGTGTAAAACGTGGCTTAAAGATAATGAGCTCCTCAAACAAGCTGACGTGTTGCTGTGTTTTTCGTCAACCCACTTCTCCTTTCAAAGCGCTGGCACCATTCCCGTCATGTCCCAAGGACAAGCCGTCTTCTCCTCCACTCACTGTCCCTGTACACTGCCAACTTCATCCAGCTGGACTCCCTTTGTAGTGGGTGTTTATGTGCATATTAGTGTCAATTACTGGGTTGGATTTTGCTAATGGGTTAATCTTTAAATATGTCCCCAAGTTTGGGTTCCCAAAACGACATGTCCTGATAATAAGAAAATTACTGTGATCATGTTGCCATATTTGAAAGGCCGGGAGGGAAAATGTTGGTATTGTATTGGACCTCATACTGTGCTTGACTGTGGGAATGACTGCACTGGACTTATTCCCCCTATTCGTTCTGCCATTGTGTGTAAAGTCTCAGCACTGGTGAAGCTGTCTTTGGTAGAGTAGATTTTTTCTTTTTCCCCCCATTGTGATGTTTGACTGTAAATAAAGTAACTGTACTTGCTATCACGTTATTATTAACTGCCCCGTTTTTCAAAGATATATTTTGAGATATTACCTCATCGTGTTTGCTTTGTTTGAATTAACCTTTAAACGATGTTTGCTGTTGTGTGAATTTCCTTTGTAATAAAAATATTTCAGAACTTACACTACCAAGGGCTTTATTTTTTTCATTGAGACTTTGGTTAAAATGACGAGGAATACAACAGTGTGAAGCATCTGAAATCTACTTTTTAAAGCTACTTGTGCTCGAAACTGGAATTTTTCTAATACGGCGCAACACTTAACTTCTCCTACAGCCCCATCAACTACTACAATCGCAAACTGCCTTGTAACTCTGGCGATACCTTGCCTGGCTCAGACCTCGCTGAATGACCTGATGGCCCGCCTCATTTCTGCATCGCAGGCTTTGACAGCCTCCAGTGCGTTCCTCTGCTCCGAGGGCAGGCCCGGTCTGACAGACACGCACTTCAGCACATCCCTGCCGCTGTCGTAGTTGCCCACGCAGCGGTGGATGTGGCCGCGGATCAGGCGGGGCAGCTCCTTCTCCTGTCGGACACCACCAGGGAGACGTCAGATTCACGTCCCGCTACGTGCGTCTTCCCCAACGCTTGTAACCCCTGCCCACCCCCTCCGACTCACATTTTCATAGAAGACGCACTGCACCACGTCCTTCCCGTCCCTCAGGAGGAAGTTCTTGGCTCCGTGGCGACCCAGCGTGACCGCAGAGTCTAGAGTCGCTGGGGAGGCGAGAACACAGCCAATCGTCATTGGAATTTTAAAAATAGAGAGTTCATATCAGAGACAAAGGCGTGTTGCCAATGGACTGACCAAATACTTCAAATAAATAGGGCATTTTGTCCTTGAACTGGCTCCAGTGCCTCATGCCACCAATGACGGCGGTCAGGATCCTCAGGGAGTTCTCAGCAGCTGGCTTCACCGGAGGCGCTGCCTGCTGAGCACGGCCAGAGGGGTTACTCATCACACTGTCCAAGTTCTCCGTATCTGCCGCCACATTTCACACTTATTTCATACCTGGGTTTGAGCCGGCCGCGCCGTGTGAGATTGATTTGTGCCGCCGCCTCCCTGGAGGGATGTTTTCTGTGAGCCAAAGCTGTTCTTAAAATTCCAGCCGCTGTTTTGCCGCGGCGGTGCAGGAGCAGCAGGCCTGCTGGGTGATGGGACGGGAGCAGGTCTGGACTGCTGGGAGTACTGATGCGCGGGACTGGGCCCTCGACCGAATGACTGCTGAGCCGTCTGAGAGAAGCCAGGGTGGGGCGTTGGTTTGCTCTGTGGGCTCTCACTGAAGTATGAGACCCGATATTCACTCCGTCTGGAGTTCATGCCGGGGCTGGACTCCTGTTGTCTCACCGGGTTGCTGGGCTGTCCCACCTTGGGGCTGAAAATCAATCAACCAGTCGTCGAGTGACAAATTCTCTTGAAGCTGATGAATGAAACTAACTGCGTTTTGCATCAAATAACTCAAATTTACATTCATTGTCTTTCATGAAAATCACATACAATTAGTAGACAATTGCAGTGTTCCACTTTATGATTTCACATAAGTGGCATGAGAGTCCAAGCAATCTGAGCTCTCTTTCCATCATAGTTACTGTTATCTTTTAAATATAAAGTGGAAAAACTAATATTTATTTATTATTAAATATAATTATCTATTACTTACTAACCTTTAACCTTAAAACAACCTGTGTAGCTCACAGTTTAGTACACTGGACATTGATGATGACCTTCTGAACTATTATTAAGCCAGAGCAACAATGGATAGAATAATAGATAGAATTAGACCACGGTGTTCTCTCAAATTGGGCTACAGTCATTACAGTCCTTTTATATGGCAAATACTGTAAGTCAAACAAGTGGCAGATAGGTCAGACAGACCCTGAAATGTACAGTACCAAGCGCCTGGAGCTTTGTACGGATGTGGCATGGGGACGTAATTTCTCATAGTGTGTGCAGGTCCGGGAGCAGGTTTGGTCCCGTATGGCTGGGACCGAGTGGACAGTGGGACGCTTTGTTTGTTCCACTGGTGACTCTGTGAGGCAGCTGCAGGTGGACTGGAGGCCTGGTAACACCCATAGTCTCCTAAAGAGAGGCACAACACGATTAATACAGAGCTGTTACACAAATTCTGAATCACCCCAGCTGTGTGAGGCTTGACAAGCTGTGGGGATGGTTACATTTCTCTTTGGATGTACTGCCACCTAGTGACCGAAACACCAGCAGGTTGCCTCACCTGAACTGCTGCTGCTGGCAGCTCTGTATTCACTGTGGGAGAAGAATTCATTCTCAGACGGAGCGGACGTCAGAGGAACTCTGGTCCTCTTCTGGTTAAAGAGCGGCACCGGGCGGCAGCCTGACGGACACAGACACAGGACACATGACAGCTTGACGAAACGTCTGTGAGAGAGCAAACACTGTCAAGGTTCACATAAAGACTGTATGCACCTGAACGTGTGCTTCCTATTTTCACTCATAAAAAAAAAACAGAAAAAAGCAGCTTGAAAACAGTACACAATATTACCATATGGACTGTATTTATATACGATACACAGCAGTGTTATGGTACAGAACAGATTATTTACCCGCATTCGTCTTTAATATTGCACCACAATGAGCATAACAGAAATCACTTTATGTGGAAATAAACATGGTAGTGAGCCAACCCACCAGCAGCTGGTCTGTCCCCCAGGTTTTCATGTCTCTTCATTGTGGACCAGCCAACAAGAGGCTTCAGCTAAAACAAGAGCATGTGCGAGAGGAAGAACAACTTGTCATCAAAAATGCAGTTAGTTTAGCTTAGTTTAGCAACAGGGCAACGATGAGGCTCCGGGACGGAATTTCACATTTACACGATTCGTTCAGCCAGGTACCGTGGCAGAAGTAACATTAACTTGTTTCGTGTTTTAACATATAAAGTATTGCATAACAAAGTCGTATTAAATAACTCTAAAGCTAATTGTGGGACCAAAGTTACCAGATATTAGCGCTGTAATTCAAACCGTCGTTCCCTCCGGACCCTGGAAAGAGACACGCGCCAATTACTGCTAATGACGAGTGGTGCCTTCATGGTACGGGCTCAGACTCAGAAATCTCGGTTACAAATAGCGGCTAGTTATGTGTTTAGTCTTGTGAAACACAAGATATTTAATGAAACCTCTAACTACCACGTAAATGTGGAGGATAGGTTTATGAACCAAGTCAAACCTATTGCCTGTTATGTGCTAGTATGCCGGTCCCTTTCACTCTTAGCTGCACTTTCATCCTTGATAAGGAAAACAAATAATTTTTGTATGTGAATAAATCTCTGTCTATGGCTATTTCTTCTCTATCTCTGTCTCTATATCTATATCTATATAAATACAGATAAAGACATAGATTTATCTATATCGACCATTGCTTAACAGAAAATAGGTCCCTGGTTTGAAGTCCAGTTGGACCCAGGAAGGTTCTTTGTGGAGTTTGCATGTTCTCTCTGTCTGCATCTGTTTTCTCTAGATGCTCCAGTTTCCGCTCAAAGTCCAAAAACATGTATGTAGTGTGTGTGTGTGTGTGTGTGTGTGTGTGTGTGTGTGTGTGTGTGTGTGTGTGTGTGTGTGTGTGTGTGTGTGTGTGTGTGTGCTCAGTGATGGACAGGTGATGCAGTGAGCTGCAGTGTTCAGCTCATACGAGGACCTCATTTGACACCTTGTGGGAGGCTCTGAGCTACAGTAAAGAGAGATGGGTCATCATAATGAAGGTTACTGACTGTGCAGCAGCTCTCCCTCTCTGTTTTGCTCACAGCCAAAAGATATGAGCCTCAGCGGGATTGTGTCACATCCTTGCATAGACTCTCTTTGATGTTGACACTTGGAGCGTCTCTCTCTTGTGTTTTCTTGCTCTGTGAATCCATGGCAACAGCAGCATGGAGGGCCTCCATTTTGACTGCGAGAATCAACTGGGTGGACCGGCAAACAACTTGTTCAGATGTTCTAGGGTGAGAAACAAAACTCACCGGAGTCATTGCAGTCAGTCATTAATTCCTATTTTTAGGAATACATAATCTGGTATTCTTGGCCTTGTATCACTCATATTGTCTTTATTGGGATATTGTTTGCGTGGCATTTGTTATTGAGTTTTCCATAACCTTACATGTCACACATTAGCATACATGTAATTCATTGTACGACTCCAGTCAGTCTTACCAGTCAGGAACTGTCCATCTTTCACAGTAGAGACAGATGTCTGCTTCTTGCAGGGTGAACAGGGGGTGTGATGATGTTATTATTGCATCCTGATTCAGGGACAGGTTTGCATGAACGCTGCAGACAAAACTGTCGTCAGAGTTTGGAGCTTGTTGACCTTGTGGGAAGGACTGAGCTGTGAGATAGTGGCTGGGTGATTTACTATAATACTATCCCCAGAAGACAGCAGTGGCAGGATTGAGGGCACCATTGCCACACAAGGGTGTTGTTTTCCCTTCAATTCTCCTTGGCCAAGTTTTAATAAACCTTTACATTTAAAGACATCTTAGACCTCACAGTCCTTTCTCTTTCCACAAATGGGTTTCCTCAAGATAAAAACAGTGTTGAATTTGTCAGTCAAAGAGACAATTATAAACATTACAAGTCCAAAACGGTTATGATGGGAAAAATAATTAATAATAATAAGACCTTCTGTTATGATACAGTGTTTGGTGGTTAGCACTGTCATCTCATGGCAAGAGGGTCCCTGGTTTGAGTCCAGTGGGGGAAATCTCTCTGAGGAATGATTATTTTGAAAAATAACTGGATGCTTTGTGTTGTTTTGAGGTTTATGTTGTACCAGTGTCTGACTTCCTGCTATGCTCATACTGAATACTGTTGAATTTGTTCATCAGTACCCAAACCACATCTATTACACTATTATATTATATTATATTATATTATATTATATGATATTATATTATATTATATTATATTATATTATATTATATTATATTATATTATATTATATTATATTATATTATATTATATTATATTATATTATATTATATTATATTATATTATATTGTATTATATTGTATTATATTGTATTATATTATACTTATTTGCAGCTTATCAGATTCAACCTCCACTTTTCTATTGAGGAAACGCTGAGTGGCTAGTGTGCGTGTACCATGGTGTTACCCATCAGGTGTTATATCCGACATTGTTGTGTCCAGACAGTGTGGTTTTAAGGTTTTTTTGGAGCCAACCCTGATAATTTTTGGTGATATTCCAAGAAGAGTGCCAGCCCTCTGTCTGCGATCAGATTTTGGCCACCCGTGGCACTGCAAAAAAAAAAAATCCCCCTGCGGCCCAAAAAGCATTTTTCAGCAATAGTAAAAAAGGTGGCTGTAGAAATGTTGAAAGGACACCTCCAGCTGTAAATATAGCTGACTACTAATCTTCATATTGTATTTTTAAGTCATGGTCCTCATATCTCTTAATAAGTTATCCAAATGACAGAAAAACCACTGGCAAAAGATTGCTAGTTCACTTTGCCCACACTCATGATTAAACGTGTCCCATATTGCTACAGCTCTGCATGTATTTCAGGAGCTGGATACTAGGAGGCTAAAGATGGCAGCCCATTCATTCCTATCGAAGTCTCTTACTTACTGCATACTGCACATTTACTTCTGCGAAATGTGGGTGATTATTTTACTTCGTTGTTATTTATTATTGTCCCCACAGTTTTTAGTGTGAGATATCAATAAACCCATTATTGCACATTTTGTTCTGTGTTAATATGTTATTAAACCTGATGCCTTAAATGTACCTATAAACAGACTGCCTTTAATGTATTAGGAATTGGGGGTGTATCAAGTCTGGAGACAGTTGCTGGAGAAATGTTTGGGAACCACTGCTCAAAATCATGTGAAGGAGGTAATAATGTCTGTCCATCACTGATATATAATCATAAAGAAGTTAAAATATTCAAACTCACATTGTAAAAAATGCACTGAACACCAAACGTGTATTTTACGTCATCATTTACTACCTAGCTATGAAGTTTTAAAAACTCAGGTTTAAAAATCTGAATGGTCCAGATAGGGCAAGTTTTCACACTGAAATGACAGTCCCAGTTAAATGGGCTCCACAGTCCCCTAATAACTAGATGGAGAAACACATTCTTGGACTGACTAGTATTTTCTGGAAGTTTCCATCAGTTGACGATATATTGCTGGCCTGCACACCCGGCCAGGCAGAAAGTCAATCTGCTCGTGGATTACGGATTTCCCCCCTGCGGACCTGGCATCCTGCGTGTAGTTGAAGGGGAGGCGCTTCGCTCAGTCCGCAGTAGTTTCTGGAAGGAACCTCATGCTTGCACCATGGAGAAAGTGAGTGTGCTGGATCAGTCTTCACACTTATTCTCTAACATTTCTGAGCTGAATCTGTGTATTCCTAGCAGCATATAGACTATGACGGCATCTTTATAACATCAGTCTGTTCTTGTAGTTGTCTTTGTCTCCACACCGGGACTGAATTGTTTGTGAATCTCAAACAGCTAACGCTAGCTAGCTCGCTAGTCGGCTTCTGACGGCTCGCCCCGGCTTTGTATGCCCTTATTTCGCAAACTCTAGCCCGTAATGTCACTTAACTGTGATATTAGTCCGCAGAGATGCAACCCTGTCTAACTAGGTGTACTGGCCGTTCATTTGCGCTCGGTCGAGGATTGTTCTCCACAAGGTTAGCTAACTATGAAGCTAATGTCTCATGGTGTGTTCTTAAATACGTCACTGCAGCTCTGTCATTGATAATATCACAGGCGAGTGTGACACGGGTGTACGGTCCTCCCCTGCGTCAATGTACCGAAACGCAACCTTAAGCAAAGCTTGATTGCTCCCCAGCTGGTGAATGGTCGTGGAGCTAAACACGATGTCATCCTCTCATCAGAGCTGACCCAGCGCTGCAGTCCTGCCGGGTTTAGTCAGTCCTGATATGTCCTGGTAGCAGGAGGACAGCTCAGTGCGCTGCAGGCATCTGTGAGTGTGCAGCACATGCTGCAGGAGTATTTCTGGCTCGGCCTGGTGTTGTCCTCAGGACCTTCTCTCTCTCTCACACACACACACGAGGATCTTTCTAGATGAGCACAGGGCTGCTGTCAGTGCCACAGCCACACATCTCTCTCTTTGCTGTCCACTCAGATGTGTCGATGTGTATTTTTAGATTCATATTGATGGAGGTGAGACTGAGATGTAAGGAATGTGTTGTTTTGCCTCATCCAGCTAGTTATTTGATCATATGCAGCAGCCTCGTTAAAGTTGGTGGGAAGTAGCAACTTCAAGTCAGTTATTTGTTAATAGATTGTAAGAAAACACACTCAAATCAATGCTCTTTTCCCTTAATGTTAGCAGAGATGTGACAGGTTTTAATAGTTTTATCTGCTAGGGAAGCTTTAATTTCTCTTTGACATGAAGTGTATGGCTGCAGAGGTGCATGCATTACCTAGATAGAGGTAGATGATGCCCATCTCTTATCCTCTGTAACGCCATGAATTAAATGATAGTTTTGTTCTTCATAATGTTATGAAACAGCTTCTCCAAGCAGGCAGATGCTCACATGTTGCATGTTGCAAGTGTGACTAATTTCAGTGATCTGCAATTTGTCAGAGTTGGATCTCGCTGGATGGTTTGCATAATAACTGTAAAATAGCCGAAATTTGGATGAGGAACAATCAGGTTGTTTTTAACTTGCAACTCGAGCTTAAAACACTATTTAAGCGCTGGTGTTTCTGAAGATCACAGGTTGTTCTGGCCATAGTTTACCAGAATCTCCAGCTATACCATCACAAGGATGTCCAGATAACATCTGGCGACTTGGGGAAGTTTCTGAACGAACCTCATTCTTCTTCTGGGACAATGAGTCAGTATTAAATATGATCACAGTGGCCCACAGCGACATCAAGACACCTTTCTAAACACCACGTTTCCTCTGCCTGGTTGTGACTGATGCGACTCTTTCAGAGGCTTATGTAGTGCAGACAGTGACTGAATTGGGTCAAAATGTTTAATTTTTGGCATCTTGTATAAGACAACAGCAATAGCCGAGAACATTTCTGAACTTGGAGTGCGTTGCTGGAATGCACAAATTTTAGGTTGGCGTGCGTAAATGTGTCATCAAAGGCATCCAGTGACAACAAAGGGTATTAATTTCCTAGAACTCTGCCAGATCGTCTTACTTTTGAGACTTCAACAATAGGTATTTTTTCTCGCCACTGGATAGATGAGATTGCGGTTTTGAATGGGAATGAGCAAAATGAAGAGATACTCTGCCTCCACATCGCAGCTGCACCCGTCTGACACGAACAGCTGAGTGGGTGGGCTCCTATCCTCAGGTCTGACACGGACAGCTGTGTGAGATGTACTCTCTGTAGTCGGGTCTATATTGGGAGAGGTTGGGGACTGTAATGGAGACGTTGAAGCAGGTGAGTGGGAGTGTGCCGGGTTCGCCTCCGTGCCTAACTTGATTGTTTTCCCTCTGTGACTCACAGGTAACAGCGCTGAAAGATCAGGGCAACAAGGCTCTCAGTGCGGGGAACATCGACGAGGCAGTGCGATGCTACACCGAAGCCTTAGCCCTCGACCCTTCCAACCACGTCCTGTTCAGTAACCGCTCTGCTGCCTACGCCAAGAAAGGCAACTACGAGAACGCCCTGCAGGATGCTTGTCAGACCATCAAGATCAAGCCGGACTGGGGCAAGGTCAGACATCGCCGACCTCTGACTATGTTTGCATGTGTTAAAACTCAGAGGACGATTTCTGATCTTGATTCTGAACTTGGTTCTGATCGATCAGGGTTATTCCCGCAAAGCCGCGGCCCTGGAGTTCCTGGGACGCCTGGAGGACGCCAAAGCCACCTACCAGGAGGGAATCCGGCAGGAGCCGAGCAATCAGCAGCTGAAGGAGGGCTTACAGAACATCGAGGCCCGGCTTGCAGGTAGGGAACTGTCTGTTGTTCCACAGGAAACCGTGTCTTTGTGATTGGAGTATGTTGTGAGTCACTTTTCACTCCTACGTGCGGAGAGGATTTAGAAGTGGCTGCTGATGGGACGGCCACGGTAAACGCAAACAATTGGAGATCTTGAGTTTTGAAAAAGAGAGCAGGCGGCCCACTCTGGTTCGGAGCGATGTGATTCATTTAGTCAATGCACAGGAAGTCCAGGGGTAACACAGGAGAGAGAGTGGATGCAAAAGAGAGCTAGACTGATTGAAAGGAGCTTTTATTGCTCTTGAATATGGTTTTATCAGGTTTTATCATGCTATTTACAAACCCCTTTTGGTGCTATTTTTGTGAGTGGGAATATTGCGGTCCGTTTCCGCACAGATCTGGCAACCACATGGAGGCTTTTCACTGGTTGGCTGTCTTGCCTGCCACAATTACAACCGATCAGGTGACTGGAGCAATGCAGCTATGGAGTGCCGTATAAGCCTGAATCAGAGGAGGTGCAGAGGAAGAACGAGTAGCAAATACACTGTCATTTCACAGGGAAACGCATGGGTTGTGCTGAACTATGGTTTCAGTATCTGAATTTCGACGTGAATTAAGACTTGATGTTGTTTTTGGACGGTGGTTATTCAGCAAAGTCGAGGTTAAGTCAGGTGATCATTCTAGGTCTCATGTAAATCCTAGACTTTTGGGAGGTGGGCACCCTCCTTTTTTTTTTTTGTGCACTACAACGCCTGTTTTTTGTTTCTCCAGAGAAATCGATGATGAACCCCTTCGCAGTCCCCAACTTGTATCAGAAGTTGGAGAATGATTCTCGGACCCGGGAGCTGCTGTCTGACCCCAGCTACAGAGAGCTGCTGGAGCAGCTCAGGAACAAACCGTCGGAGCTTGGCACGTATGTAAAAGAAACAGTCTCTACTTTAGAGGGAATGGTGTCCTTGGGCGGGATTTAAAAGCCAAACTTTTTGCATGCGCGTTATGAAAACGGGTCAACACTAAAACAAATGAATTAAAAATGTCCAGTTGTCGTGGGACATGTGCAGCAGCTCAAAGTACCGTGTTTTTTTTTTTTTTCAGGAAGCTGCAGGACCCCCGGGTGATGACCACGCTCTCCGTGCTCCTGGGACTAAACCTCTCGGAGATGGAAGAGGAGGAGGAGCCCGCACCCCCACCCCCTGCTCCCAAGCCCAAAGAGACCCAGCCGCCGCCTCCCAAAGAGGAAGACCTGCCCGAAAACAAGAGAAAAGTAAATCATATCGGCCAGAAATTACAACCAAGAAGCCAATGATGTTATGCTTGATTTACAGTACCACTTTCCATGTCCACTTCCTGTGATATTAAGCTGCAGATTCTTTGATTGATAACTTTCTCTATCGTACGTAACACTCCACTGTGTTGCTTTGACAGGCCTTGAAGGAAAAAGAACTCGGCAACGCGGCGTACAAGAGCAAGAACTTCGAAGTGGCGCTGAAACATTACGAAGAGGCAATCAAGCACGACCCCACCAACATGACCTATATTTCTAATCAAGCAGGTGCGTGCTCCCGGCCGTCCGAGACGTGTGTCTGAGGGTTTTATTCCATCGGTTCGGCTCAGTCCAGCCGGGGCTGAAATCGTCCTTTTGCGCCAGATGTTTAAAGCGTAATCCTTGTTGTCCCCCCCCAGCTGTGTTCTTCGAGAAGGGAGATTACGAGAAGTGCCGAGAGCTGTGCGAGAAGGCCATCAACGTCGGCAGGGAGAACAGGGAAGACTACAGACAAATAGCAAAGTGAGTTATCGTAGAATTATTGGTCCTGTTTTTAATTGTCCCCGTTTATCTGCCCACCCTCTGAACCCTGTGACTCAGCTGCTATTCCTTGTTTTCTCAAGACAAATTTTGAACATGAAGAACATATAAAACACTGTGAGACTGTGTCTGCTTTGAGAAGCATAGATAAAGCATGCCATACGCCACTGGATGGCAGTGTTGGGTTATTCCTTCATATGTAACATCATTTATTGCATAAGAATCCCTGTTGGCGCTGAACTGGCCTACTATGGTGTGCAGCATCTCAGCTGGGAGAACGAAGATCCTGTTCAGATCGCTGTGTTGCGCTAAAACGTTTTTCGTCCTGTCTTCGTAGAGCCCTGGCTAGGATTGGCAACTCGTACTTCAAGCAGGAGAAGTACAAAGAAGCCATTCAGTACTTCAACAAGAGCTTGACAGAGCACCGCACTCCTGACGTCTTGAAGAAGTGCCAACAGGTGCAGTTCAAGTCGACTTCACCTCATTGTTCTCAGGTTGATCGTTTGTCAGTTGATTTGAGATCATCGCTCACCCTTTGATACCGGCGTGCACCTGCAGGCAGAGAAGATCTTGAAGGAGCAGGAGAAGCTCGCCTACATCAACCCCGACCTAGCCATGGAAGAGAAGAACAAGGGCAACGAGGCCTTCCAGAAAGGTGTGTGTGAGAGGGAGCTTTGTTGGACTGTGGCATTGGTGACCTTATTCCCAGGGGCACTCTGAAAGAGACAAACGGCTGCTCTGCTCCCCACAGGAGACTACCCCGTAGCCATGAAGCATTACAGCGAAGCCATCAAGAGAAACCCCAACGATGCCAAACTCTTCAGTAACAGAGCTGCCTGCTACACAAAGCTGTTGGAGTTCCAGCTCGCCCTCAAGGTACTATAAACACGTCTGTGTCGGTGAGGTATCGGCCTGAGATGAACTTCGTATCGAACACTCGTAATGACCAAATGATCGTATCTTTTTGTCAGGACTGTGAAGAGTGCATCAACCTCGAGCCCTCTTTCAGTGAGTTGGAAATGTTTTATTCATCATTTGCACCGTTTCATACTCCATGAGGACGGTTTCTGATTTTACATCTCATTTGGATACCTCTGCCCACAGTTAAGGGCTACACGCGCAAAGGAGCAGCCCTGGAGGCCATGAAAGACTTCTCCAAAGCTATGGATGCTTACCAGAAGGCTCTGGAACTTGACTCTTCCTCAAAGGTAACCTACTAGTTATTAGGTAGTGATGTGTAAGGATTAGAAGGGTTAAGCTGATGGCCAAAAAAAACGAAACACACCTTCAAATGAATGTTGATATAAAGTGAGTAATAACGAGTTAACTCTCATTCCCACCGTTTGTCCTCTGTGCCCCCAGGAAGCCACAGAGGGCATCCAGCGCTGTATGGTGAGTCAGGCTATGAGGAATGACAGTCCCGAGGAGGTGAAGAAAAGAGCCATGGCTGACCCTGAGGTGCAGCAGATTATGAGTGACCCGGCGATGCGCATGATCCTCGAGCAGATGCAGAAGGACCCTCAGGCGCTCAGCGAGTACGTCTGCCAACTCAGGTGTCGGCTTCTCTCTGCCTGAAGTGCTCAACCGGCTGCTAATGTCGTTTTTGTCTGTTCGATCCCCAGCCACTTAAAGAATCCAGTGATCGCCCAGAAGATTCAGAAGCTCATCGATGTTGGACTGATAGCCATTCGTTGATGAGGACCAAGACCCAAAAGTTTGAGAAAACTTCCAAGACAACAGTGGAACAATGAGCGAATCCCTCCAAATTGTCACATCCTATTTTTTTGCCTTCAAATTCAAAATTATAAGATCCACTGAAAATGTTGTGTGTTTTTTTTTTTTTTTTTTTTTTTTTTAAGGAAAAAGGTTATCAGTTCAGCAACTTTTACATTGTACTTGTGTCATTAAATATCAGTCATCTGGAAAAAAAACCCTGCTTAAATACAACTTAATGAACAGCACATTTCAGTGCACCAGCCTGCTCAGCGCTTTAAAAGGGAAGTCCACCCTGAAGCAAATCACTCTCTCCCTTAAGTCGCAAAATGAAGCAATATCAAAATGAAGATGGTAGCGTATAGGTCCTACATTTGTCCAAACATGGGGTTGAAATGCTCTTTCAGTCGGCACTCTAGACCTCAGAAGGAAACGGTTTCTACTAGCCACTCACGATCAATTACTGAATCTGCACATAATATTTCTTTTGAGCTCTTTCAAAGTGTTTGGTATGAATATTTAACATGTCTCTTGTTTACAGATTGATATGTACCGTTAATAACTAATTTCACTTTCCTTGAGTGTGATTGAAGATGTGTGGAGAGAAATTGTAATCGAGGCTGAATGAACATTTCTTAATGCCTAAACTGGTTTTAATTCACAGTGACAAATGCCATAACACAAGATTAATCCTTGATGGTTTAACAAGAATGCAGTTAGGGCCGCCACTTTATCACTCATGTTTGACGAGCATAAACTTTGAGGTGAGGCATCATCTACACTATCAGTAAGTTTATTGTGTGGAAAGAGTTTATTTTTTACGCTGTGATGCAGTTCCAATTGGTGCAATAGTTCAATAGTGCCTCAATTTGATAAATCAGACCAATTCCAGTCATGGAGAAGCCTTAACACTGGCTTAAAATAGTGGCCTTGCAAGCTCATGCAAACAATGTGAAGCTTGAGTATTCAACTAATAGACAAGATAAAGGGAATAAAGTGATAATTAAAGGGTGGATTTGCCTTTCAAAGCCAGCAGCTGTTGAATTGGAGGGTCACGTGACTCACTCCACGATGCATCTTAAATTTTTGTCTGCTTGTCTTTGAATACTGAATATTGAAACCCCAGATCAACCTGTCTGCACTTCCTTACGTATGTTTTACCCACCAAGACAATTCTTTTTCCCAAGTTGTACCCACCTCTTAGAGCAGCAGACTGCTCAAAGTAAATACCGGTAACTTTTTATATTGCTTTTGACCATTATGCCACACGTGGCTTCAGATACCTCAAAGTCACCGCATTGTCATAATATCTCTGTTTTCAAAGAGGGACTCAAATACGGACTGTGACACCACCTTGTTTTCACATTTCCACTGCAGAATCGCTGTCTGGAATTTTCTATGCGTAACGGCACACAACAACACAGCAGAAATGGGGGTGTGGGCATTTTTACCATCAGTCCAGTTGTAATCTAAACTACATGCAACAAACATGGAGTTCTCACATGATGTATGGGAGACTGTCCCAACAAGTGTAATGTACTAATGGAAATCAGTTGTACTGTGAAATATACAGTATCTGAATGTATTTTGAGGGTCAGTGGTGGCTTTTCTTCAGAATGGGAGTACTTCATTGATCTTTGGAGGGAAATTGATTTTGTCACAATGGCTCCTTGAGAACAAGTCTGCATGAATAATGCTAACAGTAACAAATTAGTTATAAAAAGAAAGTTTGATTGAAAAAAGTAGGGAACTAAGCTTGCTCAAAAAATATATGAACGAGAGGATAGACACGCATAAACATGAATGTTCCACTATACAAAACATAAGTGGAGCCTTAAAGGTAAAGTGAATAGAAATGTTTGAATGCCAAGTTTAAGGACTGTTCTTATCAGCAGAATATTGTACATGTACTTCACAGGGTTGGAGGACATGAGTATTTTGGTGGAGGATCCAACAAGACTAATATACCGTGTAGTGGTATAGAAAACAGCAAAATGGAGGGAGAATCTTTGTGAATGCTTACATGTTTGTCAACACTTGGCTACAGTTCAGGAAAAATGATTTCTTCAAAATAGTACACAGACATTTGCGCTACATATTAGCTAACATTACGCAGGACTATTTAATGAATCATATTTGAGAGAAAAAGTCAATTCCAGTCAAAGAGAGGATGCACTCAGGCCTCTTTACTCCCCCCGTATCACTCCGCCCACCCGTAGCGGTCACGTGACTGACCGTCGCCCAGGTTGTGTCGACAGCATCCAGGAATTAGCAGCTAGGCGGCTACAGACACAAATATCCACTCAGCTGCTGCCGTTTCCACCATGGGACACTTATTAACGTGGTTCTAGTGTGTGAGAGTGTGTGTGGGGAAGAAGAGCGAGGACTACCCGCAGCGGCTATTACTACATGGTGTGATAGCACCCACCTGAAGAGGCAGTGACCGGGGCTCAACACAATATTAGCGTTAGCTTGTTCAAACTTTGTAGGCAACAGGAGCCAGTCGCTAGCCAGGCAGGCAACATGTGTTGTTGTTGTGGCAGCTATGTGGAGCTGTAGATGTCTATGCGCTGTCTATTACCGTGTTGTTGAGACCGATCGCTTGTGTGAAATTAGCATTCATAATGATAAGTAACGTCCGCTAACTTGGGATTGATATTGACTGTCAAGCGGCTAATGCTAACGCAGCCGTGTAAACTTGGCTGCAACTGAGATAAACATTGTTACTGTGGTCTTTATCACAGTATATGAAATCCGAAGCGATCTGTTAAATAGGAACAATTCGAGTAGTTAATCTGTGTATTCTGACTGATTTCAGACAATCGCTTGAGGTAAATAATGCGTAACAACAGGATGTCAGATGCCTGGGGATTACAACAGTATTGTCTGGAAAACACAGCTGTTCGCTCCTTTCCATAATCTTCCTATTCGGCATAATGCAGCCACAGTAGGTGATTGTAATAACAAGTCTCGTAGCGTAAAATCGTTTAGTTCAGTACATTGTAAACCGCCTGTTTAGGTTATAGTAAGTTATGCCTGGGGACGCCTCTGACAGTAGTGATGACTCTGATTCAAAAACAAATGAGAAGCCCTGCACCGTCAAGCTCCAGATCACCAATGGTAAGTCGCGTATACGGGCAGTCCCTGCCTCATACGTTGAGTATTGTGAATGAATCCATCTTTAAATCAAGATGAAATGTGTGATTTTCGATCGTGTAAACTTGTCCGGAGAGGTCTGAGCTCTCAAATTCAAACAACGGCTACTGGGGCTGGCATGTGTGGTAATGTCATTTTAGATTGCACAACATTTTAAGGAAACGAGAAACACTGGTCACACAGTGCAATTAAAACACACCCCAAAATGAATCTCGTCGGTGAAACCTCCAGCAGTAGTTTTCCTCTATTGTGTTGCGCAACACCTCACAGGTGCTCCCGTTTCATCAGCGCACGGATGATGTAGTTGACCCGGTGAGGGTGAAGAAACGCGTTTGAGAAGATCTTCCCCACCAAGATTATGATCTGTGAGTCAGTCACAAGGAGCTGGTGCCCGGTCTGCTTACAGGCATCCTGACTCAGTGGCTGCCTTGTGCTTCATGCGCCATGTGTGCAGTCTAAAATGTAGCAGCTCAGTACACTTAGTGTGTGGTTGGTGAACGTGTTGGTATTAGCAGACAATAGCTGATCGGTGCACCTGTGGCAGAGCAGCAGGCAGAATACTGTGAGATTGTGATGATTGAGATGTGCAAAAGTGTGGCCTCTAAACTTGATGGTAATGATTATCTTCTTTTTTTTTTACACGTATTTCCAGAGATCGACAGGAATAGTCTGGCACCCTTGAAAGACAGCTGCGCTTTTGAAGCAGATTTGCAAATAACTGTGTTGTTTTTGCTCTGTCTCTTGCCTACAGCCAACCTCACAGGACACACTGAGAGGGTTGGCATGGAGAACTTTGAGCTGCTCAAAGTCCTGGGCACTGGAGGTAAGGGTCTACTTAAAGGGTATCTTAACTGCAGATACAGTCATAGTCAATACCAGAGAGACACCTGAGTAAGATGGAGATTGTATTTTCCCACCTGTTGGGGAATATCTTGAGGGACACACTTTCCAAAGCTTGTAAGGCAGAGGACTTCAGTATCTCTTCACATAGTATTTCCTCTGTTGTTGCGATCAACAGCCTGAGAAGTGCATGAATGTTTAACAGGAGACCATATGCTGTAGCTGGCTCTGGTGTGAGGCTGTCTCATCCATAATGAAACCTGTGAGAGGGCATTTCTATCACGGCAGCAGCAGCTGATAAAATCTGGTGTGCAGACAGGAAAGTTCGCTTTCACTTTGGATTGAAATGTTCTCCACTGACCAGCCATAAATTCTGCTTTTGTTTTTTTGTTTTTTCTAGCTTACGGTAAAGTGTTCTTGGTCCGGAAGAACAGCGGCCATGATTCGGGCCAGCTGTACGCTATGAAGGTGAGGAGAAGGATCCGAAATATTCTCCAGATGTGGAGCGCAATTAATACATTCATTCTTCCCATCTTCTATTTTTTTTTCCTCCTTAAACCCCAGGTGTTAAAGAAAGCGGCCATTGTTCAAAAGGCAAAGACGACCGAGCATACCCGCACTGAGAGGCAGGTGCTGGAGCACATCCGCCAGTCTCCCTTCCTGGTCACGCTCCACTATGCCTTTCAGACGCAGAGCAAACTGCACCTCATCCTGGGTGAGCGACGGGGCGCGCCCTCCACTCGCCGACGCCGGAGACGCTTTCTGCGTGCCGTGTGCCAATGCAGCTCCTGTGTGACGTCTGATCCGTGTGTGTGTGTGTGTGCAGACTACGTGAGTGGCGGGGAGATGTTCACCCATTTGTACCAGCGGGACCACTTTCCAGAGGATGCCGTGCGGATATACATCGGGGAAATAATCCTGGCTCTGGAGCACCTGCACAAGGTGGGTGTCCGCCGCACAAGCTGAGACGCTCTGCGCCTGGGCGGTCCCGTGGAGACGGTGGCCCGCTCCGTGTTGCGGGTTGATCAGTAGACTCGGTGCGGTTTCTGCTCAGAGGTCCACAGGAGGCGATGTTGGCGCCTATCTGCAGGAAAACTTGCATAGCGCGACGGCATGGAGAGCGGAGATGACCTCGGCCCTTACGGCTCCGCTAATTGAAAACGAGGCTCAACGCTCGACAAAGTTTGCCCGGGCTGACCAAGCAAAACCATGAGCGCGCGCATATAGGCCGAGTTGACAGTTAGCGTTGAGAGACCCAGAGTGAGGAAGAGGATCGTCCTCCATCTGCGCGTTTAAAGCACATTTTCAGTACCCTCGGACTCCGGCCATGGTAATGATTTAGAGAGCAGGGTGCTTCCGGTTCGACAAAATCGAGTCCCTCCTCTCGATATGAAACCGTCCGTTCGGTGAGGTGAGGTTGCCGTCGGCTGGCTGTGGAGGTGAAGCGATCTCTTGAGTGGATGGCGCTCAGAGAAGCGCCTCCAGATCTCGTCAGATAGTCTCTGTGGCTGTCTGTGGTCGGCTGCTCGGCAGGAAGTCCCGCTTGAGCTCTTTGTTGCTTTGAGATATCCTCGCGCCGGTGGAAGTAAGTTGGCGGTAATGTGGTAGTGCTTCACAGCCATCGGAGATGCACGTTATGCAACAAAACGCTGCGTGAAAGGAAGGCCGTGTGCACGCTCACTAATACGAATTAGATGGCAGTTGCATTTGAAGAGCAACCGTCCAGGTCACGGATTCACAGGAATCCTCCAAACTGTCCGTGGTGCTGACTTGACTGAGGTTGAAAAGCACAGTGAAAACCCTCCCTGTAATGTGGTTGGACTGGAAACGAATGAATTCAACCTTCCTCTTCTTCGTCAACAGCTGGGGATCGTGTACCGGGACATCAAACTGGAAAACATCCTCCTGGACAGCGACGGCCACGTGGTGCTGACTGACTTCGGGCTCAGCAAGGAGTTTCTGGAAGAAGAGGTGTGAGCACATGAAGAGGCCGTGTGTGGGGCTGTGCCGCGGAAGGCGTCTTCACTCTTTCAGTCCTGTCCTTCATGTCTCCACTCCACAGAAAGAAAGGACCTACGTTCTGCGGCACCATCGAGTACATGGCGCCTGAGATCATCCGGGGGAAAGCCGGCCACGGCAAGGTGCGGAGAGAACCGAGCAGTGGTCTGAGGGAAGCATGCACAGGGACCACGTCCTTTACCCTTTTAACAGACTAACTGTAACTGCACACCAGGGGCCGTTGTCTGTGTCTCGCCGCTTTGTGGTGTTTCTCAAAGCCTGCTCTCACCCTCAGTCGGTGGATTGGTGGAGCCTTGGGATCCTGATGTTTGAGCTCCTGACCGGAGCGTCTCCATTCACCTTGGAGGGAGAGTGCAACTCCCAGAGCGAGGTGTCAAAGTGAGCGCCGCTGACCCTCTCTCTTTTCGTTCATTCGTTCATAAATGCTGCCCTAGCAACAATATGACGACACTGCCTCCTCCTCCCCCTCCTCCTCCTCCTCCTCCTCAGACGCATTTTGCGCATCGACCCCGCCGTTCCCCTCCATGATCGGAGCCACGGCTCAGGACCTGCTGAGGAAGCTGCTGGTGAAGGACCCCCACAGGAGGCTGGGCTCGGGCCCGCGCGGCTCTGAAGACATCAAAGCTCACGCCTTCTTCAAGGTGCTCCTGACTCCAGCTGCAGCAACCCCCTTCCCCCAGAGCGTGCTTCCTCCGAACCGTACATAACCCCCCTGTTCGTCCACCTCCCGTCACCCCCCCCCCTCCCGCAGGGCCTCAACTGGGCCGACCTGGCTCAGAAGAAGGTGTCGAGTCCGTTCAAGCCGGAGCTGAAGAGCGAGCTGGACGTGGGGAACTTTGCCGAGGAGTTCACCGGGATGGACCCCGTGTACTCCCCGGCCAGCACGCCTCCCAGCACGGGCCGGCTCTTCCAGGTCCGTCCCAGGCCGGCCGTAACCACCGCGTCGTGCTGAGAGGCGTTTCTGCTCTGGCCTCTTAAGTGCCCGGCTCTCTAACGCTGTCCCTCTCTCTCTCTCTCCATTCAGGGCTACTCCTTTATTGCTCCCTCCATCCTGTTCAATTAAGAACGCCGTCATGGGAGACTTTCTGGCCTCTCAGGTCGGTGCCGATCGACCGGGGTCGGCGTCTGTCCAGCGCAGTGCAATGTTAGAGGTACGGATTAGAAAGTGATTTTTTTTTGGGGTTTTTTTTTTTGCTATTCAGCTGTAGTAGAGAGAGCCGGTGGGGGAAGGAGTTTTTACTCCCCATCAGTGGTTTAGAAATAGCTCATCAAAAGATTTCCAAGACCTTAATTAGGACAGACGGGAAGAAAGAGAGGAAGAGGAACTAGGTTTCTGTCTCCCACGTTTATCAGCTAACATTTGCCCAGCTCTTTTCGTGGCCTCTCCTCCCCTGTTTCGTCGGGACGTCTCGCAGCTCCGATGACGTCTGCTCTGACAGCGTCACACGGCGTTGTTTGGGATGAAACATTCAGGAGCCAGTTTGTCTGATTAGTGTTGATCACATTAGACTGCAGGAAGTCACGTCTGCTGGCAGCTGGCGCTCCTCAAATATTCATTCACAGGATGAATATTCAGCTATATGCTCCTATCCCCATTCATTCCTTTGGACCGGAGATTATCCACGAGGAGAAACGGTGCCATTGTAATGATGAGGAAAACGTGCCGTTTAGAAGAGAATTGTGTGCCTTAATAAATCCAAGCCTTTGTCCTCTCAGACTCCCAACAAGTATCCCATAACGGTCACTGCCTCTCCACCCCTTCTCTGTGCAGGAGTCCTCGTTTTTTCCAGCACTACGAGCTGAATCTGCACGGCCC
>CM055204.1:5245294-5407794 GCA_029224185.1 Karalla daura
CTCTCTCCCCCTCTCTCTTTCTCCGTCTCTCTCTCCCTCTCTCTCTCTCTCTGTCCCTCTCTCTCCCCCTCTCTCCCCCTCTCTCTCTCCCTCTCTCTCTCTCCCCCCTCTCTCTCTCTCTCCCCCTCTCTCTCTCTCTCTCTCCGTCTCTCTCTCCCTCTCTCTCTCCCCCTCTCTCTCCCCCTCTCCCTCTCCATCTCTCTCTCCCTCTCTCTCTCTCTCTCTCTCTCTTTCTCTCTCTCTCTCTCTCTCTCTCTCTCTCTCTCTCTCTCTCTCCCTCTCAGTACCACATGTACCTGGTGATGGAGCTGCTGCGCGGTGGCGAGCTGCTGGAGAGGATCAAGAGGAAGAAGCTGTTTGGCGAGGCGGAGGCCAGCCAGCTGCTGCAGAGCCTGGTCTCGGCCGTCAGCTTCATGCACGAGGCCGGGGTCGTACACCGAGACCTCAAGCCAGAGGTGGGCGTACGCATGCACACACACACACACACACACAGTCACTCACTCACTCATACACGACTCCCTTCCTATCAAAAGCTCAGCGTTATTTCAACCATAACTCTCCTTTATAGCGTCTTATTAAACATACATCCCGGGCCGTTGGAAAGTGCTAGGAATTGGTAAGGGAGGCTGTATAACATGTCATCGGCGCAACTGCGTAAAGTTTTATTTTCGACGGTGTCCTGATTAAAACCGTTAATCTGCGTTATTCCGACTCGTGTAGCCCGCTGACAGGGTCGTGAGTAATGGCGAGACAAATGATGAGTGATGTGGGGAGAGGCCCGTCCTCCGCCGTCTAATCTCAGTCCCCAGCAACACGCCAGACAAACGGCGTGCGGATCGTCCGTCCCGATGAATCCCCCATCTGTTCCTCCCCGCCGCCACGCCCACCGAGCCCCCCCCCCCCCCCCCCCCCCCCACCGCTAACCAGCGTCCACCCCGTTGAGCTGCCCCCTCCTCCTCCCATCACCCCGTCTCTTTTTCTCCCCCCCTCCCCTCGCAGAACGTGCTGTTCGCGGACGAGGGCGAGGACGCCGTGCTGAAGGTGATCGACTTCGGCTTCGCGCGGCTGTGCCCGGCGGGCAGCGCGCCGCTGCAGACGCCCTGCTTCACGCTGCAGTACGCCGCGCCCGAGCTCTTCGAGAGCGCCGGCTACGACAAGGCCTGCGACCTGTGGAGCCTCGGCGTCATCCTGGTAGCGCCCACGCCCCCAGAGAAGTCTCCCCAGCCGGGCTGAGGCGGGGCGCCGCTAACTGTCTGTCTGTCTTTGTGTGTGTGTGTGTGTGTGTGTGTGTGTGTGTGTGTGTGCGCGTGCGCGCCAGTACACCATGCTGTCCGGCCAGGTGCCGTTCCAGAGCGAGCAGCGCGGCATGACCTCGTCCTACGCCGCAGACATCATGCAGAAGATCAAGGAGGGCGACTTCTCGTTGGACGGCGAGGCCTGGAAGGGCGTGTCGGAGGACGCCAAGGAGCTGGTCAAAGGTGCCGACTCGACTTTCTCGCTCCTCCTCTGTTCCCCTCCGTTCCTCCTCTGAACGCCGTCCCGCGCTGTGTGTGTGTGTGTGTGTGTGTGTGTGTGTGTGTGTGTGTGTGTGTGTGTGTGTGTGTGTGTCCCAGGCCTGCTGACGGTGGACCCGGAGAGGCGTCTCAAGCTGTCCGACCTGAAGGAGAACGGCTGGCTGCAGGGCGGAGCCTCCATGTCCACCACCCCCCTGTGCACCCCGGACGTGCTGGAGTCCAGCGGCCCCACCGTCCGCACCTACGTCAACGCCACTTACAAGGTAGGCAGAGGTAGGCAGAGAGACGCGAGACGAGCTCGGCCGGCTCCTCCTGACCTCTCTCTCCCTCTCTCGTCCTGCTCAGGCGTTTAACCGGGGCAAGAGGGAGGGCTTCTTCCTGAAGAGCGTGGACAACGCCCCCCTGGCCAAACGGCGGAAGCTGAAGATGACCAGCACGGGCGTGGAGACCCGCTGGAGCTCGTCCTCCTCCTCCTCCTCGTCCTCCACCTCCTCCTCGGCCTCCGCGGCGGCGTCCAAGGCGGAGCCGAAGCAGACTGTGACCCCGAAGAAGAGCTAGCCTGACCGGACGGGGGGGATGGGGGGTGTGGTGGTGGAAGTGAAGCGGTCTGCTGTTCCTACTGGGAAAAACAACCATGTCCTCCAGTGGTGAAAGGCCCACAGCAGAAGGCTGGCTTGGGCCAGTGTGACGCTTTCCCTGGAACATTGATTCCACTCTCTGAGACGACACCGCAGCGTGTTTGACGGGGCCGTACTCTCCAGCTACCAACCAACCGTGTTTTAGTCCTGAGTGAATGGAAGGAGAGGCAGACCTGCCGGCTCCTCTCAGTTTCTTTCACAAGTCTCCGACCTTGAGGAAAAAAAAAACAGCCTATTTAAGTATTCTCGTACCATGGGTATATTGGTTCTACAAATTAAAAACGACATATTGACTTATTTTCTTTGTAGTGAAGACACAGTGCCTGGCTATATAGGGATAAAGGGAAAAAGGAGCCATAAATGAGCAGAAGCCATACAGCAAAACAGTGGAGATATATATGTATATATATATATATACATATATATCAATTGAGCTACTAATTTGCACAGAGCAAAAGAGTGCTCCTTCCTTAAAATTTAGTCTGATTGTGCCAAGTTAGTTTTAATTTCTCCACAGTCGAAATGATTTGGCCTCAGATGCCAGGGCCCACCTGTACGAGTTCTGCTCTGCAGAGCGAGGGGGGGGGGGTCGTGTTTTTTCCTCCCCCGCTCTCCGGGTTATGTAAAGTTCAGCAAAAATCTCTCGATGTTTGCACTATCTGCAGAGAATGTAAATGATCAAAAGGTTCCCGAGAGAGGCGGAACCGCCGGGCGTGCCCAGGGAGGCGCGCGAGCTTCAGACTGCAGCTTCTTCAACCTTCCAGGCCTCACCGTGTTCGGGCCCCGACCCGGCCTGGCTCCTCCTCCTCCTCCTCCTCCTCCTCCCCCCTCCCACCACACTACCAGCTCCGCAGATCTCTTTAAGCACAGCCGCGGTCGATCGGCGCCCGTCGGCTCCTCTGACAGACTGGGACTTGCGGTGGCGGCGGCGGCGGCGGCCTGGGCAGCGCAGCGTCCGACAGTAGCACCTGGAGGAAGCGGCGCCGCGGCCGTCAGGAAGTAGTGATTTTCATGTCAGCCCGGTTGTAAATTACCCTCATTACCGCCTCGCTCCGAGCTGAACCTCTCTAGCATGCTCCACGCTGTGATGACGAACTGTCACAGCTTTTCTTCCTCCTTTTTTTTCCCCTTCCTCTTCCCCGCCCCGGGGAACCCCCCCCTGCCCCCCCCTCCCCCCCCCCCCCCCCTCCCAGAATGTGTTTTTTTATGGTATCGAGGTGCATGACTTGAGGTGCACCGGTACCAGAGCTAAGGTGATGTTGATGAGTGCGAGAGTTGCCTTGGACTTGTGCGACCTTTTTAAAGGGGGGTGACGCTGTTTTTTTCTGACGCCCCGTCACATGCCGCACACAGTCCTATGTCATACAGCGGACCCCCCCCCCCCCCCCCCCCCCCCAGTGTTTTTACATGCGGTTTTAGAACATTGTGCAGCTCTGCAGCTCAACCTTTTACTGTGGCTGGTTGAGGCCGACCTGCGAGGCCCGGCATGTACATACCGTCATCATCTACGATTAAGAGCAAAAAAAAAAAAAAAAACAGAAGAAGTTATCGTGATTTTGGATTTGACAGCTGTTCCAATGGTGTATCAGTCTCCTGATGTAATTATGTTTTTATCAGACCTTTCCTTTCTTTCCTTTTCGTTGCTGTTTTTTTACACGTTCGTTGCACAGTCGGTTGAACAATTACACACATTTCAGCTTTAAAGGTGCTTTCACTAATATTTATTACATGGAGTTGATTTTAATGCTGTGGTAATGGGACTGAGGAGTCATTCGGCTCTTGTTGTGAACCAGCACTGAGCGTGTGTGCCAGTGTGCGTGCGTGTGCGTGTGCGTGTGTGTGTGAGAGAGCGTGGGTGGTGCTGGGTGGGTGTGCCGATGTGTCGGCACCAGATGAAGCGTTATTTTGCAAAGTTACTGTATTATCTTGCCGTCGGTTGCCGCCCTTTGTCTCTTGGAAAGGTGAAATGGTCGTCCGTGTTTGAACGTTGACATTTTTACACAAGGAATTGTACTTTTTATCGGTGTTGATATTCTTCGTTGTCGTAGTAAATGATATCCTCCTCTTTCTTTGGTCCTCTTGGAGCATTATTATTTCACTGAGATGCACTGTCACTGATGTCGTAACTGGGAATTTATCTTCAGCACCAGGAACTTTTTTTTTTCCTTTTTTTTGTTTTGGTTGGTGCAAAATAAACATAACTTTTAAATAAATGCTTGTTTGGGCGTTTTGAGTGCTGGACCGCGTATTGCACGAAACGACAAACTTCTGGGGTTCACCGGACTTCTGAGCGTGTTTTTCCCTCTGATACAGGTTTTTTTTTTCTTCAGAAAAGCTCCCCCTCCAGACATGGCCGTCTTTCATCTTGAAACACTGCCTCTTTGAACAGACATTAATATGCAGTCGTTCCTTTACCAAAGACGCGTCGGCGAGTCTCAGAGGAACTCGTCTGCAGTCACGATCAAACCGCCGCAGAGCGGAATCAAGTGTCCGGTATTTACGCCCCATCTGATGACTTTGTGTTTCAAGAGGTCTGGAGGAACTTTCCCTTTCTGTTCTCCAACTCCGTCTGCACGCCCTTGAAATATCTGAGCCACGTGCCGGAGACTTCCAGTGCAATTTCTTTATTCTGCTGATATATTATGATTGGTGGCATGAAGTGGACAGATTCCATCTCTCTTGACTCTTGTGTAGTAGATTAATGGAATATATGACTACTCACTGGAATATCTCTGTTGGGAGACGTATCACTGCCCTCCATACACATGCAAATATGTCCTCATACATAGGTAAATGTGGCCTGATGATGTATCGACCCTCCCTGGACTGTCGTCAACACTGGGCAATAAAGTCCCATTGTGTGTAATGAGCGTCTGGCACCATTAGGTGGCTGCTGCGTCCTCTCTAATCTGGCCCTTCATCTCAGGTGCTCCCTCTGGATTTTAGGGAACCTCTGTCGCATCCCTCGAAGATCGATTATCATGTTTATGCATGTGATGCCTGGCAGTCAAGGTCACACGCCACATCTCCTCCTGAGAGCACACGGATGCTGCTGGGACGTTAACCCGAGCAGGACAGAGAAGGACACAACGGCCACCCTCATGCCACGAGGGCGTCATTATACAAGACAAGACCCTGAATTACAACTTCTCACTGAATTACTCTCAGTCTCGGGCGCCACCAGGCCTGTAAAGAGACGTCGAGCAGAGTGTGAGTGGCCTTAAAGAAGCACTGGTCACAGAATCTGCTGGGCTGAGGGATACACCTGAAAGTTACACGGCAAACTCGGTGACACAGAGGGGACAGCATATGCTCCACATCAATACAGATTATTCAGAAACAGATATAATAAAGGAAGCAGTGCTCACGGCCCAGACATGGCAGCACTTAGAGATGTATTACAATGCTAGTCCTTTAGTGTGAACACTGATGAAGGAGACCAACTTTTTGAAAGCAATTTGTAGCAAAGTTCTTGACAAGTCAATTATGACTAGCCAGTGTTGTAGGGGTCGGCTGGTGCCTGTTTCCAGCACACATAAAGTGAAGGCAGGGAGTTCACCCTGGACAGGTGTCTACTCCTTTAGAGTCTCTAATTGGCTGAAAGACACGTTTTTGGACTGTGGGAGGAAACCAGAGCGCAAACTGGGAGCACATCCAAACTCCACAATGCTGGCCCTGACTCTGGAAATGCAGAACTAAACATAAGACAAAGTCAAGTATGAACTTCGCAGTGCAGAAAGGGAAAAGCCGTGACATGTCATCCTCTGAGCCGCCACGAGAATCTGCTCTTGGTTCCACTGCAAACCATCAAAGAGATGCTGAGATACCTCGGCCGGGATCAAAGTTGCCGGGTCTGCGGATGGAGGCGGCCGCGGTGCGGCGGACGGGGATGCGATGTCGGTGGTGATGATGCGTGTGATAACACCAAACGCGGGGAGAGACCGATCAAAGTGATTGGCATGCTTTGCAGCCCCGCTCATTGATTGTTGGCAGCAGATGAATCCCCTGCAGAGCCCGTGGGCTAATCAAACTCTCCGCTCCACATATCCAGCCCAGTGTGTGCGTGCGTGTGCGTGTGCATGTGCGTGCGCGTGTGCCGCAGCAGAGGCTGCAGCAACAGCTGCACTTTGTGAAGGGCAGCGCTCCGGTCTCCGCTGGAGGAGGAGGAGTAGGACGCAAACTCAGTCACACTTCGGTGAGGAACAGACGGCCAGACCGTAGCGCTGGAGTGCGTTCGCACGCCGCGCCTCCGAAATATTAGTCGCCGGATTAAAATACCATCTCAGGCGCGTTAACACGTCGGAAAGTGCCATGAAAGCTGTTACGTGATCTCCAGGAACAGTCTGCGGCGCGCCGAAGTATGAGCAGCCCTCGGAGGTGTGTGGATCCGTCCAGGGCTGCGAACCACTCCCTGGCCGGAGGCGAGGCCACGCCACGCGGCTTTACCGCGGCAGTAAAGCCCAATGTGGCGCCCCCGCGCCCCTCGCCGCACAGATGCTCCTTTGCAGCCGGTTAAAAGCGGGCGCTGGGTGTTTGGGCCCGACGCGAGGCGCCTAATGAAATACTTAACGGGCTGTTAAAGTATGTGGTCGGTGCTAATATGTGTGTGTGTGTGTGTGTGTCGCGTAATGCTGCCCACAATGCTCTGTTGGTCCAGAGTTTGATCCGTGCACCGTGAGCTCCGCGCCACCGGGGGTCAGCACGGCGCCTGGCCACACGGCCACCCCGAGACCACGGATAACGTGGATGTAACGCGTCGTTGAGCCATCCATCAAGTCAATTCCCCGTTTGAGTGATTTTTAAAAAAAAATTATTTATTTATCTTGCGCAGGATAAACGTAAGGCATCGAGCACGACAAAGACGGAGCGGGATGGACCACTCTCTCAGAATCATCAATTACAGTCCGGGCTGGGCTTGGACGTGACCCAAGAACAGAGAGCACCGCCTTCCCTCACGCACACACACATGCACACACGCACACACACGCACACACGCACACACACAAAGCAGCAGGCTGTGGGAATAATTCACTTATCGATGGGTTTTTTACCGTTGATCTCACATGCACATGCGGCACTGCGATTCCCTTATCGGAGGGAAACGGTGCGGGGCAGCTGGAGCGCCATGTCGACGGCAACTTACAGGACTTGCAGTGGCCGGCGCCACCCAACGCAAGCCGTTCAGCGTCATTCCAGCCGAGGATTAAAAGATTAGAATGCAACGTTTATGGGACTTCTGAGCGGTCTGTCAATTTCATATGCAAAGGTCATTTCACTCGTCTTTTGAAAGCGTACCGCTCCCTCCCCAGTGGCCCTGGGGAGACTCTTGAGGCGCCCAGAGATGTCACACAACATGGCAACTTCACAACTTCAAACTCTGACACGACAGTGGCGTCCTCAGCGGCGTGTCCTGATTAGCAGTGCGAGGTTTTCCATCGTTAGCTCTGCTTCCCGTTTGTCCGGTACTTCTTTGTTCACCGTTCACACCTGCGCTCCGCTGATTGCCTCACCCCGTTCCCAACGTGTCCTCACCAATCAGCTCCTTTCCCTCTCGTGCCATCCAGGCTGCCTCTTGTTCCCTTGATTTCTTCTGCGGCGTGTGTGGGGGAGTGTGCATGTTCCTGGTCAGTTTGTTCAATGTCCCTGTGTGGTGTTCCTCCATGTTTGATGAGTGTGAGCCATGCTTACTGTTTTTGTGTTGCCGTATTCCTGTTTGTTTCCTTTGTCTTATCTTCCTTTGTTGACTCTCTAGTTTGTTGTTCTCTCGTGTCTTCTCTTGGATTTTTTTTTGTGCTGCTGGAGCTTTTTATTTGGCAGTTTTTTTCATTAAGACTTGCCTTTGGTTTGAAGAACTTGCTGTTGCATCTAAGTCCTTAAAAAACATCAGAAAACATGGAGAATGCTAAATTGGTAAAAAAGTTTAACAGCGGTTGAAGTTTGCTGAAAACCATTGTACTGGCTTTTGGGGATTGTAGTAATTAGCAGACCCAGAATCACACTCTCCAAGCCTATTTGTAATCTTTATTATGATCCGACTTTTGCTTAACTTTCTCTCATTGGGGTGCCACAATGGCTTGGCACTGTTTCCTCACAACAACAAGGACTCTAGTTTGAATCCTGGTCTGGCTCAAGGCCTTTTGGTGTGGTTTGTTCTCTCTTTGAGTTTTCTGAAGGTTTCCCAGTTTCTTCCCGCAGTTCAAAATCAAGGTTTGATTGGTGAATGAATAGTGTGTGCACAAAAAAAACCACTGAAGGCCTGTCCCCTGTCGCCCTAAATGAGCTGGAGACTCCAGCAGAGCAGCATCCGGATGATGAATGGATGGATGTTTCTCATAAAGGTCCACAAGATCATGGATGTGAAATATCACATCACCAGAACACCCTGCCAACCTGCCATCATCCTCTGCGATTCCCGGTCATTTTCCATTGTCTTTGCTGCTTGTGCTTGGGTAAATTAATATGTGAATGAAAGAACAAGATGGTGTCACGTCGCAGGTGGTGTTTACAATTGCTGCTGTCAATTACTCTTCAGCATGTCAGAGGCACAGTTTTTTTCCCCTCTCCATTGAAGACGTTTCATTAACCCAAGGGTCAGTACATTTTCATAGCTTACGGCCTCATTTAATTAAAGTTAGAAATGAAAAATAACCAGTTAAGAGGGTTTCACCTGGCACTGACACTTTCTAGAGGTCTCAAAATGAACACAGCTGAGCAAACCCTCTCTTTCTGGCTGTACAGTGGGTGAAACTATTTGCGTACTTAAGCTTCCCATAAGCTGTTGGATGCCTCGTCGGCTGACAACCTTGTTTTAGACAATAAGTGAGGGTGAGCCTTTGTCGCAGCGCCCTCCTTCCTCCTACCTTTGTCCTCCTCTGACTCAGTGGCATTTGCACAACTTTAATTTTGCAACAGCAAACATCTGCGAATAGTTCTCAGAAGAAACTGACGCATGGAGCTGCTTTCGCTTCACCACACAGGTCAGCCTCACACGTATCGGAAGGATAAAGGCACAGCTCTCCAGCAGCTGCTTTGTTAAACTGAGTTTCAATAGAGGCGATGTATTCCTGATTCTGAATAGGCCGAGGACAGAGAGCCCGGGATGTCATGTGTATATGCTGCTTTTAAGTGGACAGACAGGAAGGTCCTTCGCTTGGTGCTCCTCTTTGCCTTGCATCCTCTCACCTCTTCGGTGAGGTCGGCCTCGCTAACCGACACACGCTCAGCGCAGAGAAAGTGTGTATCGATTCAACGGCTAAAAAGGCATTTTCAATTCACATACAATTAAACAGCCTACGCTACACTTTTTACTCCACCAATTCCATTAACCTCACCCTAGCCTCCGGCCCTCATCACCCCTCTTGCTGTCTGTTAACCCCGTCCGCTTTAGTCTCATCCAATCATTTCTGGTTCGTCTGCGATATGATTATTACCTTTCCACACACATCCACGGGGGGCCTGGGGTGAACTGCTGCCCCATTATCCTATGCTATGATTGGCTGTCTGCCTAATAAGAGGTGTGGCTTTGGTTCAAACCATCTTTAAGTCATGTTTATGTCTGCCGTCTTCCCAACTGAGGTACTGTACATATGAGAGATGCTAACAGCTATAATGAGTGCACATGTTGGTACAACTATAAGCGAAAAATTGAATTTGCAAGTGTTAATATCTGCAGTGTTGTTTCCGTGCCAGTGATCCACTTTAACAAGCCTGTTCAGGCCGTTATAGATCGGACTGGCAGCAGGCGTGCCATGTAAAAACAAAACAATCAGAGTCTGTAACAGAAAAGGTAAACGTTGTTACAGCATATAAAAGATGACTGCGGTACTCCAGCCAGGGCAAATCTGCAAAAGATGACGAAAGAGCTGTTAAACGTGTTGGATATGAGAATTAGGAGCGTGTGGCGTGAAAGCAGCTCTCACAAAGAGAGGGAAGGAGCAGAACAAAATGAAAGGGGGCAAAATCATGGAAGGTGCTCTGGTATGACTTCCTAAGCTTTTGTGTAATATAAATTATGAGGCATATCTATCTCTCCGGCATTGTTAAGTGCACCTCCTCGGTATCTGATCTGCAGGGCTGTGAGCAGTTTATTAAAAATGGAAGTCATTCTAAATGAGCCTGTAATGCTCAACCCTTTCAGGAAATCTTAATGGATCCCAGCCTATCTCTGACAAGGTTAAACGCTTGAGGAGACAGCGAGAAACGTTAACAGACTAGATTATGGAGAGAGATGAATACTAACCAGCGCACACATTGCAGACGAGAGCGTCGCCTCGGCGTGGACTCATCTGGTGAGGGTGTTTACATGCAGCAGGTATGAAGGGCTGCAGGAAAGTGCTGACCTCATGTTGTAGCTTTTTGTGTTATCGATCCTCCACGTCTTACGCGTTGCACCATTAAGGCTTAATTATCAGTCTCGAAACCTCACTGAAATTTTCATAAAAGCTTCTGCCACAGTCATGCTGAGAGCTTCGTACCCTGCAGGTAAAGAGAGCTCAACTGGTAACAGAAAACGCAAACAGAGAGGGAGAATGTTCCCTGAAAAGAAAAAGAAAGGCGCAACAAAAACGCCATAAAAATGCAGCGATGCTGCAAATACTAAAACGTGACAGAAATATGAAAAATGTGCATTTTTTTATTTTTTTCTGAGCAGATTTTGCCATTCAGATTTTGCTGCAGATGTTTGCTGTTACTATGGTATTTGCTGTTACACACAGTTTTCAATCTACCTTTCTGATCCTCTTTCTGAATGTATTTGAAATATTTGCAAAATGTTTTGTGCCTTGTAATGTGGTCATATTTTCAATCTTTTGCTTGTGTTTTATGCCAGGCCTCTGTGCATCTTTTCACTGATATGACCTTGGCAGTGCACTCCTCTCCACTACACACTGCTATCATATACCTACCATTGCTGGGCCTAAGCTATCAGCTGCCCTGCTGCTACCGCTGTTACCTAATAAAGTACACAAAGCGAAATCCTGTTGACTGAAGTTCGTCAGAGCAGTCAAATTGTTCAATTAATGTTCCCAATGTCACACAGATTTAGTCCCGAACCATGAAGTGTAAATGTTCTACCAGAGTGAACCGTCACTTCCCCTCCACGCCGAGTGTGTGTCCCTCAAATGACACCACTCAGAGGATAAATTCAGCCTCATTAACTCTGAATATCTCAAAGCAGAGGAATTTGTGGTACAGTTCCACGACATGAGATTATTTGAATAATACATTATCTTTGTTTGTTTGGCGAGCAGCGCCTTTAAAGTCTTTGGAATAAGCTGTTCGGATGCATCTTTAATGTCGCACTCACGCGTCCCCATGTATAATGAATAAATGTGATCTGAATATGCTCACAGATGCCATGGAAACTGTGCATACCTCCTGGTATGTGAGCACCTCCTCTGAGTATTTTTAGAGTGAATAAGCTGCACTTTTGTGAAAGTATGAAATACTCACATGTCCAATGTCAAAGGCCGCAGCTCTTACACATTAATGTGCATACTCATTGTGAGGGAATTTTTCAGTATGACTTTTTGAACTTTGCTTTACATTTATGTGTGTCAAGCAACATAGTACGTATGTAAAGCAATACAGAAAACAGTAAACACAAATTTATACAAATATACATACACATATAGATTTGTAGGGAGACGGGGGTGTTTGGAGCAGACTCCTTTGTTTGTCAGGGTATCAGACATGGAGACCATGAATGGCCGGTCTGCCTTTTAGGACACACGGCTTTCAAAAGGACAACCTGTCATGCATTATCATGTCTATCTGTGATCTGGGTCAAGCCCTTGCAATGCATGAGTGCCTTCACAGGCCCACACACACACACACAAGGCGGACACGCAGCACACTGAACCTCCGTTTCAGGGTGCTCACAATCACCTCCATTGTGGCGTCTGCGCTGCTCTTATTAACAGCCGCTCGATCGCCCTCGGTGGATGTTTATGCGTGCAGCTGAGCGCCCCCAGCTATCACTCAAGCCCCGCAGCAACACTCATTTATGGGCCACATATGTGCGGAAAGCAGGGAAAGCAGTTGGAGGAGACATGAATTGCGTTCCTGCATGCTTGTGCACAAACTAATTACCACTGGAACTCTTCAGATGTGGATGCAGGGGGAGATGCTGTGGGTGGGTGTATGTGCATGCGTATGTATGTGTGGGTGGTGAGGGAGGGAGAGAGGGAGAGAGGGATGTGAAGGCGAGAGGGGAGGGTGTGTGTGTGTGGGGGGTATCTAGCACGATGAAGGAAGAAATCTGTGTTGTAGTTGCTTCATTATTAATTCACTTCCTGATGCGATGCCTCACAGTCACTCTCATGTATTGTTCCTGGGCTCACATGCCTACTGTAGGTAGTACAAACAGATGCAAACTATCCATGTGGAGCAAACCTTCCCAAATGGGTGAAGATATCCTGGTAGAATATTCATGATGTTCAGGAAAAACCTCTTTGTTTGACAATCTACCTGCGTACTCACTCCCCTTTCACACAATGATCTAAACTGTGTGTTTGTTATTGAAAAACAGGCGGCTCTAGAAAGACGGTTCCCGGGCGTCCTGGACCCAGAAAGGTGAGGGAAGACAAAAGAAGACTTACATTGTTGTCCAAAACTAATTAAAAAAGACTAAAGACGGAGGGCTCATTTTGAAGAATTTCCTCTTGTGCCTGACTAGCCAAGGCTGCGCACTCAACCAATCATTTCTCTCTCCTCTTGTGCTTCTCTAACTCCCTGTTGTCTATCTTAGATCCATGAATTGCTTGAATTTTGGTGAATAAATCATGTTGTTTGCTCCCTCTGTATTTCTGTTCTCCTGTCCTCTCCTTCCTTTATAATCAGTTATCAATAGCGCATATTTTGAGCCATCTTCTCCATACAACCCATACTCGTGTGCATATATATATGTATGTATATAGACACAGACGATAGAGAGCTGTGAACACTTCCGCTGTGGGAATAGCTCCTCTAATTCAGCGTTTAATTTTGTTGAAACGGGTGGCGGAGCTCGTTTCCAGCGGCAGGTCATTTACTGTAAATGTTCAGGTAGAAGAAGGGCGACATCTGTCCCCGGCGACCGTTTTGATCCCGCTGAAGCTGTGGCAGATGTTACGCTGAGCAGGACAGATGAGAAAGGTGTGACAGAAAATCAACAGCAGCATCCAGAGCTCGCTCTCACAGCCTGGCGCCCAGCCACTTCCTGCACCGGGGGAGCTGGATGCAGCTCTGACCTTCTCGCACGCACTTTAAAGCCTTTCTGCCTCGTTCTGCCATAAAACCATTTGATGTAGGTTAGTGGGAAATAAAGGACTGCATTGTACTTGTGACTCCCTGCCCACATGCAGAACAGATCGGCCGATCGATGGCTGCCCTCACTTTCTCTCTCGGCTGCCTCCCCCTGGGAGAGCCAGGACCGTCAGTGAAACTGTTGCCTAGGATAACAGAGTCTTAAATGCGCCTGTAGTTTCTGTGTCCCACAGCCCAGGACCCATTCCACTGTTAAATTACAGATAAGCATCTTGTTCTTGAAAACCACTCTGCTCGAGGCGGGGGCGCTTTCATGATTTATCAGCACAAACATTACTTAATTCCCGGACAAGCAGCCTTGATAATTATCTTTGCTTTATATTAATAATTAACAGTCCAAGGGAAGGTGTATGGCGCTGATGTTAAATAATAGACTTACAGTACGGAAAACTTTGAGAATATTGGTCTTTTACAAAAATTATATGAGCTCTATTCATGAATTAAATACAATTTAAAGGGCACCCAGAGTGAAACCCCCCCCACACACACTTTTACTCTGGTTTTGTTGAATAGCAGTATGGATGGATGATGGATGGATGGGTGGATGAATGAATGGTCACAGGTGCAGGTGTGATTGCACAGGCAGGCGGTCTCCTGTCAGACTGCACTGAGGGCTGAGAATGAGCCCTGATTACTGTGTCCTGTGTTTCCATCTCTGCTTTCCTCTGACTTCTGGCTGAGCAGCCCCCCCCCTCTCACCCCCCCCCCCCAAACCCCCCCCCCCCAAAAAAAAAACCTCCAGAAGCTGAGCTGCACAGAAGTGCGACACGTCACCATGACAACCACCAACAAAGAGCTGTCATGTCATCAACAGCAGATTAAAACCTGAGGTTTTAATATTTATTACTTTTTCTTGAAAAAAAACAAAACCAAAGCGCAGACAGACTAAATGAGCGCAGGGCCTGGTTCGGATCTGGAAGGAGCTCCGGCTGTAATTGTGAGTTAACAAACCAACAGGTCCGCAGGGGAGCCAACAAGCAAGTCGGCGGCAAATAAAACACATCATTACAAGTTGCTGCTGTTGCTGCCACGTCTCTTTGTGTGCGCGGCCGGTGTGAGGGAGGTACTGCCCAGCTGCTGCCGGAGGATTTCCCGCTAACGCTCACTCACCCCCACCCGCCCCCCCCCAACAATATGCACTGGCGCTGATCTTGTCTCCCTTCCCTGCCTCCAATATTTCTGTCCCGTATGTTGTGGCGCGGCGCAAGTCAGCCCAGTGGTGTGGAAAATTAGATCTTTAATTGGGAATCATCAACAAGCAATGTTTGATAAGTAATTTAGCGGGTCTTCGGCGGTTGTGGCTGTATGTGTGTGTGTAAGAGTGTGTGTGTGTGTGTGTGGGGGGGTGAGCTTCATACATAAAATCACTCACCCTCTGCAGTCTATTAGAGGGTGAGGCTGCCGATATTTCACGTGTTTGTTATTGTCAGCCGCAGCGGATCAACAATGTCTCGTTCTGGTTCCTCCGCCCTGACTGTAGCTCTTGGCATCGGGCTCATTCCTTCCCTCTGACGACGTCTTTCGGAAAAAGTCATTAACAGAGGAACTTGTCGCAGCAACGTGGCACCTGGATATGCTTTTAACGTTTTGTTTGTTTGTTGTTTGTCGGTGGCTTTTGCGCAGACAGTGCTTGTCAGTGTTGTCAGCTCATTGTTGGTTTTAGTCTTTCCGTGGGATTTGTTGAGATATCAGCGGACGTGCTCCCACTGCTGGCCCTCCACCGCGTGCTGATGCTGTGCCCAAACACCTACTTAACCCCGGAGCCTCTCCCTCCCCCTCCTTCGCCTCCTCTCTGCCTCGCTCGTCCCGCTGTGCCCGCCCGCTCCGTGCCAGGAAGACTTCACATCTGCCTCTGCACGCTGCAAATAATGGCTGCCGTGTGGATTTAAGAACGCGTGCCTCTGTAAATATTTGGTCACGGCTTGGTGAGTCCCAGGGGGAAAATGCCACTTTGTATGGCATAACAGGAGGTTTGACTCTAAACTCTCTGTAACCCCCCCTCCCCCTTCCTCCCCTCCCGTCCTCTCCCTTCCTCCTCGCTCCGATCTGAGGGAGTCCAGCCTGACAGTAATTCCTCTCCACTGGCAAAACACCAGCAGGAAGAGGATCCCTGGAGTATTTAGCAAAGTAGGAGAAACAAGGACGGATGAAACAGACGAGAGCTAGCGTCACTTGTTTGGAAGTTTAATTAAATTACACACAAGGACAAACAAAATATACCGAGCGTTTAGGGTTTATTAGTTAGCAGGTCGTGTCATTTAAGTTGGGTGTGACAGCTGCTGTGGGTTTAGCCGAGTGGCCCGACTCGCTGGCGTACAGTGAGAATGACTTATGGCGGGACGGATCGCTGCCCTTTGCAGCATGGTTAGATGGTTTGTGGATTGCATAAAGAGGAAAAGGGGATATTAAAGTCTGAAATTGCTATTTCTTTCTTCCCTCTTTTATAACTCGTTTCATTATCCGGCGATAAAACGTATTCCTTTTCCCCTCCTGTTTAAGTGCTGATTGACATGGTTTACCCATTTCCCACTCATCTTCTGCGTCTCTGCCGGATGAATGGTTTAAAAGGGGAATGAACAGTGAAACGTTCATGCAAATGACTGAGAGGCGACGTGATTGTGTGATATGGTTGGGAAGCACGTTGTTATGGCTCCCGCAAAAAACCCATTTGCACTGGCGCGAACGTGAGATTTCCAGCGTCGGTAAGCAGTCCTTTGAACGTTACATGCTCCTCTACAGTTTTATCTCACTCTTTAAGATTGGATGATGTGACAGGTAGGGAAATTTGAACTTCTGTTCTTTAATCTTCCTGCTGTAGCGATCCTGAATATGTAAATGTGTTTAAGATGAAGAAGCCTTTGAGCCATTTATAATAAAACTGGCTTTGAAACGGCTCAGTCTTTACGCACCGCACGCTAAATTTATTATCCACACAATTGTTCCGTGATTGTGTTTTATGATGCAGTTTCACCGGGTCTTGGGGGGTTTTTTATGGGGATTTGTCTGCAACGATTTTTTTTACCTTTTTCCTCAACTGCCGGGTTCCTGAGAAGGAGTGTAAAAACTCAAGAAAGAGCTTCAAGAACCCGACCGTGCTCGGTGTTTTTATCTGTTCCCAATCACACAGTATTGATCTTCCTCCCCCTCCACGGGGAAACCGGGGCCTCTGTGGTATCTGATGCTCCCGGCCGATACTGACAGCACGCTCAAGAGCCGATCGACTTAGGACGCACGCAGCAATTATTCATCAGCGGGGCAGAAGTTTGGTGACCTGATTGTCTGCAAGGTAAACACCGGCATGAGACGGTGACGACTGCGGCACGTTTTGATTTTGATTTGAAATCATGTGACACGTGCTGCTTTTACTGGTCCTACGCAGCCAGTCATAGCAATGAGCTGGCTCTGTCTGTGCATCTGGATGCTTTGATATATGTCATATTTGTCTCTGGACTCTGACATGAATCTCCTTAAAACAGTCAGCTGCTCACTATAAACAGTGAATGTTCAGTTTAGGTTGTTGACTAATATCCCAGTGTATTGGATATAACAACCGGTCATTCAGTAAATCAGATTTTATTTGTTGCATTTTTCATACAGCACAAAGTGCTTTACATAATAGGACAAGCCAAATCAAAAGCTGGTCCCCAACACACACACACACACACACACACACACAGACACACGCACACACACACACACACACACACACACACACACACACACACACACACACACACACACACACACACACACACACACACACACTTTCTCTCACACATAAAACACTTAAAAGAGGGAAGGCTTCAAAGGCTTAAAAGAAGGACACTGAAAACTGAGAAAGCACTATCTCAGTCTCAGCAGTTTGCACTGAGGGAACACCAGGGACCTGATAAAGCCATGTAAATAAAAGGAAATAAAAATAAATAGATAAATAAAATGCAAAGTTATTTTTCCCAAAAAATTAAATGATGACAACTTTGGAAAAATAAACTGTGTCGGGCTTAAAAGTTAACATAATAATTCCTGATAAGAACAAACTCCTCTTAATCCCCCTACTTTAACGTTAGCTATTTCCGATTTAGCCATAAATACTATATATTAGGCATAAAAAAAAGGAACCCGGTTTTCATTGGCTTTAATGGAGTGGATCATAACCAACTGTGTCATATTTTTCTTTGCTCTGGAAAAATACTCTACATCTGCTCCTGCAAGAGTCCAATTTTCTGTGTCACTTCTCGCATGCACGTGTCGCGCTGCTGCATATGTGGAAAACGGTTGAGTCTCGAAGTGTGTTAAAACAAAAATGAAGACAAGGAAAACACCCTGGATAGGTTGCCAGTCCATGGCAGGGCACACACCCACACACACACACACACACACACACACACACACACACACGCACACACCATCCACACTCACACCTAGTCACAATTTCAAGTCTCTAATTGGCCTGTTTGCATGTTTTTGGACTGTGGTAATAAACAGAAGTGCCCAGGATCTCCTTGAGACGTCGTTGTTTATTTTGCCCCTGATGTTTAGTCTTCTATGAATGTTGGACCCATTGTTTGCCTCCAGTCGCTTTTCTTTTTTTTTGCACTCCTGCCTCATCGTCCTCAGATGTGTTTGCTTGTTGGAGGATTGTTTACCTGCCTCTGACCTTCACTGGCCTTCAGACTTCAAGTCCTTTCCGTTGCCCATTAAAACCACTGGAGTGCACAACACCAAAGCCTCGCCAGCGCACTAAAATCTGTCCAGTGGAGTGAGCTGAGCTGAGCTGCATTGTGGGTGGGTGACAGGGAACAAAAGCAGAGATAAAGCACAACCTGTAATACCAGAGGTTATTCATCCGGGAGAGGAGAATGGCGACTTCCTCAAGTTTGCGTCTCCCGGCGCCCACTTTGTCCCTCTCTGTTTAGTGTGCCTTTCAGAGGAGCGAGATGACACTTTACAAACTCTAACCAGGTCACGGTTCTGCGGTGTGTGTGTGTGTGTTGACGAGTGGCTCACCAGTGATATCGTTTAGTCTGACCTAATTACCGAGGAGCTTTGCCAGATGAGGCCGCTCTCTGCCAGCTCGGTGTGGTTTTACCGCTGACACGTGTGACCAGTGACAGATGCAGCTCATTTGCCGGAGCGAGCGCGATCGTTTTGATGTGCCGCCCCGGCCCCGTCTGTGTGTTTGCGTGCTCGTTGCGTCTGCCCGTGGCCCGCCGCCTCTGTTTTTTTCCCCCCCGTGTGGCGGCAGGACTGCGGCTCCGCCCGATGTCTCGTCTGTGCTTTATCAGGGCCGGCTCTGTCAGCTCTGTGTCATTGTTTTCCCCCCAACCGAAATCTGCCATCGTCATGTCCAACCCCGTCCCCGACAGTCTCCCTGCCCTGGAGCTGCCCTCTCTGCCATACATAATGTACTTTCTTTCTCTCCGTGCACTAAAAATCCCTTGTTTCTTTAATTAGTGTTTCTCTATAATAAATGATCGTTCCAGCCACACAGGGAGATTCGTTACGTTCCCTGTCAGGCCCCTGTGGCTGTGACTCTTGCACTACTACTAATGGTCTTATTAATGCTTCGCTGTAGCGTTGGCTATTAAGGAATTTAAGCTTATTCTAGCATTACGCTCAATGCAGTCTGCCTTCGCAGGGGCTGAATGAGTAAATGTAAATAAGGATCGGCCAATTCAGCAGTGGCCTCTCGCTTTGTCAATGTGTGTTTTCTGAGTGGGTGGTAGACGGTAGACGGTGGACAGCACCGTGGCCTCACAGCTAGAAGGACCTGGGTCCGACTCCCGGTTTACCCGGTTTCCTTTCTGTGAAGTGTAGGTTGTGTGTGGGTTTTCCCTGGGTGCTCTGGTTTCCTCCCACAGTCCAAACACATGCATGTTCAGGTTAACTGGAGACTAATAAGCTAGGTGTATGTGTGCAGCCTTAGACGGCTGCATTCTAGTGTCTCCATGCAATGTGAAACACTTGGTATATGATAACTGTTGTTTTTTTTTTGACTAGACCTCTTTTGCAAAGTGTTCTTCCTGTTGTCACGTCTTCCAGCTCCATGGACCAGCAGCAGCTGCATCAATACAGCACTTTCATGCTGAGGATAAAGAGCTGTGTTTCTGCGCACACCTAATTCAGTTCTGCGAGCCTCTTTTTCCTTGGGTATCTTGACATAATTGTTTTGGTGGGGTCATTACGGTTTTGTACCTTGCCTCACATAATTTCTAAAAAACGTCAATGGGAACCATTGTAGCTGTTGTGAGGTGGCGGTATGACTGTAATCAATGGCAGTATTTTCACCAGCGTTCACAGGATTCAAGGCGATTATAGGTTATAAATACACCACAGTGAATGGACTTTTTGGCCTGTGAAACCTTCCAGGTTGTGGTAAATCACACCTAAACCTGTTTACAAGAAGAAGGGTAACACTGGTGTGGGGAAATTGCTCTCCCATCACAGTGCTGATTAAATGACAGCTAAGGCAACCTAAAGAGCTGGCCACACTCAAGATCTGCAGAGGCTGCCTTTCAGCCACAAGTAATACATTCATAAGCTTTTTTTTCCCCATTTGCATTACTTCCATTATAAAGCAAGCTAAGACCCATCACTGCCTGGATGTAAAAATGTCTTAAATGTGCAGTAAAACCAATGGTGATGGCTTTTACGTGTGCGTTTGCCCTGTAGAAGTTGTAGTCAAGTGTATTCAGCAATATAACATCCATATGCTCCACCTCTCTCTCCCCCCTCGTTCTCACTATCTGCTTCTCTGGTTCTCCCACTGGGTGGAGGAGCTATAAATTAAAGTGGGGAATTACTGCTAACTGTTGGAATAAATTAAAGCGCTTTTTGCGTCTGTAAACACCGTCTGACTGCGTAATTACACTCCCACTCCCACCGAGATGCCGTGGCGAGGGAGGACGGGGAAAGAAAGGCGGCGGCAGAGATGGAGAGGCAGTGGCGGCGCGAGGAGGAAAACATGAACAAAATGTCACGAGAGGGGTTAGATTCTCTCCTCCGCTGCAGAGGCCCGAGTGCCGTCTGTGCACTCCTACAGACCGGGATGGCTGGGGTGACTTTGAACATCGTGATTCCCATCACCATATTAATCATCACGTCTTAATGACAGGAAGCAAAAATGCTGCTGGTCTGCAGTTACCTGCCGCCTCTATCCCAACACAGCTGTCGCAACTATGCAATGGATATTTCTAATGATGTACACCAAACACTAGTTGTGTTATCACCAGAGATGTAATATGTGGAACATTTGGGATATGACTTTAGTTCCCATATGCTTGTTTATGGGGCTCCAGTAACTACAAACGGCTCCATTGGACGGTGGCACAAGCCGTTTGGCATCTTCACCAGAGGTGTGTTTCATTGGCCTCCTCGCTGGCACGCAAAAAAAAGCAAAGAGTGCATCCGGCTTCCCATGGTCCTGACTCCTGATGACACGATCCAGGCAACACAAACGATCGCTGTTTGGGGATTCCTTTTGAAAAGATGTCCGCTTATTTCAGCTGATGAACCTGAAGCTTTTTTTCCCTGCCGTTTTACATTGAAGCTCTCAATTATTCCGCGGGCTAATTACACCGCGGGCCACGTTAATGGCACGTCACATTTAGCAGCAGAATAGTTCAATGGACAGACAAAGAGCCACTCTATCACAGATTGATCTTAACAGCTGGCTATAAACAGGAGCCAGATACACGCTGCCTTCAAGGACGCCAGTGGTCATAAGTCTCATCGCACAGCAAACCGCAGCAGCGACCTGCATTATGAGACGTAATTTAATTAACACGCTTGCAAATGTGAACACTTGTGTACGCCCACGTCAGCTGCTTACATAGCCTGGCTCTCAAACAAGGTTGTTGACACTGGACAGTACGCAGCCGGGCTGTAGGAGTCTCTGTGTCTCCACGTGCAGTCCATAAAGCTCACATAACGCAGTGCTGTGATTATGCAGCAGCTGCAAAACCCGTTCATATCCGAGTCCACGGGGAGCTGCAGGAACATCTGCACTGGCTGGACCTATGTATGCCTCGCATGCATGCAATGACAGATATCTCATTTGGATGGCGCCGTACATACATCTCCAGTGGCACACGTCTGAGCGGGGGAGCACATCCGGCTCCGCGCTGGTGTCACGCAGTCTGCCGGGGGGCACGGCACTGTTGATAAGCAGCTCTGACATCCAGGAAGACGGCCGCATAAAAATCGCAAATCAACGTTTTTATGAAGCCGTGGCAGTCTGACGAAAGGTCCGGGGTTGTGTGTCGGCACAGTGCAAATCATTCAGGTTAAGACTGTTTAGGCTGCACAATCCCGGGAGGCCTCCAGCGAGGGGACGAGCACTGTCGTAGTGCGGCGGTGCAGCGCTGCTCGGACGGGCAGAGTTTCTGGTTCGGGGCCTCTCCGTCCTCTCTGTGGAGGAGAGTCTCAGTTGTAGGTCAATGCCTCCAAACTCTCAGTCCCTCTGAAGGGCCAAGGTCACGGTTTCCTGCTCACCGTAACACTCCAACATGTTTCAGTAATTATTTAACACTGATGAATAAGATTCTCGCCACATTAGATCAAATGCAGTGCGGGCACAGGAGTGCACGGTGGCTGCGTTTTCCATATTTCAAGGTCCTAGTGAATCATTAATGTTATGACGCTGACGCTCTGCATTCTAATTACGGGAGTCACTGATCTTTGCTTACAGTTTGCCGTGCAATTTTCTGCTTTTCTACACAAATCACAGGCCCGGCTTCTCAAGGACCAGGGCCGAGAGGCGTAACGCGAGATCATAAGTGTAGAGGCGGCACATTTTGCATGCTGATCCGTGGCGCAGGAGAGGAAGGGGTGGAGGCCGGGCCTCACCTAATCACGGCGGCTGAGGGCTCTCTCCGTGCCTCCGGACGGCCGGGCGTTGTTTGGTTTGCGATGCCCGGCTGAGAGAGAGGCAGCTGGTGTGAGCTCAGCACCCACCGGTGGGATTCACAGCGTCGCATCCTCCCAGGGACAGGGCCCCCGCTCCACACCACTCTGGGGACAGCAGCAGATGTCCAGCCAATTTGAGCAGCACTTTGAAACCGCACGCCGCCAAGGCTCTCACTAACACGGCCATGATTGGACAGAATCACAACCTGCCCAGCATGCTGTGTGTGTGTGTGTGTGTGGATCAGGCTCCAGCTCTAATTAAAAAAAGAAAAAAAAAGGAAAAAACAGGGATGTGGTGGGGGGGAGAAAAGATGAATGAATACACAAAAAAGGGAAACAATCATAATAACAAGGAGGAAGGAAAGAGACAATCCAGTCAAAAAATGCATGAGCACGTACTGTGGTGGTGATTGCCAAGGACAGGGAGAAGGATAGATGACAGATGGGTGGATGGATTGATAGATTCACATTTGTATCTTTCTAAAGATGACAGTTAAGATCAAGCTGAAGTGATGCTCCTTCCTCTTCTGCAGGGGCTGCTTCTTACCTACCAGTAACACAACCAGGACCATCTTTTATCTATTTATATATTTATTTTGCCTTCACTCCCTCCATTACAAACCAATCATTTACTGGGAGTAGAACTTGAACGTGCTGTGATATCACTCACTGCCATCAGTGATTGCTCGGCGTTTTTTTTTTGACGTTGAACTTGACGTTGCAGTGAAAGCAGCTCTGAGCTGTGACAGGGGGAATATGCACCGTTATTCAAATGCCACACAGAGCAAAGGCTTTTCACCAGTGTGTGCTCCAGCCTCCACCTCCCTCTCTCCTCCTCCTCTCCTCCTAATCCTCTCCATCCTTCAGTCTCTCCCCTCCATCCTCTGCCTCTCTGGTAATTTATGCAGCGCAGACGGCAGATACAGCTGAGAGGGGAAGCGCATTCTGGACACTCATTTGCCGTATTAAGGCGCACAAGTTGTCGGACGCGTCGGGCTGGTTTTATTCCTCGGTTTCACCGTGTAGCCAGTGCCGCAGCGGGGAGATAACCGGGCGGAGGGAGAGAGAGAGAGGGAGAGAGAGAGGGAGAGAGAGAGAGAGAGAGAGAGAGAGAGAGAGAGAGAGAGAGAGAGAGAGAGAGATAGGAGTGTGTGTGTATGAGTGTGTGTGTTCGAGAGAGAGGGAGAGAGGGAGAGAGAGAGGAGCTGGCAGCACATGATCACACAGGCTATCCAGTCACCCATCAACTGGAGCATTGATAATTGCGCTGGCGACAACATATGGGAATACACGGAGGAGAGCGAGTGGTCGCAGCTGCAGGTGGAGGACACCGGAGACACCGGAGAAGCGTGCGGAGCTGCGGGGTCTGCGGCCACAGCATCCCGGGGAGGAGAGAGACGCGGAGCTGCATCTCGAGGTGAGCCCCGATTGATGTGCGGCGACTGACAATCCGCTGCCCGGCTCAGAAATACACAGCGAGGATGGGGAATATCACACCCGCACAGTCCAACAAGTCTCGCATTCGTCTTGGGTTTGCGGGTCAAGGAATCAGGGGGTAGTGAGGATTGCTGCCTGTGTGTGTGTGTGTGAGAGAGAGAGAGTGCGTGCGCGCGCGCGCGCGTTTGAGACAATCGCCTCCTTTGCAAATGCCAAACCACTTTGATTGAGGATGTGTGTTCCGGAGGCAGAGCTGGCAGGGAGCTGGAGAAGCAGGGGAGGTTGTGCTTCGAAGGCCCGGTGCTGCTGGATATACATTCAAACAAAGGACAAGACACAACAAGCCACAGGGATTAGGCAGTGGCTGGCGCAGGTCCTCATCCAAGACAAAAAAAAAAAAAGGATGAATATAGAGGGGTGGGGGGCTGGGGGGTGGAGGGGTGGAGGGGCTGCAGTATTTCTGGTGTATTTGAGTGTGTGATATGCATTTGAGGCAGTGCAGAGCTGTAGTCCAGTTAGACTTGCAGGGGAAAGACAATGTGGTGTCAAAATGATGCTGGTGAAGGCTGCTGAGGTGAGTTCTGATAACCTGAGGCACACACACACACACACACACACACACACACACACACACACACACACCAAACCCCCACTGCCAGGCTCCCAGTGTCTTATCTGACTCGTGGACAGAATTACTGCATACACACCTGCAGCGGTGCCTCCCACCAAGCGTGCCTATTAAATCGTCATTAAGTTGGTAAAACAGCTGGATGCGATGGAGCCGGAATCAACACAACGTGCAGTAAATCTAAACATGCGAGGCAGCAGCGTCGAGGCGGATCGCAGAGGATGAGGCGGGGAAGTGCTCCTGTGTCTGCAGCTCGCCTCACGCTCTCTCCCTCTCTCTCTCGCCGAGCTCCTCCAGTGCTGAGATGGAAAGGAAAAAAAAAAGCCCCCGATGAGCAGGACGGACACATTGCAGATCCTCGTCAGAACCCAAAAAAAAAAGCTTTTTCCTGTAAATGCTCCGTCAGTGCCACGAGCCATCAGCTCGATCATCAGCAGCTCTGTAGAAAACAAATTGCGACCGCTAGGCCCTGGTCTTGAAATGATTCCTCCAAGACGTCGACAGACCCAAGTTTGCAGTGTGCTCCGATGGAACTTGACGGATAATCCTGTGGCTTCAATGTCAGGATGTACAGATCTGTACAAACACGCAGGGACATGCGTACTGCTTATTTTAGCCATTGTCCTGTGCTAAACCTACGCTCTTTACCCTGCTCCCTTTAGCACCAAAACAAATCCCTGGTAGCTGTGCCTCTAAGCCTGTGATGGGCAGCAGGGTGTTTTCCCTGCCTTCACCCTGTGAGCGCTGGGACAGGCTCCAGCAGACCCCCATGACACCGGCTAGGTAAATGGATGGATGTGCGGGCCGTTCCGCAATTAAGGCGAGCCCGCCCCAAGACTTGATGAGGTAAAGGGCCGCCCGCCCGCCGCCGGACGAGGACCGCTAGGTTAAGACACTTTGTGCTGCAGCAGCTTGAACCGACCTGCGCGCGCGGCCCGCCGGCGATAGACCAACAGATGGCATCTCGCGAGGCATTCATCATCTTGCGAAAGTTGGAAGAGATCTCCTTGGAAAGGGGAGACCCCGTGACTGGCTGGCACCGGGGTCCGGCGTCTGGCGGTAATGACGGCGGCCATGGTGCATGGCCTCGCTGATTGCATTGTTCAGTCTGGCGGCTCCTCGGCCCCGCACGCTCTAAGAGAAATCCCCCGGGGCCGCAGAGGGCCGCACCACTGATTTGCATGGGCCCATCGGGCGTCAATAAATATGCGGGCAATTGAGACTGAGGCAATTGGATGACTGGCGCGGGCACACAATGCAACCTCTCCCGGTGCCATTCCACGCCGGGTCATTAACATGGCTATGGCGTGGCGTGGTATTTTGTTAGCGCGGGGGTCTTTTGTGTGGCCTTTCGCCGCGTTACGTCCTCGCGTCTGTTGGTATGAAGTTAGACTGCAGAGGGGCCCGACCACTGCACGGGGATGCTGATTTATTGGGAGGGCACGATGCCTCCTCTCGCCTGTCAGGGTCCGGGCAGCAGCTGTTCAGTTTGTTTACGTTGCTGCCCGGGTCTTTTCCCCCATTGTAGCGGGGGATGCTAGACACACAAACGTCTCTATGGCTGCGCCACTGAGCGGCCTTGTTAATTACCCCGTCGCACTAAAGAAAAACATTAAAATCGGTACACTGTGTCGGATGATTAATGTGTTCGGTGAGCAGCTATGTAATAAGCAGGATAATGTATAGGGAGCCATTCATTATTGCATTTCGCCGCGGGGCTTACTTGCAACAACGACCGGCCCGCTGGAAGTGTGTCTTAGTTGGCAACAACCTGTGGCGGATCAGAGGGCCGTGCTGTTGCTGCCAGAGATAAGCCGGCCCTGAATCGTTACCACTCGCTCCCGCTGTCTGCCCGACGCCAGGCAACATGGGCGCCTGGCATTTGACTTATTGACGCTATTGACGTCTGACTGACGTCCGCCTCGCTCCGTCCCGAGCTCAGACTGAGCGGCTCGGACACGCCATGTTGCATCATCGTGAGGTTTTTTTCTATTCCTTTTTTTTTTGCCGCTTTTTTTTCCCGTGTCACGGAGGAATGGGTCAAAACGGGGACGGTGGACGGCGCGTCAAAGACCTGGGCGAACAGGCCTGTGAAGATCGACCCTGAACGAGCCCCCCTGCTCTCTTCCTCTCTGCGCTCCCCCCGGCTGCCACAAAAGCAGCCTCACAAAAACTACTCGACCGCTGCCATTTCATCCCGGCGATGCTGGCCGTCCGCAGCCACAGCGCTCCCTCACACTCGGAATAGGCTGGACTTCCTGTCCATGAAACATAACAGCGTGGCCATTATACTCATGACAGCGCAGGCATTATAGGAATGACAGGCCCACCGCTGCCCATTGTTGCCATTACAGCTGAAAAATTGGTGGTTTGCCGTGTCTGTGGTGGGCAGTAGGTGGGAACTTGTCAGAACGGGCTGGGAGTGGACTGACAAACAGGACAGAAGCGGCTCACGAAAATAAGTTGAGACTGATTTTGCTGGAGCCACCTATAGCGAGCCTGTTGACTGATTGATTGTTAATTGCAAGGTAAGGCGTTCCCGCCGTCACACGGTGTTATTTTCAGCGGCCTCGCATTAAAACAACGCTGATTAGAGAGCTATGCCAGTGCCAATTAGTGCGGCCCTGTTACAAAACGGAAAACATATGTGCAGGTAAACAAATAAATGGTGAAACGCGGACTACCAATCACAAATTAGATTAGTCTGGTGGATGTGCTGGCGGGCAGAGAACGCCGGACACATCTAAAATATCTTATTTTAGAGAAAGTATTGACTGGAGCTGCATCACTGCCAGTAAAGAAAGCTGCAGTCTTTCAGTGACCATTTGGCCTCTTGCAGAGCTCTGATTTCTCGTGCGTCTTCTCAAGACTGAAGTGATACTTTGCTGTGCACCTGCAGGTGATTTAGTTGGCTGTGTGATCGAGAAAACGATCTAATTTCAGCAGAAAAAGAAAAAAAAATCCTCTGGCCAAGACGTTGCAGTTGCTAAAGAATTTGTCACACGTCAAAAGGGTTTTGCATCCAACTGTTTTTTTTCTGCTCTAATGAAAGCCATTCTCGAGCCACTCGCCTTTTTTTTTTGTGCAGAGACACAGAGACACAGTCCCTCTCTTCTTCGGTGAAAGCTTTAGAGGGGAGGAAGGGAGGAGAGGAGAAGGGAAGAGAGGAGAAGAGAAGGGAAGGGAAGGGAAGGGAAGGGAGGGCTTTCTGGAACCGGCGGAGTCTTTGGTGTTGTACCCTTGCCACAGGCCTGCGCTGAGCTGGACGGCCTCTATCTTTGGCCATGACCACAAATTAATTAGTTGTACATTTGCAGGGTAAACAGCACGTCGAACTACTGCTGACAAAACTGAGCTGCACTGGCCGAGCTGGCTGGGGGAGCAGAGGGCCGGACAGCCAGAGTCAGGACGCGTCTCTCCACCTTCGGCTGACGGAGAAGCCGTCCTCCCGCAGCGTCCATCTTCCTCCCCGGCCGCGCTGTAAACTCCCCCGTGCCGATCGTAAACACCTACTCACTTCATTTACATGTAAATGAAGGCGTTGCATCACGGTCTTTGTGCGACTTTCTGAGCAGCCATTAGCGTATTTCATTGGAGACGAGCTGGCAACACTGTCTTTGGTGGATTTATCCAGACATTTATTGTAAACTTCCTGCCATCCTGTGCAGCAGATGCCCGAGTTTTACAAGTGCTGTTTACTTGGCTGTGTGGGAAACGGCGTTATCAGCACACGCACTCCAAAACAGAATCCTTCCAAGGCAAATAAAACGCAAATGGAGATGAAAACCGTTCCAATCGCTCCCTAATTGCAGTTGATTGTTGTTATGCCGGTTGCAAATTAAGATTCAGAGATATGAGATATTAATCACTTAATATCATGCTTGAGAAAGTTATAAGCGCCGCGTTAGTGAGCGATCCTCGCTGGTAATTTACACCACAGCAGAACTTTAAAATAATCAAAACCGCAGCTCAAACGCAATCACGTCAGTCAATCAGAGCTCGCTCCATCTCGACGTCGCCTTCAATTCCACAACCTGGCGAGTAATTTAGCAGCCACACGGCAACAGCAACAAGAGCAACAACAAAAAAACAAGTGTTTTCAGGTGCCGCCATGCATGAAATGGACACTCAAACATGTCATTTTACATTACGCATTTTCAAGAATCAGAGCGTAATGGAGTCAAGCACCGAAAGCATTCAAATGGACCATAATGATCACACATTACCTGCTACGCAACGCGTGGTGTTCATTATCGCCAGGGCTTATTTAAGTCTCTTCTGACACGGAGAGACAGAGCGTGTGTGCCAAGAAATAAAAAAGAAGACGAAAAAAAATTGATTTGTGTGATTTTAAAAAATGACACGCGATATAAAATTGGGATTTCGCGACATTAATTGGCGACAGACGTGCTCTTGAAACAGTTTCAAGTGTTAGAACTTAATGAAATGATGACGCAGCGTGCGTCTCCCATCCACTGTGGTGACGATACGGCCCATCATGTGACGAGCAGGATGAGGAGGACGAGGAGGAGGAGGAGGAGGAGGAGGAGGAGGAGGAGGAGGAGGAGGAGGAGGAGGACGCGCTCCGTGCAGGCGGAGATGAGGAGCGGCGGCGAGGCCGCGGGGTCGACGCCATCGCTTTTTTTTTTTTTTTTTTTTTATAGCGCCGTCCTCGTGTCCCCGAATCGAATACTGAATAACAATAGTTGCTGGAACAAGACATCAATAGCTCGGAGCTGCTAGCGAGAGTGTACTGAGCCGGAAAAAAATGGAAAGAGCCCGCGTTGCTCTTCCACAGGCAATATCATTTCCTCCTTAATACGTTACACTGGCATGTCGAGAGTCCGCGAAAACAAACAGCATCCTCCCTCAATTTTCATTTGTCCTTCATCTTACCAGCAGGGCCCGTGCAACCGAGGTGTAGGTTGATCATTTCCAGCGCGGTAATGAAAAAAACCAAACCTTCTGCCTTCCTCTTGGAGCCCAGTCCTCCCATCCTGGAAATACGCTCTTCTGGCATATGAACTTCATTTAATCCATCCCACACAGTCTTCTGAGCCCCCCCCCCCCCCCTCAAAACACGTCCGTCTTTTAAATGGGACGTGGCTGGTAGCTGCGACAATGGAGCCAGCACGCGTTTTTTCCCCACGCGTGTTTCTCCTGGCGTCCGCGTCGGCTCGCTCTGACAAATCGTGTCACGGCACGGCAGAGGCCGCCAGAGTCTCAGGCCCAGAGTAAGTAAAGCCGGCTCGCTGATGACTATTATTTGCACGACTGATTTGGAAAAATCGCAACAGCGGTTTTAATTTAAGGGAGACATTTCGAATTCTAAAAATGCAAAATGCCAGAGGTTAGCGGCGGCTTTTTTTTCACCCCCTTTTGTTTCAATGTTGAGGCTCTGAGAGAGGGAGCAGCCCGGGCAGCGGTATTGACATTTGCACACACACACGCACGCACACAAAAGTGTTTAAATCAAGCCCAGAATGAGTCGTCTAATGATTTAGAGATCTGTCAAACCCCCTTGTAGCCTGTAAATCACAGAAATGAGCATTGTCTAAAACGCCTCGCCGAGCGTATTCGCCGACGATGGAGCTGTATCTCACATTTGTTGACAAAATAAATGAAAAAAACCCCAAAAAAACCTCCCAAACAAACTGTCAGGCTTCCCCTTCTTCTCCGCTCCGCCGTTGTGGAAGGCGTGCGGGCCCGACGCACTGAATATTAATCTCAATACCAACGTCTCGACATGAAGAGGTTTTTAAAACAATCCGCAGATCTGCCGCGGCAGCCCGAACAACTTGGAGCCGCTCATGTCGGATCCCCGCGGCTGAGGCGGGGTTCCTCCGCCGCCGGTCGTCTGTAGCCGCGCGCTTTTCTGATTGATGGTCGCCGCGTCGGAGAGACGCCGTGACATCACATTTAGTACCGCGTGCTGTCAGTGAGGCGGGCTGCGTCGGCGACAGTCTTCATTCATCACGAGGGAGGCGAGAACGCCACGTCCCGCTTCAAAAACGGATCCCCCCCCCCCCGCCCCCGCCCCCCGCCACGTCACTCTCACTGCGCCTCTCGCTCTCGCGCTATCTTCCTTGCGTTTGCGAGCGAAGGTCCGGACGACTCCATTTGTCCGCCCACCAAGACAACATGGAGACGAGAGACCTTTCCCACCGCACTTTCCACTTGATGAATTTGTGTTTTACTCCTCCGCCTGCAAGAAAATCCCACATTGTTTTATTGTTAATGTGGCGGCGGAGCCCAGGGTGCACTCATTTGGACTAATGCATTAAGAATCACCGTGCTGTGGCCCTCATACTTAGTCTCTCTCCTTTCTCTTTTTTTCTTTTCCACCATGAAAATGAAAAATGGCTCGTCACTCCTTTACATATCCCTCTCTCTCTCCGTCTCCTCCCCCTCCGCATTGTTTTCTCCCTCTCCTCTCTGATGTCGACCTCTCTCCTTTTGAGCTGCCATGTTTTTTGTTATCATCAGAGAGACAAATGAGACACGAGAGAGAGAGAGAGAGAGAGAAGGAGAGAGAGCGACAGAGAGAAAGAAAGAAAGCCTCGGGGCTCGTGTCCTCACATCATCACCACTCCCTTTACCCCCCTCTGCCCTCCCTCCCTCTCGTTCTCTCCCCTCCATCTTTCCGTCTTCCTGAGTGACAGCTGGCAGCCAGTAGGGTACAGTGGGCATGCCAGCCGAGTCCAGATATTTGCCAACTGACTTGAGGAAATGCACATTTGAACATGACTTACTCATACGTGCTGTAGCTCTGTTCCGCCTATCGCTGCTCTTTTCATCCTTTTTTTTTCCTTTTTCTTTTCTATTTTTTCCTTTTTCCCGGACAGCTCGAGCTCAGGCGGCAGCACATTACGGTCCCCGCAGCCCACGGAGCTTTGTGGCCATTAAAACATGCAACAGTACGTCCGCACAAGGCCTGCAAATGAATCCAGCGGGACAGGGCCGGAGGCAGAGGCCACACAGGCCTTAAAATAAACGGACTAATGAAAGAAGCTGCAGCACTTAGGGAAAGGTTTATCAAGAGGAAACGGTATCGTAGGGGCAGATTTCAGATTTCGCCGGATTTGGTTTTTACACGTAAGGATGATGATAAATTTAGATTCTTAAGCCTATTCCCATATGTTTACATCTAATGATGTGGATGTGTGCACCCATTGCCTCTGGAAGTCATTACGATTAGGTTCTCCCTCTTTTTTTGTTGTTTTTACCGGAGGAATAATTAAGTTCTGCGTTGTTGCATATGTGGCTTTTTCCCCTCCCCCTTTTTTTTCTTCCTGCTCAGAGGAAAAAAAAAAAAAAAGAGAAAGAGGCTGTTGTTGCTTTGCCTTTTAAAGTCAGGAGCTCCATCGTACAAAGCGAAAAGGAAGACATCTCCCATAATGACTCTGCAATATGCAAACGGAACCTTTTATTATACAAACAGCGAGAGCAGTCCTGCTCCCCGCCGCGCTCTCTCTGTCTCTCACACACACACACACACACACACACACACACACACACACACACACACACACATACAGTATATATGAGGGTGCAGCTCCACTCACATAGAGCAGAACTGATACTGAGCTCAATCAGGACTATATGTGATAATCTGACTGATAAGGCCCGAGCAGGAGGCCAGGAAGGGTCAGCAGTTACCATGATTGTTCTTACTTAATTTCCTCGATTTGTCCAGTTGCAAAAGTCCCAGACCAGCACCCCCCTCCCCCACCCTCCCCTCCTCTCTAAATGGGAAGTGACTTTTAGGTCAGTTACTCGGGGGTTGATGTGCAGCTCTGGAAATCAAAAATCTGATTAGTATTTTCTGGAAGTTGGATTGCAGAATTTAACAAGTCGTGGAGGTGAAGAGGTCGCTGATTGCGGGGAGGAAATTACAAGATGCAGGATTGGATAAAAGGGACACCGAGAGCGAGAGAAAACAAGATGTGCGACATGCAGCTGAATGCACACATGCACGTCCGCGCACTCAATATCTATGTGTAATCTGGGATTATTCTAGCACAGGAGGGCATGTCCAGCAGTTCATGCTTTGCAGAAAAGCACAAAATGGAAAAGAGAAACGGAGCAAAACACAAGGCTCAGGCTTGAACCTTGGGGGATAAAGTGAGATGGGCAGAAATGAAAATCAGGGATCCGGAGATTTGTTGCTTTTGCGTTTGATGAGTGAGACTGACAGATGCACATATGCGGGATGTGAGACAGAAACACCAGCAACAGTAATCTCCTGGCAACACGGGACAGCGCGGACACCGCCATACAAAGCTCATGTCTGTGTGAATGCTGGCTCTGGCTGTTCGCCCCAGTTGAAGGTGTTAACACCCAGCCTCAAACACTGATTACTGCCATCATTAGGACAATGGCTGCAGAGACATTTGGATAATTACATTTATATAATTAAAACAAGCATGGCATTTACCACAAAGCCTTTAAAACACAACAGACTCTGTACGTCTGCGTTGTCGCCGGGAGCCTGGTGAATTCCTTCTGGGCCGCTGGCGGCCGGTGGATTTGTTCTCGCCACGGAGCAAAATATGACTTGTTCATCAGAGCTGCTGTGATAAGTCAATTAATTAATAGGTGGTCAGGAAATTAACTGACATTAATCTCGACAGTAGATTAATAACTTTAACACAAATGGAAGTTACAGCTTGTACTTACTGACATTTTGTAGTCGTGCTAGTCTGGAATGAGACTAGAGTAAATATCGCTGGGAAGGGCATTTTTCTCAATTTGCTGGTTTTTATGGACCAAGGAAGGACCTTCAGGAAGACGCTAGACGAGCCGCGCAGCTCCTTCCCAGCATGCACTTGTTTGCTGCAGGGAGAGTGAAGAGTGAGCGATGCCATGACCCATGTCGTCATCCATCCTGGAGCACAGGCTGCTCCGCCCTTCGGTCATTAAGTCACACTTAGGTTTCAGTGGTCATTGGGATTCCTTTTTACGAGCCCAATGACCAATCAATCCTGTAATTCAATCCCCCGCTCAATCATGTTTAAATGAATAATTCACCAGCCGTCACAGAAAGCCCGGTCAGATGGCTCACCACCACTGCTGCGCTCGGGCCGACCTGAGAGGAATCAGCCCGGGCAGGAACAAAAAGGACCGATCGAAACGTTGAAGAGTTCAGACGCTCTCTGAGCATCACCATCTGCTAGCATGCTAGCAGAGCTCTCAGTAGCCAGGCTGAGCTTCAGCCCGCAGCAGCTCGCAGCACCTCCAGCTCGGCGTGAGCGCAGATGGAAACACAATTTTCCGAGCTGGGCTTTAAGATTCTGACCATGTCCCTCAGCTCGACTCTGGCTTCGTGTCATCCCTCCTTTCTCTGCGCACACCTCCTGCCACCTCTCTACTGTCCGCTGTCAGAGTGAAGTGGCAAAGCTTTTATACCGTCATACGCACAGGTTGCAGTCCTCCCTGACTGCTGTATATAGAGCAGGAATGCCACACACTCTGTGCTTTGAGTGAGGGAGAATTAACAGTTTCTTTCTTGCATTTTCCCTAATTTAGGCACGGATATTGAACTTTACAGACAAATACAAGGGTCAAGTCACGAGTGTGTGTCCTGTGATGGACCGGAGGTCTGTCCAGCGTGTACATCCTGCCTCGACCTGCCGTTGGGTAGAGACAGCCTCTGGCAGACTCCTGCACTAGCTGAGCAGAAACAGTAGAACGACTGGAGCGGAAAAACCATATCATAAATACCCTCTAATATCACCGAGGACCCGAAAGCTTCGCGGAATCATTTCCTGTATCTAACAAAAGTAATAAACGCACTCTCATGGCGTTATTATTATTATGCATTTTTAAAAAAGATTTTTTTTGCAGCGACTGCTTCCCACTCGGCGGTTTGATATCACGGTCGAGCGGCAGAAACGTCAATAATTTGCCCGCGCTGAAGCGGAGCAGAGCGTCCGGAGCGATCAGAGCGATCTGCTGCGCTGCCCCCACCAGGTCGGGTTGCAGCGGCACGTCAGCCGCCGGCTGCGCCGACGCCCCGCCGGGCCGCCATAAGCGGCGGCCCACGCAGCCGGGACCCAGATGGACAGGTTTACTGTTTCTGATTTCCTCGCCCACCTCTGCGCCCCCCCCCCCCCCCCCCCCCCCCCCCCCCCCCACCACCACCCCTGCTTCCTTCCCTTCTCCTCCTGCCACCGAGCCCTCCTCTCGCCGCGCTCCAGGCTTTGTGCTTTGCGAAATGAAGTGCGATGATCAATTGCGCTGAAAATTTCTCAGAAGGTTGAAATGGAGCTCTGTGGCGCTGGCCTGCCTCCTGAATTTTTTAACTTTCCTCGCCGCACAAAGACAAATGGCCGCCCTTTATGGGACCGCCGTAAGCAGTTTGATTGTTAATACTGCGGGTGTTTAATATTAGAGAGAGAGGGAGAGAGAGTTGTTAAATATATAAACATGTTACAGTAGGTTTTAGGATTTATGAGCCTTTTAGAAAAATTGCATCATCTCCTTTTTTTTCCCCGTATCAGGTTTCTCTATTTTCTCACCAATAAAGAGAAGCATGTGACCCCCCCCCCCCCCCCCCCCCCGGGAGTCCTTCATATGTATTTCCATCGTGCCACAGTATTCAGAGCCACAATCAGTCATTTGGCCATGGATCTCTTCCAGAGCACACACTCCGAGAATAAAGGAAGTAAATTGATAGTAAAAAAAAAAAAATGCCAGGAAAACATAAAATTTCTTGACATTGAGGTTATTGGCTATGTGACTGGAGAGAAGGTTTATGGCGGGGAGCTTTTCCGAGGCTAAAAGGAGACAAAGGAAGCTAATCTCACTTAGAACGGTAAAATCTGCTATATAGCTAATGAAGTATTATACTGTGGTCAATGAGGTAGAGGCACTGCAGAGCGCCTATGCGGCCTGTGTGTGTGTGTGTGTGTGTGTGTGGTGGGTGCGTGTGGGTGTCGCTGCTCTTTGTTGCGTGAGTGGGGGGTTTGTTTGTCACGAGGTTGCGGTGATAATGCCGCTGTCGAGAGGGGAAGTCTTTCAGGGGAGAATGAGCATGCATGTCAGGCGGAGAGCGCCTCAGAGAGCGCTCGCTGCAACGGAGAGGACAAAGTGAAGGCAACAGACGACCAAAGCAGGAAACACAGGGCTGCGGGAGGAGCGGAGAACAGTGCCACCACAGCCATTTCTACCATTCACGTCATCACTGAGCACTGTTTTGCTCCTTTCAGACCCCAAGCTACAAATCACGTTGCCGACAGTACTGTCGCGTTTAGCAGGCTGTGATGGTAGCAATTTAGCATCTCAAGACGTCGTAGCCTCCTTTTTTCTTCTCTCCTCATTTGCTTCGAACCCAGCTGAGGCCAAAACCGCAAAGTTATTACGGCTGATCCCGTGGGAAGCGTTAACGTGCGGAGCAAATTGTTATTGCCATCCGTTCGACGTTTGTCGGGATGGTTTCAGTCGGGGCCCCCGACGAGATGGAGGCGAACGGCAGACAGGCAGACGTCCATGCAGCCGAGCCGTGAGCAGACAATGTTTAAAATCAATCAGCCTCCGGAGAGAGAGAGAGAGAGAGAGAGAGACAGAGAGAGAGAGACAGGGAGAGAGAGAGACAGAGAGAGAGAGAGACAGACAGAGAGAGAGGGAGAGAGCTCTCATTGTTGCAAGTGCCGCTGGATAGCTGGTTATTGTCTTGCGTTGCATCACAACAATTACATAAAATGAATACGCTCAGACGTAAAGCGGCTCTAATCATTACTTTTCAGACTAATAATGGGCCGCATGAGCGCTTGCTTATTTATCCTCAACATCCGGTTCTGTTTGGGTCGTACCGTCTTCCAAACTTTGTCCAGCTGATAGACTCTAGAGCTGTGTGTGTGTGTGTGTGTGTGTGTGTGTGTGTGGGGGGGGGGGGGGGGGGGGGTCGGAGCTAAAAGGAGGGTGAAGAAGATTGATTGAGTTATCAGGTGGCTTAAGACACAACTCCCAATGATTGTGCAACAGCGGCATCTGTAAATGTGCTTTAAAGGTGATAATGTGTCAGAGAGTGGTGCAATCGGCGGTCGTTAAAGTACGTCTGAGACGACTGCGCTGACTTGTTCACGGCGTCACTTTTCCGCCCGTCCTAATTTGAATGTGATTGCCTTAAAAGCAGAGGAATTGCAGTCGTTTAGGGCAGGACTCCGGTGCTATGACATTTGGTAACGGCCCCGACAGTCGCCTCTGTGGAACGTGTATGGTGCTGGTGTAGACGTGACACTGTGTCCTCAGGTTTTATTTAGTCCTGCGCAGTGTCGTCAGTGCCGCAAGCCACGGGTTGGAGTGGGCTCGGTCGCCCGAGTCAAGGGCAAATGTCATGGGATCCTGAAAATATGGCCGAGCTGCGGAGCTGAGGGCGAAGGTCAGACCCACACGTGGGACTCTGTTTTTCTTCCCCGGGAGAAATGGACCTGAGATGGAGACCAACAGGTTGGCAAATAAAACCTGTCTCGGAAGAAAATATGAAGCCTTTATGAGTCAGTCAACGGCTCCTATGGATGATTGGCATCTCCAGCTCTGCAGACAGACGCTCGTACTCAGTCATCCTCAACAAGTCGCCGAGAACGGATCCCCCGCTCCGAGCCGAACAGAAGCAACACCTTCACTCGCAGAATGGGAAATGTCTCACGTGTTTATTCTGAGTTTGCGTTTGCCTTTGTCTGCGTTTTGGGACATGAAACCGTCCTGCGAGGCCCTTGATCATGCCACTCCCCCGGGGGGCTGCGTGGAGGGACACTCCCGCGGCTCTTTTTTCCATCCAACGCCGGAGGAGACCTCGCTAAAGCGAAGCCTCTGTTCTCCTCCCCGCGTTCCTGGTGTCTGCCGCTCTCCATTTGTCAAGTCCTGCTGCATCATTTCATGCTCGACTCCCCCCCCCCCCCCCCACCCCCCCACACCCTCCCCATCACTTCATGTTCAGACAGCGCAGCGGCCCTCGGGATGTGTCAACACGCGGAGCCATTACGTTATTAGAGCTTGTTTATTATGAACCGTAGCATACCGAGCCGGCTGCCGCCTGTTAATATTCATGCGGGCCGTTCCCTCCTGATGCTAACAGGACGGAGAGGGATCGCACTAATGCTGCCACATGTATGTGCACGACAAGGAGGCCGAGGAGCTTTTCAATGATTCCTCAGCATACAGCGCATAGACTCGCACTAGGAGCAGGATGCGGCGGGGTGAGGCGTGTGAGCCCACACACGAGCCGTCCTCAGTCTGCTCTGCTCTGCGCTGCAGCCCCGCTCAGATTGCCCTGGCCTTTTCGGATCAGGCCGCGGCTATTTCTGTCTTCTTCCCGGGCTCGCTGCAGGCAGGAGAGGCCGGGAGCGCTGCCCGCTCAGCCGAGCGGTCGACTCAGGGCGACCCGTCACGCAGGCTCGGGGTGGGGGTGGGGGTGGGGGTGGGGGGGGGGGGCGTTTCAGAGGGAGCCGGTTCGGGGAGGTGAAAACGCTGGGCCTCGTCTCTGAGCGGGCAGGTCTCCCACGAACTAGCGCGGGGAGTCAAAAGAGCCTGAAGTGAAGATGTGGAAAAAAGAACCAAAACAGAAAAAAGCGGGTTTTGTCGATTATAACACGGTCTGTCTCTTTGTCTGTGCCTCTCACGCGGCTGTAAATTTGTCATGAAACGGGCCATCCAGACATGAGTCATCGGTGAGATTAGTCTTTGTTTCCGCGTGCCCTCCGTCCCCCCTCTATTCTTATCCCGCCTAATTTCCTCTCCGTCTCACACGTTCTTTCTTACCCCCAGCGTGTTGACCTTGTCCCTTATTCCACTGTGTTCGATTGGGAGAATGTCCACTGCCTCTCTCTCTCTCTCTCTCTCTCTCTCTCTCTCTCTCTCTCTCTCTCTCTCTCTCTCTCTCTCTCTCTCTCTCTCTCTGTCTCTCTCTCTCTCTCTCTCTCTCTCTCTCTCTGTGTGTGTGTGACAGCGGACAAAGAGGAAACAGAGGTGGGACAGAGTGCAGCGAAGAGCGAAGGAGGATGAGAGAGGGAGAGAGAGGAAGCACTGAGGTGTCCAGCACTTAAATTGCCTGTTTATTTCCAGTCATTGCATCAATTACACTGATACCGCTTACAGACGAGAGCGCCGCGTGTGTTTGTGTGGGACGGGGGGGGGGGTGGAAAAGGGAAAACGATTTAAGAATGATAGATATGGAAATTTTTTTGTGCTGCTGTGTGCATTTTCCGGCTTCCTGCGACTCGCCCCAAAAAAAAAAGGAAAAAAGGAAAAAGCAGTGCTTGGGGGGGGGGGCGGGGGGCAGAAAAAAGGCTTCTCCTTTTGTTCTCCTGGCAGGCGGAGGAGCAGGGGGAAGCCAGAGTATTGTGAGGCGCGGGCCGCCCGGGCGCTGGGTGGATCCATGCGTGAAGAGCGCACGCGGCGCGTGGAGAGAGAGAGGCCCCCGCATGGGGCGTGGTCTGCGGGTGCGTGTCAGGTGGGGTCGTCCCGTGGCTGGCCTAGGGGGGGGGGGTTGGGTCGGGGGAGGGGGGTGGGGGGGGGGGGGGGGGGGGGGGTTGTCGGTGACAGGCTGTGGTGATTGGTGGGGCACGGCGCACAGAATTTATCAGACTCAGCCAGAGGCCATGAACCATCTCCGCCGAGAGGACTCTGCAATTTGTCTCCGGCTCGGCGTCGTAAAGCAGACCCCCGCTCCCGCACGTTGGGGACACGCTCGGCTCTCCCGTCCTTCGCCCTTTCTCCCCCCTTCCCCCCAACGTCGCTGAAGGAGGGGGCGCGCTCCAACTGGCGAATGGCCGGAACGAAAGATTAACAAATCTTGTGTTTGCGTGTCGAAGCTGTTTTTTCTTTTGACAGTTTTGCTGTGGGCACGATGTGAGCTATGCCCGCCCCAGTGATCCTTTGATTTAAGACTTAGTCAATTACAGGGTCGCAACTGACCGTCGTTCACGCCACTGATCGATCTGCCAACCATTTTCTTGATTCGGTTTAATTTTTACTATGGTGGGGAGCAGATCGATCGTGAGATATTGATGTGGAATATTTTCACTTCTGTTCTCGTATTGATTCTCGTCTGGGAATGTCAATACCTGGACTAAATACATTCGGGTAATTGTGTATTAGCATAAACAGAGACGATGTTAACATCCAAGTCCACATCATCTACTGTAGAATAGGATAATGTTTCATAGTAGCATTTGCATGCTGTACTCATGTTTTCATAAAATACTATTTAATAATAACACTGCAATTTTTCAGAAATCTATGAAGCACATCTGTTTATCTGTCTTTATCTTTATTCCAGACTAAAATTTTATTTCTGTCCTAATGTTTGCATGTAACACACACGCACACACACATGAGCTGAGGAAATAGATGAATTCATAAATGGCTATACGAATATGACCAACTTCCCAGCTCTTCTTATCATATGACAGTGTGATGTCTTCTTTGAAATGATTCATCCCTCTGGTTATTTCCCTTTTTAAAAACATTGAGCACGTTCAGAGCATCAGATGGCGATACCAGCCTGAGTGCTACTGGATCAGAAGGGAAACCGCGTGCATCACACATCATTAGTCTTAACTGCCTTATTTCTTAACACATTTTGATATATTTTGCAATGATATCGTGTTTACAATTGCCTAAAACAAGGGGTGGGCCGGTCTCACTGGCTGCTCTCCAACGCCACCATTTTGTCACCCCCTCCACGTCTCACACGATGCTCTCGCTGTCTGCCAGCAAAGCCGCTCTTTCTCCCACATGAAAGTCTTGTGTTTGACCCATTCATCCTCCCCGGCCTCCTCCCAGCTCTCGCTCTTTACACTGCCTCACCTTGCTCTGAGTGTCTAATAGCTCCACGCATGGGTTTACAAGTGGAGTTAGTTGAGTGCCTGCTGTTTCCCATACAGACGCTAAAGGTTAGCGCACGAGAGGCTGTGGAGTGTGACAAAACGTTGGTATTTGACTCTCTAGGAGTCAAAACTTGTCTGGAGTTTCACTGGCTTTGGTTTGTCAAAAAGCGGCTGAATCACATCTATTTTGTTTTGCACTCAGTCGTTAATTGAGCCAATCTTTAAATCGGATATACGATGTCAAGGTTTTTACCAAGCAGATATGTGCTGTGTGAATCCTTTGTTCATCCTTTTGTTCTCCTCTGAGACTGTGGAACCAGAGCGTGGAAACGTCGAGCATGCAGAGGCACACACGGACTGAACAGCTGGACAGCAGCCGGCTGCCCGACACGCTGCCGTGTAGTCAGAGCGATGTTTTCATCTGCGAACAGCGGCTCTCGCGTTGTCACATTGTTTTCACATTGTCCTTTGATACAATACGTGAAGATGCATTGAGATATCGCCTGCAGATGCTGTAAGACGGGCCCCGCTCGTATTTTTCTTGCGATCTTAAAAATGAATCGTTCGTTTATTAATCAAAAGAACAACTGGGCGAGTTTGACTGGGCCGCTAATGAAAATAATTGCTTCCACCACTGTTATGAAGCCATTAGGTTTTCCTGCGGAAGAAATGTCAAAGTAAATCCATGTATTAGAGGAAACTACTTTTAATCAGCCACTGAGCAGCCAATCATACTGGCCTGGCTCATTACTGTCAAGAGCAGAGAGCATGAAAAACATGGGTGACAGATTTAGTGGCCTGCCTCTGTCCCTCTGGGATGCATACACAGTTTTTATGGTAAGGGAAACAATTCATCACAGGGCAGTTCATCAGTGGATAACTTTTAATTAATGTACAATCGTGAAGACCTTTAAAACGGCAACCTCAGCTCTCACCGCCCCCCCCAGCACCCCCCAACCCCTCCTTCACTGTCCGCTCTGTTTGTTTCCCTCTCCTGACGCCCACACCTCTTCTCCCATGTCCTTAAAGAGTGTTTGGTCTATTTACTCGACCGCGTGCGCTTCAGCAGTATCCCACTCTATTTTCACAGCTCGTCTTTCCGTCTCCACTCTATATTCCCCCCGTGTTTACATTAGTTTCCCTGGCAAGGCCTCGTGGCTCGGTCCCTGCCGGTGCCCCCTTATTTCCAGCATTTTATCTTCTTAATATCGCGTCCAAACAGCTCATTTATTTCCTTACATCTCTTTTTTTCTCCCCCCTCTCTCTCTCTCTCGCTCTCCTCCACTTGCTCTGCCCTGAATTAGCAGCATCAAGGCTGGGAATTAAAAGAAATGGCCGATCAGAGAGCTCAGTGGAAGAGGAAATCATCGGAAAGGCTCAAAATGGAGCCGGCACGGGCAAATTGGACAGCTATAAGCGCAGCGTGGATGTAGAAAAGTCCACATTATGGGGAAGAAAAGACAGTCGGACAGATTGATTCAGAATGAAATTAAAGAGGACGACGGGGAGAATGAGATGAGTAAATTGAGCATTACATACTGCATTACAGTGTCTCTTAATTAAGCGTGTAAAAGCTTTCTTATTAGGACTGATGCACTCCCCGGCTAACGAGGGAAGAGAGAATGCTCTTTCAGTTGTCATTGAGATGGGCCTCAGAGGGAAAAAGTGAAACAGCAAAGCACTGAAAAGGAAAGGGCGAGAACAACTCTGGGACAATGATAAAGAAAGATCCCATCTCGCAGTTCATGTGAAATCGTCCGACTCTGTGCGTTTGGTCTCAATTATCTGTCATCTTTGTCATCCCGGCCCACGCTGCTCTCCGCCGCCTCCCTGTCACTGAATGGACGTTATGTGCAGCTGCGTTTAAAGTCCGATCACATCGCAGGGTGATCTGTGTGTGAGAGTAACGTGTGTGTGTGTGTGTGAGCGAGAGAGAGAGTAACGTGTGTGTGTGTGTGTGTGTGTGTATGTGTGTGTGTGAGCGAGAGAGAGAGTAACGTGTGTGTGTGTGTGTGTGTGTGTGTGTGTGTGTGTGTATTGAATCATTTCAGCACCAGGTTCTGCAACTTCGCTCCCCATCATTACTAAATCACAGTGAGGCAGTTTCATACAGTTTCAAACACACACACACACACACACACACACACACACACACACACACACACACACACACACACACACACACACACACACACACAGTCACATAGTCACATATTTATTTGTTTTTTTTCCCCACATTGAGATAGATAACAAAGCAGTCCATTAAAGCAACATGAAAAATGACAAAACGTGATCATAGTTGACTTGTGTCTAAAACATGAGATGCTCGCTGTGGCCTTAAAGAGCAGTTTCTGTATTGGAAGACTATATTGTGCTCTTTCTCTGGAAGTAAATTCCTTCAATTTATGACCCACAGAATATCATAGTGAAACGTTAAATTCCATGGAAAATCCCATTTCTGCATTTGTGCTCGGTTTCATGAGCAGGACCCTTAAAAACACTGAAAGCTTTTGTTCGCATCGGTCAGATCACGTTACATAAAGGAGTGTGTCCTTGAGCCTCCTGCAGCTCATTGCACACTAGTATGTAGTGTGTGTCCTTGTTCACTGGACGTACTGTGCATTTCGCTGCCAACCACATGATGAATTATTGTGCTTTCGGTTCAAAGAGCTTCTTTTTTTTTGGTCAACCTGCAGCAACACACAAATCGTCACCTGTTCATGGACAAGTTAAACAATCAAGATGTATCATGTAAACTAGTCTCTTCTGGGAATATTGGAAATGTTTATATCATGAACACAGCCTGGTGAGCATTGTACCTCTACTTCATGCTAGGATGAACTAAGCTAAATTAAGTTAAATTAAGCTAGCTAAATTGAGCTAAAATAAGCTAAGCTAAGCGACATCTGCACCCGGGAAGGGAACTGACATTATTTTCACGAGGCAGTAAATACTTGTATTTTCCTAAAATGTCATCAGCTTAGATGTCTTGCTCGGAGAGGACAAGATGGACGCCACTCTGCTGTCGCTGGTTGAGCTACAGCCTGGAGACATGCGGCACAGCTTGGCACGAAGACTGGAAACAGTGGAAAAACAGCCAGCGTGGCTCTGTGTGTGGTGAAGAATACTAGAGCCGAGCTCTAAAACGCTCCCATTCACACGGGTCTGAATTCAATGTACAACATGCAACGTGTGGGATATGACCGACTCCTACCTTGTAGACGGAGCCAAGCGAGTTGCTTCCCTGCCCTTCCAGCTCTCATGGGAAATGAGATGTTGAACTTCATAATGCACAGATACACATTCACACAAGTGCCCTTGCATTTATCTATACATCCAATGTAGGAACACCCTATTTGGTTCTGTGTGTTTCCGACCCCCAGTATGTAACACTTATCATCACAGTAATGGCTCCACGCTCTGTGAACAGCGATTCTGAGGGGGCTCACAGTCGGATCGGAGCTGCAGCATCCAGATGGGAGACAAAAGAGTGTTTGCGTGAGTCTGAGTCAGCAGATTTTTTCACGCAGCAGATCTGCACCAGCAGCTGTGGCAGCCGGCCGGTCTAAGATGGGGCTAAACATGGGGTGTGGGCCGGAGCGGCTGTGCCGGTGTCACCGAGATTGACGGCTCTTGTTAGGGGCAGGATTCCTGAGAGGAGAACAGCGACTCCGTCTTGTCAAGGTCAATTCGGGAGGCGTTTGGCAGGCCTCCAACCAGAGATTTCAGAGAGAAAACTGGAGATATGCAACCCAACCCTTGTGTCACAGCCCGGAATGAAAAGGCCAGTTAAGTGTCACGGCAATGATGGGAGGAATTATGGGATGCGGTGACAGAGCCAAGGGGTCTAGTGTCGAGAAAGATGCTCTGACCCTGCCGGACCCCATGGGAAGATGCAGACTTTACGTGATGGCTTGTCCCACAGTGTTCCCACTGAGCGGCCGGCCCGCATCACAGGCAGCGACCCGGCCAACCGTTAAGCCTGATTTCAGGGTCGAGTTTTATGTTTAATTGATTTATTAATGTCGGGAGACTCGCGGGCACCAAGCAGACCTGCCCCCAGGTTTTGTTTTCATGAAATAATAATTTCCAATTCCATCCAAAACATGTACTCCACTAAATTGCAGTGAATTAAGTCCATTCACCACATCCTGCCTCTCGGTGCTCTCCACTCATGGACAGAGTGAGTCATGACAGTGCCATGATAATGAAATTGTTGCTCTCCTCATATGTCCTTGTTTCCAGCTGTCACGGGTGTATACAGTCTTTAGCTCTGCAAGTACAACCCTAACCAGCCCCTCATACCGCCTCAGTGAGTCTCTTTAATTTGACTCACTGTGCAGGCCTGACATGTGCCATGAAAGGTTGTTCAGTCATAATCCAAACATAGACTGGCATCAAATCATAGCGGAGGTGCTCTCTCTCTCTCTTTTCCCAATACAGAGGTATTTGTCATCAAGTATTTATTGTAGTTACGTGTCAGTCACCGAAAATCGCGAATGTGATACTTCATCAACCTTTGCATCCGGTCCACGCGTAGCATCAACAGTGCTCGGGCAGGCGTGATTCAATCATGTAATTGAAATGCCAATCTTACTCGGGGGATGTTTTCATTACAACTCCGGGACATGCTTGAGAATCGGCGCGTTCTCCGGGGTGTCGGCGTTCGCGAGGTGTCTGCGCGTGTGACGGCGGCGTGAGGACGAGCGGGCCAGCGCCTCGGCTACTGGGTTCGTTCCCGGGCTCGCTGCAGGCGGCGGAAGTCGAAGGGGCCATACTGCTCCGCGGCTTCAGATCGGATCACGTGGGGCGAGTGCCCACAACGGGATGAGCAGGCTGAGCCTGAACCTGAGGGACGTCGGCGCTCTGCTCCGTAAGACCAGGGAGGAGGAGGAGGGGGAGAAGGAGGAGGAGGAGGAGGGGGAGGGGGAGAAGGGGGGGGGGGGGGGGGGGGGGAAGCTCTCTCCTCCACGTGTGTGACAGTGTCAGTGAAAGGGCAGATGTGAGAGGACTCGAGAGCGGCTGATAACAGCTCGTCGTCAGTCAGTTTACGGGCATCGTCCCCGCTTTGAGGTGGTTTTTTTTTTGTGCTTTTTTTTTTGTGGAAATGTGCTTCAGCCGAGACCGATGCCGTTCTTTGAACTCGGTTTCATTTTAACAACCTTAATGACTACGCCGCCGAGGCAATTGTCAGCGTGGCAGGAAAGGAGCGGTGTTGATTTTGACGGAAAATTGTAGGGTAAAGTAATGGGTTTTGGGATGGGATTTTGCTGACTTTTTACTTTGTAATTGGCATTGGAACAACTTACACAGCATGTCCGGGGCGGTGTTCTATTTCTGATTTAATGGAGCCATGTGCGTCTGATGTATTCGGATCAAATGTAATGAAAGTTTGGTAAATGAAGAATAAATCACTTAATCCCCACACCAGGAGCAGATTAAGAGAAGCAATGAAGGCAGGGACGGAAGTACAGTGTGCAGACGTTTACGGCGAGCGTGTGGCGTGCGCACAGATCTTTAATGCCATTACAGTTTCATCGGCAAATATGACATGTGATTGGCACTGATGGTCACCCGCGTTCCCATGTGATTTTTCTGTCACTCTCTCCCCCTCCACAGAGAACGGATCTGAAGCCAGCGGTGACAACTCATCGACATCAAAGCCGTGCATAAAAGCGCAGAAGAAAGAGTTGTTCCTGGAGAAGAAAAAAACACGGGCGAGAACGCCCCCCCCCCCACGCACCGCCTCCAGCGTCAGAGCCGCCGCCGCCGCCGCAGAGTTGATGGACCACGCGTACGGCGCAGACACAGCTCGCAGACTCTGAAGGAGGGGGAATCGTGCAAATGGTGCCGCAGCTCCTCCTTCCCTGGCAGCCCCACTTCAGAAAGTGAGTACGGCCTCCGCGCGCCTCGCACCTTTTCCTCTGTGCTTTGAGGTTTCCACCAACCGATGATGACTCGACAGTCCATGCGCTCCTGTGCTATGCAGCTCGTAGACCCTCGATGCACCTCGGTCACGGTACTGAACATCTTTTGCTCTAGGCGTCCGTCCTCCTGGAATTTGATAAACACACGAGAGGGTGCTGAAGAAGTTTCCGTGCTGGGCTCAAATCATTTTTTTTTTTAAGTTACTGTACTTTGGTGTTTGCAGTTTTCTTTGAGCTAAATACAATTGCAGACAGGATTAAATAAAGCGATTTTCTTACAGCATAAACCCGGCCTTTTCATCCACAAGGTTAGAACATGGTCATCGGCTAAAGCTACCTTTAGACGATAAACTGTGCTCGATTTCATGGAATGGAGAGTTTCTATTGATTGGAGGAAAAGAAGAAGCGCTTTGACTCAAATAAGCTTAAACCTAATGTGAAAATGCTGGAACATAATTGAGCTTTTGATGGCTCGCTCCCATGAAATGCAACCAAAGACTGTTTGTGCTTTATGAAAAAACAAGCACTCTGCGAGACCTTGAAGCTGTGGAGGCAGCAAGCTCAGCCCAGTGGAACACCTTGACTGCACCTTCTTCTCCGGCGGTAGCGCTAATTAAATGAGAGATGAATGAATCCATTTAACAAACTAACACTTATCAACGGTTAAACGCTGAGCAATAAAGCTCGATTATCCCCTCATTTTGCCCTTTTGGGCAGGGGGCCAAACAAAGCAATCAGTGAAGGTTGCTTTAAAAGCCAGCATCCATTAATGAAATATACTAACTGGCTGCCACAGGTCAGTCCATAGATCTGGGCCGTATCTTGTTGTGACATCACAGCCGCCATTATTGGTTTTTTAGCCAGCACACATTGGTGGGATTTTAGTTTGTTTGTCTTCTCTTGCTTCATTGGTTTCCCGTCTGAAGGTGAGATTACATTCAAAAAAATGATATATATATATATTTCTTTACTGTGCATCATTTTCATGGATTAACTGCACACATCAGGAAGAATACAGTGTGTTCTGCTCGTGGGTTGAGCCCAGTGTGAGCTTATTTTAGGGGTCAAAGTGAGATCGTAGCGGGCCGTGAGATGAGAAGAGTTTTGAAGGAGTGTATGAAGTGTTTCAGGACTCAAAGCAACTTGTTCATAAGAGCTGAGCACTCCTACAGCTGATATTTCATGCAAGAGAAACCCACACACGCTCTGAGAAGTTGGAGTCAAGTGCACGCTGCACAGGATCTTTTCTGAGCCCTGGAGGCGGCCTGTATCTATTTATCAACCCTGATCTCTCATACGGTGAAAGACAAACATACGCGGCTCCAGGAACGACACCCGGGAACACATTTGCCTCATTATTAACCAATGCCTGCATCTCCGCAGTGGTACAGCTCCATCTTATGAAGTGACTGACTGAACATTTACTGAAATTAGATTTGTTTAAAGGCCTCGCAATTAATATCCTAAGATGAATTGCTTCTATTATTTTTCTTTAAATGAGATTTTATTTGACAAAACTGGATTTTAAATGTCACCGACATTTTTTATGCCACCCAGACAAAGGAGAGACAAGCATTTATCCGCCTTTGGATTATTGCTTGGATGATAAAAAGTCTGTTGAAAATGTGATGAAGCAAGTGATGAGGGTAAGAGAGACAAAAGCTGCCAAGAGACTGAATCCAAGAAATGAAATATGGGGGAACGAGAGAGGGGAATCAGAAGCGAAACAAAGATGAAAATGTCTTCCATCGATGGGGACAAGGACATTTTCTCTTCTTTTTCTTTTTTCCGTTGGCAGCCTTAAATCCGTAACGCAAATCTGACGCCGTCAGACGGATGTGTAAGGGAGATGACATTGGAGGAGGGCGCGATGATGAGGCAGGAGCAGCCGCTCCTCACCGCCAGCGGAGGGAGTGTGAGGGGGAGAGCGAGGAGGAGGAAAATATGCTCCCGCACTGCCTGAGCTAAAAACTGTGACGACTGAGATGGAGTCCTCGGATGACCAGGCTGTGTGTGTGTGTGTGTGTGTGTGTGTGTGTGTGTGTGTGTGTGTGTGCGCGAAGACGTGCTGTAGTTCTGGGAAAGCGCAGTGTAGGATCGCATGTTGAAACTGCGGCGTCGGGGGCGTTGATGAGAATGTGAAGGTCCGCGTACCTGACGGGGGGATGAGTCACGCTGTAGGTTGGGAGCCGGCGGCTCGGATCGGGCCTGCGATATGGGACGGAGGCCGGTCTGCAGGAAACACTGAACGCTGGTCAGGAAGCTTGTTCTCTGCTCCGTCGGACGAGAATTCGCTTTTGAAACCAGAGACAGGTTGAGCCGTATCCGTCAAAAAAAGAAGAAAAATATAGCTTTTGTGAGCTGTTTTTTACCTGCTTTACGCCGAACAATGTTGGTTTGAAGTGTTCGACTGAGCCTTCGAGATCGGCCTCTGGTTCTATTCGCCCCAGGTGGAGTGAGGTCAGCTTTTCTCCGGAGTGAATGGAGCGGCGCCTCGTTCAGTCGGAGGCCGAGCGGCGGGCTTTTCCTGCGGACACGGCGTTCTGCGTGTTAGCGAAAAGCCGCAGATTACCGGGGATTACTGAGGGTCAGCGCCGTCGCGAGTGAGGAAAAAGGAAAAGCTAAAAACATACAATAAAGCAAGGAGCCTGTGGAAGTTCCTCCTCCGCTGACAGGTTTTAGCACAAGGACGACACATGAAAAGTCACGTTGAGGGAGATTTGGCTCCAGAAGTGTTAGGATCCGTCCGCGCCCACGTCTGTTGGCCCAAAACGTGTGCGTTGTTGGACGGTGGGAGGAAAGTGGAGCGCGGGGAGGAAACCCACACAGACCGCACATGGAGAGGCCCTCGGTGTGGCCGGGATTCAAACCCGTTAGCTGCGCGGCTGCACCGATCCACCGCGCTGTAGCCGCCGCTCTTTATCATTATTGAAAAATCCTTTTGTCCAACGGCAGACGCTGTGATGCTCCGCCGCAGTTTTTTTGATCTGCCAAACGCACAATGGCGCCTCTGCGAGCCTCATAACGCACAATTGGAAATTTAGCTGTACTCCGAAAATCTGCATATGAAAGAGCCTTGCAACATTTCTCTTTCCTTTTAAAAAAAAACCCCACATTTTTCAACATCCATGATTTTGAGACAAAAAAAGGAAAAAAAAAACGCTCATTGTTCGATGCGATGGCGGTGCCAGCGCTGTGACAGCCGCCTGCCAGAAGCTGGAGTCAGAGCATGAATGGAAACCAAACAGCGCTATCTGGGTCTGGAATTGGATTAAGTGCAGGGAATTTTCAACTTTCCTTTCCGTGTGAGCGCGTCAGTCTCCGGAAACGCGCGTGAGGCGCCCCTCAAACCTTTCACACGTGTGTCCCAGTAAATAAAGGAGCTTTACATAATTCGATTCATCTGAAACAAAGGCAGAGATGAAAGCTGCAGTTTCGCTGCTTTGAGCAGCTACAGGCACGTTTTCCACAGCGATGACGCGCTGCTGCTGGAGCCCACTTTGCAGGAGCTCCAGAACGGCCGCCAGGCGGTGAGGCGTCGGGCAGGTTTTCGTTGATGTCGTCTCTCCATTTTTCCTGTCCTCCGGGATTCATTTTGGCCCTGGCGGCACACTGTGGACGTGTGACTCGGCCTCTTGCGGCCTTGGATTTATATTCAAACTTTTCAGGGGTCGAATTAAAATTTAACCAATTAAGCCAACCGACCTCCCTCTCCTCTTTTCTTACAAATAGAAAAATCCAATCAGAGTCCTAGCTGAAGCGTGACAGCCGCAGCCTGACTCCTTGACTTAAAGGCAGGGGATGAATTTGCCTTTATAAGTCGCGTTTAAACGATCGAGTATGTTTTCTGAAAATGCGGCCGCTGGACTCCTGGGGATGAACTGTTTCCTCTGCTTCACGTTGCGCCGGCGCTACTGGAAAAATAGAGCGATATTAAAAGCGGCGCAAATGATTTGAGGAGCCGGCGAGGCAGTGATCAAAGGCGGCATTATGACCGCTGACACAGACTGACAGATCTAAAGTTGACTTGCCGCTCGCTCTGCCAGACTCGCACTAACTCACCGTGTCATCCACCAGTGTGGCGGAGCGGCCCGCCTCCCGCTGGATGCCGGAGCCTTTATTTTAAATGTCCTCACAGATAAGAAAAAAAAACATGATCATTGAAGAAAACAACAGCGGCCACAGTCAGCTGTTTCACGTATTAGGAGGGAAACAAATCATCGGTTGGATCTCGCGTTAAAATCGTGTGATATTCCAAAGGCTTTTAAGTGTTTCCAGCCACAGCAGCTTCTCTGTGAAGTCATTTATCACATACAGCATAAGATCCAGGACTGAATACAGTAGCTGTGAGTCAGGAGGGCAGCAGTAGCAGTGCTGAGCCTCAGCTTCCGGTTGGGTGAGACCGGTGAGGGAAGTATAGTAAATATAGCATGAGCTCAGGAGGGGATATTGATTGTTTCGAGGTGGGCCTTTCTGGACGGTGGAAACACGCGTTGCTGCTGCCTCCGTGCACAGCGTCGCTCCGCTTCCTACACCTGCGTGCACTCCCGCTGCCTCTGACCCGCCCCGGGTCCTGATGTATCTCACTGTGCGAGCCTTGCTGGATTACGCCACTGATCGGCGTTAGCGCCGGGGTGCGTTCTGGCCGGAGATTTGCTCCCATCTCAGTGGAGCGTACTGCTGCGGGGAGCTGCGGCCCTTTTCTGTTAACGCTGAAAGGATTTACCTGTAATCTGGCTGTCTGCTGGAGGAAACAGCCAGCCCAGAGAACACGGTGGGGATGGGGGCGTGGGGGGGGCAGCGGTGTCATAATCGTGCTTTAAAGATAAAACATGTCACAGAGCTGTAGAGCTACACATCAAGTCACTTAGGGGAACTGTCAGCCGCGTACCCACCGGCAAAGAGAGCGCCCTCCCAGGATAAAGATGCATCCCCGACGATGAATTATATCTCCGCTGCTATCTCCTCCGCCGCTCGTTTCCAAAGCAGCGTTCAGGCAGGCAGGCGCTCTCTGTAGGTGCATTTGCATTTCGCTCATTATTGATATGCATTTGTGCTCCTCTTTCATTTCTACATGGTAACCAATGTCACAGAGTGCGTCGCCATTAGCATATAGTTTACATCTGCCCTGTCATGTGTCATTTGCATTTGCGTCTGCGCGGAGAATTTAAGCTCCGGGTATAGACAATGTAGTAAAATGGTAGAACGGTGTATACGTGCAGTATATGACTCTATATGATGAAATATTAATGCATGTCTCATACCCTGGGTCTTTGTGTCAGCAGCTCTGGTGAGAAACTGCTGAGTGACAATTTATTCGCTCGTCTGTGCCAGGAAGCCGGTGCATAAACCAGAAAGAAGGGGGAGAAGGGAAAAAAAACACAATAATATGGCGGAGAAGAATCCATTACTCATTAAGCCTATAACATGTTATTCAATCTGTCTGTGCAGTGTATTTAGATGGCACGATTTCAAAGAAGAGGAGACGATAAGAGAGTTAAAAGGATTGTAAAGCATTTCCACATCAAATAATTCATAATTAGAATGTATTATGAGCCTCCGAAGCGGGCACTGAATCAGTTTGGAAATATGTGAGGGATGAATGTATGTATAGTAGATGGCTCCATTCAGCCCTCTTGTGCATTAGTTGTTATTGTTTTCCATGAAAGTGGCAGCGAACATTGTAATTTTTAAAGGTGAGCCAGGCAGAAAATATCTCTTTCTCCCCCCTTCCCTGTTTGTTTCTTTGGGGGATTAGAGTCCATTTTTGTGTCTACATGCTTTAATAGCTCGAAGATTACAGTACATTACTGCAAAGACATGGTCTCTTAGCGCAAGCATTACAAGAAATATTAGATACACAGATGCATAAAACCCAGAAACCTCCGCGATTAAGCAGAATGAAAAGGCCATGCTTTTCTGGCCCCTCTCATGTTTTTCTATCTCAGATCCCTCGATTTATTTCTGTCATCACTGTGGCCATCATGCTTTGCGTCATCCTTTTCCCCTTTCCACATGTCCAATCTGCAAATCTAAAACGCGCCCCATGGACGTCGCATGTAAGATAAGCTGTGGGCCGCTATTATCTATTCCCTGCCATCAGTAAAGTGGATTTCCTGATACATCAGCGGCCCCTTCAGTCATCCAAAATCCGGTTTTCCAGATTTCCCAGTCCTATCCCTCTGTGGGGGTCTTAATGGGGAGATGGGATTCAAAGGTCTTGCCCCGGGCTGCTTTCTGTCACTGTCTCCTCCAGTTTGTTTTTTTTTTATGTAAATCGATCCAGTCTTGGGTTCCAGTATTAGATTGGGGGTTGTTGTGTGTCCTGTATTCTGCCCGAGGCGGCTGACTGTCTGGCTAACACATTACCCCACATCCCTGTTTTACTGCCCGCTACAGATAACTGAAATGTAGACTGCAGCCATATAGATTGTCCCCATATGGGTTAATGTTTGCAATTTGATCGTGCCTGGATAAACAAACACACAGTGCTTCCGAGGTGGAGGCCTTCACATGCACAGACACAAAGGGCTCTCCGTAGTTCTTTATGCTTCTACATCATTGTATAATTGAAGAAAAATGAGCAACCATTGGGCTTTTTTTTTTCTTTTTTTTTAAATGATGGTCAGTCTTTGTAACGCCTGCTTAATCCAGAGAATTGCGGCTCAATATGCTCCATTAATCCCTCTGGCTCTCTGAACCACTTCAATCTCACACCACATCTATCTTGTTTTTAAAGGACTGACCCAAATACCCCAGTGTTGAGATTCACTGCCGAAGCTCCTGGGATTCAGAAAAAGTCATCCATTCTTTAACACTACTCAGCCTCACCCTCACACATGCACACACACACGCACACACACACACACACACACACACACATGATGCACACACGCAGAACATGGACGAAATTTCACTGTCTTATAAAATGATTGCACAAAGTGTGTAAACGATATCAGTTTTTTAGATTTCGGTGGTGTTTTCGTTCTCTAGACTTGAACTGTGCCGCCACCACTTCACTGTGTGGAGAGGTGGGAGGTAGAAATAGGTGTAATCATGGGGTTTCATGATTTATAAGTATCGAGATGGGGGATGTTTGAGCTGATGGTGATGGACGTGAATCTGGCAACCGAAGAAAGGAATATGAAAATACGGCTCGAGCTTGTAAAATAACTGTGTTAATAATGGCAGTGACACCGTTATTCTGAAGTCTCAAGGCTGAGACCCAGTCAAGATAATACACATAAATAGCTGTAATTGCGCATATAGCGGTGAGTGAAAAACCTGCCATGTCAGGGAAACAGAGGGTAGACAATGTGAACAATGCATCCTATAATAACACAATTATATGGAGCAGTTCCTATTATTACACCTAATGTGTTCTATACTCCATTAAAATGAAAAAAAACGACATCTTTTGTTTTCTTCAAACCTCACGCTGTTCCTACTCGTTTTGCTTGTGTTGGAATTTCAGTATTTTTGAAGCTTTGTAAAGGATTGTTATTGTCTGCACGTGCTGTTGGAGCAGAGAAAGCACTCACACGTTTTTCTCTTTATTTACACTTGGTTTGTTTTGTGGAGTTTGATGTTAGAGAGTTGGACAAACACCCGGCCTCTCTCCTCACCTTCCTGACAGGGTTTTGACCGGAGCAGTCACAGAAATTATCGCTGGGACCAGTGAGACCAGTGCTGGGAAATCAGTAGGTTGAACAGTGCACCCCTTAAGTCAAAGTCAGACCTAATATACTGGTGAAGAGGCAGGACAAAAGCCCCTGCTCACATCAACTAGAGCAGAATTATATCCTTCATTTGCAAACAAAAATGACAAAACACATTAATTGACAAAGGATAGACAATAATTAATTTTCCTCTCAGTGATCCCTGGCCAACACTGCTGTACAAATCCTGAAGTATTTGGTATTTCTCGTCTTTGCTTTTTCAATAGAGACCGAATACACAGGAAAATGAGACAAATGTCAACAAAGCTTGTCAACAAAATTTCCCATATTTCGGTAATGAATAAGCACATAGGGATTAATGTCTGCAAATATACATTCAGCAAAGTCAACTCCCAGCAGAGATGTCATTTATTTGGTTAATTATGCTGCTGTCTAAGTTACACTCCTGGGAGTCCTGTAATCTGCATGAGAGCTGACTGGCTCTGGCAGATCACCTCGGATTTGTGAGAAAATCAATACTACAGCCTGGCTGTGTTCGCTGCTGTGTGGGCCTTAACGGCCAGACTAATGGGCCTGGTTATTGAGGACAGTGATGGGCTCAACTTCAGGAAATCAAACCAAGTTTACTTTCCCATTCAAAGCCATGCACACAATAGCAAAATTTGAATTTCTGTCTTTTTTTTCTCCAATATATTAGAAATAGTGATCAGCCACAGCCGAGCAAACACGCCGGTCCCTTAGTTGTGTAGGAACCTTAACACAGATATAGAGAAATGTCACATAGAGAGGTGTTGTCCTGATTGGGAATCAAAGAGGCAAGCTCTGTAGCGTGATGGTTTTTATACTGTTTACACCCAGCACTGTTCTATTTTCCAGTTACCGAATCTGTGCAGAGATCAATAATGCACTTGCTGTTATGACACGTCTCTCCGAGTCAATAACAACAACAAATTGTGATGCCAATCATGTCCGGCGTGTCCAGACTTCCACAGAGCAACTGTAGTGATTACAAAGAGTAGATCAGTTGTCACGTCATCCGTATTCTGCAGCACATGCATCTTCCTGTTACCCTTTTATTCATTTAGTGCGACTAATTTAAGAAGACACGGCTTGCACAGAGGGTTTTTTTGTCTCTCAGGGAGATTTATCGTGCCCCATCCCATGATGCACAATGAGAAATGTAGTCCTTGAAGGGGATGGCACCGAGCTAAATCATGTTGTTTCGCAAACAATGTTCCTTATAATGGGAAGTATCTTCAGCTCTGTCTGGCTAATGCAGCCATCTACTGGCAACTGCTGATGGAGTTATGGAGCCTCTCAAGATCTGTTAAATAATTTAGAAGTGGAAGCTATTCTCAAGACTTCAGAAATGCACAAGGCTTAATTCTAAATGTAGGATTGGATTTCTCAATTCCAGAGTTTTTCCTCGAGACTAAATATTCACTCTGCTTTGAAAATTCAGTTAAGGACACTATAAAGTTTAGTCTTACAACTGTCTGTGATCGTGGATTACTGCTGGTAATTCATCATAATGATCGTAGGCTTTGCGGATATCTTTGTGTCTTTCTGGCTTTGAGTCGATGGCAGAATGTCTGTGTTGAGGATACTCACACATCCATCCATGTGTGCATATTTCACTGATGATATTATAATTGCTTTTGGAAAACGATATTGTTACTTGGTGCAAGATGTCTCTGCATCTTCTGCTTGGTTCTTACTATCGCTTTCTCTTTGATATTTGTTCCGTTGAGAAGGTTCCTAAATTTCAACAACAGGCAGAGGACAATAAAAGCAACGTGGGAGGCTTAGGTCATGAATTTCACTGAAATCTCCTCAGTTGCTTTGCCACCTATGACCATTAACTAACTAGTGCATCAGTGCTGACTGTCATGTGTCTTTCTCTTACAGGGTGGAGGTCGCAGGATTTCTGCTCACCGCAAGGATTTGAGGATTAACAACGGACCTGGAAAAGAGAGACAGTGCTCATGTTCAACACAATGGCACCTCTAGGTGTGCCTAAACTGCGGGCCCGGCTCTTCCTGCTGGTTCTCTGCGTGACGCTGTGTGCTGGCATGCTTCAGTTTGCTGCGGCCACCATACAAGGGTACATCGGAGACAGGGACATGATTTGCCCATCTGTATGTAGGTGTGATGAGGATTTTATTTACTGTAATGATCGTGGCTTGAGTTCCATCCCCTCTCTGCCTCCTTCGGCGTCCGTCCTCTACCTTCAGAACAATCACATAAACAACCCGGGTTTGCCCACCTCCTTGGAGCACCATCTCGCTGTCCGTGTGGTCTACCTCTATGACAATGAACTGGATGAATTCCCCCTGCACCTGCCACCATCTGTCCGTGAACTGCATTTGCAGGATAACAACATACGCACTATTCCTCGTAGTGCCCTGGCTCGAATGCCTCTGCTGGAGAAGCTCCACTTGGATGACAACTCTATTTCCACCGTCAGTATTGAGGACCAGGCCTTTGCTGACAATCCACGATTGCGCCTGCTCTTCCTTTCACGCAATCACCTGTCGAGTATCCCCTCGGGACTGCCTGCCTCTCTGGAAGAACTCCGCTTGGATGACAACCGAATCTCCACCATCCCTACCCACGCTTTCCGAGGCCTGGCCTCTCTTCGGTGTCTTGTCCTGGACGGGAACCTTTTAGCAAACCAGCGCATTGCTGATGACACATTCTCTCGCCTGTCCAACTTGACTGAGCTCTCCCTTGTCCGCAATTCCCTCCAGACCCCACCTGTCAACCTGCCCAGTGCCCATCTGCAGCGTCTGTCTCTACAAGACAATGCCCTGACTCACATGCCGCGGGGCTCCTTGGATGGCATGCGCCGACTGCAGAGGCTGGACCTGTCTGGGAACAACCTGACTACTTTGCCGAGAGGACTCTTCAAAGATCTGGACAGCCTGGGGCAGCTGCTGGTGCGGGGTAATCCCTGGCATTGTGGCTGCAATCTGCGCTGGCTGTACGACTGGCTGCACGCCCGTGGCAATGGCATCACTGTGAGAGGTCTCACCTGCCACGGGCCGGACAGGGTGCGAGATATGGCCTTGACCGACCTTGGCAGCGAGATGGAGGAGTGTGAGACGGTGAGGACAGCGGGGACCAGAGACAGAGTGGGCGGTGGAGGGGTTGACAGTTCCACCACTCAAACACCTCCACAGGGCTCTCTCTTCACCCTCCGGTCAAAGCGACCCGGCCTGGGGCTTCCAGACTCCGGCTTGGACTATACTCTCAGCAGCAGTGGCGTTGGCAAGAGCCTGGCCCTCAACGTGAAGCCCCTCTCCCACAGCAGCATCCGCGTCACCTGGAGCGTGGCGCAGCCCAGTTCCTCCTTCAGGCTGAGCTGGCTCCGGATGGGCACTGGGAACGCCATGGGATCCATCACGGAGACTCTGGTGCGGGGCGACCGCAGAGAGTACCTGCTCACTGCCCTGCAGCCAGGCTCCAGCTACATCATCTGCATGGTGCCCCTACCTGCCAGTTCAGAAAGCAAGGGCGCGTTATCCGGAGATCCTGACACTGACGAAGCTTTGGTGTGTGCAAAGGCCGAAACGTCAGACCTGAGCCTGCTGGAGGAGGAGGACAATGAAGACTCACAGCAGATGACGGTGCTGCCACTGGCGGGGATTATTGGTGGGGCCACCGCCATTGTGTCCCTGGCTCTTATTTTTGGCATCTTCTGTTGGTACGGACACCGGACTGGGCATCTGTGTCCCCGCGACCACTACACTCGCAGCAGCTCTCGGAAGAGCAAGACCTACGACGATTACATTGAGTCGGGCACCAAGAAGGACAACACCATCTTGGAGATCCGCGGCCCGGGGTTCCAGATGACGCCGATGGCAGCGTGCCAGCCGATGCAGCCCAAACCCCTGCGAGAGGATTACATCATTCACACCATATTCCCCTCTAATGGCACCGGCCTGTACAAAGGTGCCAACCACGTCGCTAACGCGGGACATGGAACCAACCGCGGTTATAGAGAAGGAGGAATCCCAGATATAGACTACTGTTACACATGATGCACTGTACCAGATCCTGTTCACAGCGTTATTGGTAAACTGTATAGATGCACAATTTCCCTTCGCATGGACACTTCTGAAGCACCCCTCTGTGCCTTCTTCTTCTGGTCTCCCATTCCAAATTACCTGCTGTTCACTGCACTGAGAGAACTGTATGTGATGAAGTGGACCTGAAACTGTACGGTAACAGTTCACCGCAGGAAGCAGCAGCCAGTGCCCCAGGTGTAAATGCACAGCTGACTGTTTTCTTCACCATCTTAGTAAAGGCCTGTGTATGTTTTCTTTTCTGCTCTTTCCTTGTGACATGTACGCAAAGAATGTATACACTGTGGGAAGGTCAAGCTCGATGAGAGAGAGAGAGAGAGAGAGGAGGCAGGGATTCTTTCACGTGCGGGAGGCGGTCTCGAACGGATGCAGAAATTATGAGAAACCGAGAGTTTGGTACTCTTTCCTGCTCACCAGTCAGTGTGGTACACAGTATGTAGTCTCATCAACTCATTGTTCCAAATGCCTCAACTCTATATTGATGTGCCCTACCAGCTAACCAAGGAAAGGGCTTTGTAAAGCTGTGAATTGTTCTATTTCAAACGACCCAATAACCACGTGTCTTAAAGTAGGCTTGTTATTACCTTACAGTAGTTGGCAGGGTGGAGGATCTCATCAGGGCTCGGCAGCCCTGGTTATACCTCTCAAGATCATTCGCCTGGGATCAGTATTGTAGTGCTGCATCAAATCAGATGCAGCACAGCGTGTAGATAAATTACTTAGGTACCGACTGGGCTGTGTTTGAAAAATGCTTTGCTATTTTTATTAGTGGTTTGTTTAGTAATCAAATCCTGCACAGCTGTCTTTATTTATTTATTTTGTTCCTTATGTGATGGTTTTTTTTGTCTCTGCTAAACTCGCTTTTTTTCTTGCTTTTGTCATTACTGATGAAACCCGGCTTTGATGAACAATTTGTTTCATCTGAGCAACAAAACACGAGATGTGAAGAAAATTTCCTGACGTCTGTCTCCAGGTCCATATTCTCCTACGAGCAGCAGAGTGAAATCATGCGTGAGACTGTGTCGAGTGTGTAATTTGAAATTTAGTCCCCACCCAAAGATGAGCATGTCCCCTCCTCTCCCATTTATTGCCTGTGTGCTTAACCTGTGACTGCAATCAGTATCTTTTGGTTATAAAATGTGTCCTCCACATTCTTAAAGTGATAACAGTGTTCCCTGAGATTCCAGACCGGACATAATGCAATGGTGGAAGCACCTGTCTGAGGCAGACTCTTATTTGGTGACCCTCGAAATGAGGGCAAGAACTGTGAGTGGAACTGAGGAGACTCAAACCGCAACACTGTTGACCTGCACTGTGGAGCAGCAGCCAAGCTGTGGGTGGCTGGACGGACTGGTGGGGTAGTTTGGCGGCGGGGTGACTCTTCAGCGAGGTTAGTTCATTGATGTTTGTTTTAGCCTCTGCTCATTCCACCCCTTTTATTACTGAGCAGCACTAAAAATGTAAATGTATTAGCACTTAGCAGAGAGCAGGGATAAATGTGGTGACAGGCACAGGGAGACGGAGGGTAAAGAAACATCTCCAGGCACTGAGAGAGATTCAGAATTGATGACTCTGGCACGGTGGAGTTCACTCTTGCATAAATCTGTTTGTCATCCTCTGCTTTTCCCCATGGGTTTTAATAGTGTCCATCCGCTGTTTACCACTGTGTTGCTTCCAAAGGGGAAAACCTTGACTGTTCTGTGCACTGGAGTTTTACACTGGTCTCAGACAATATGTCATTGGAATGTATATTTTATCTCGCACCCGAAATCACTGGCTTCAACAAACGACATCTTGCTGGCCTGGCTAATTCTGTTTTGGGGAATGTTGATATAGTGTAATTACAATTTTACAGTGGATCCTATCCAAGACACGTACTTCCTCATCATTTGTATAAATAAACCCATGGCCACAGCCACATGAATATTTTTTCTGGTGAAATTATAGAAAGTAATGGTGCCATAACTTTGCATAAAAAAATATGTGAACCTGAGATATGTGTGGAATTTGCTTTATAAATTCATCGTCAGAGGGGATCAATAAAAAGTTTTATAATCTTGGTATCACTGGAACCTGTCATTTTCCCTCAAGCCCGAGGAGGCAATTTTTTATCACCCATATAGGATTCACAAGTGATAAAATTCTCTTCCCAAGAAGCTGGCTCTGGACCTACACATTGTTTTCATTTGACGGAGGTCCTGAGTAGCACAGGGATAATACGATGCCAGCCGCAGCCTCGGGCCAGGCACTTAAGACGAGCGTAGATGGAGCAGAGAAGTCAACAAGCTGCTACCCTCTGCGACTTAATGTTGACACACGGCCCGGGACTGCGCAAGGTTGAACGGGCCCAACTTCATCAAAGTGCTTAAGATGAATTGAGCGATCTGCCTCAGCTGGGGTGAGGCTCCAGCCGGGCTGAGCGATCAGCGGGAAACCCTTCTGACACTCGCTGCTGCGAATCCACAAAAGAAGAGCAAAGATGTTTCCAGTACAAATGAGGCCGAGGTCAGATAATGAAAAGCTAAATAATGACACTATTAAAAAGAGATTTACAGTATCTCCAGGCTTTAAAAGAGGCTATTCGCTGGCCAGTCCATGCTTCCTCACATCCAGCTTTATAAAAGCGTGTGGTTGGATGAGGTCAGAAGAGCACTCGTCTGTGTCTGACAAAGTATGAATGCACATTACCAAACTGGATCTGGTGACATCCAGTGGTGAGGTTGCAGATTGCAATTGACTGAACAGTGTCTACACAAAGTCATCTCCTGGTTGTGCAAGGGTACTTTCTCAAGTGTGTGATTCATTCATTCTGGGTTGTTGTAGAAAACAGGCATGGTGTGGAGGAGGACCCGCTCCGCTCTTAGGAATGAAATGTCTAGCCTCGCTAATGGATTATGAAAGTGACAGTGCTCCAATTCTGTTGCTACTCCTGTGCGTGGTAAAAGGTCAGATTTGTTCGTTACCTCATTGCAGGCTCCACAAACAGAGGCGCAACACCTCACCTCTCCTTCGCTGTAAACAGTGTAGGGTGATTATATTGACATTATTTGTTTGGTTGTGTCGGAGTAATGGTCTGACACAGCTCTGACTTCCAGCCTCCGTGGTCTCGATAGTGGAATTACCAGGTATTGGATGAAAAAAGTCACCTAAGAAAACTCTTACCGGCCAACATGAGGTGCGAAATGTAAGTCCAAATGAAGGTCTCCTGCTTTTGCTACCTTGCTGTCATAGTCTTTTTCCCCATATTTTTGTCTCTCACTGGAGCGAGGCAGGTTGTTCTGATATTTAATCAATATTTCAAGGGGCATACAAATTAATAAACACCTGCCTCTAAGAATTACAATGAGGAGCCAGGAAGGAAAAAAAACATCTGAAAGGACCCTGACATGTCTATTCTTCTCCAATGAATCTGTTGCTTTCGTCGACTGAAGGAAAATTTGCTCAAAATTAAAATCACACAAATGCGTTATAATCTGCTACTACCACCTACTACCAGCTCTGAGGGTAAATTCGCCGCCACATACAACAAAGTCAGTTTATAGGACTGAGAGAGCACTCTTGTATGTATGAAGAAAAAAAAGTGTTTGTTGAGCTGTGTGAAATCCAATATTGCCTCAAGTGATGTAGCTCAACTTGGTATCAGAAAAGTCTGGAGACTACATATTTGAAAATGAACAGAAATCAAGGGATGTGGAGAGGTGAGCTCAACAGACCTCTGTAGCATGCTCCTCATCTCTGCTTAAGGCTATCTGATAATGCTATTACACACCCCAAATCATAAACTGGAAGTTCAGTAGTCGAGCTGAACAGCGAGCAATGTTGGAACGTTGAGTCCTGGCAAGCAACATGAAATAATAATAGTAATAATAATAAAAAAAAAGGTATCTGGTTTTATTGACCATTTTTGATCTTTTCACAAGTTTCTTGCGAGTTTTCTTGCGAGTTGCACAGTGTTGTATTAATGCAAGATGATGTAATGTAGAGGCTTGACTCAACTCCGGGCAACAATCGTCATGGTCGACCCACTGAAATATGTTGGAGAAACTTACTTATGTCGAAAAAAAACAAGGTGCTTCTTTGCAGCAATTTCTCCTTGGGGTTAAAAATGCCTTCCATCAAAAAGTAATTTGGTGTTATCACCATGCCGGTTGGATATTGGAGAGGAGGAATGTGTGAACTGGGACTGCATCAAGGCAGATGGAACACAGAGATGAATGTTTCCCATTGTAACCTTTCTCTGACCCTCTATCCATGGAGAACGTCTGTATTTACTGAATGTTTCTGCGGCTCTGAGACGGCTCCTCTCAAGCTCCTTGTGGGCTCACAGTATCTCACCGTCGTGGTCACCCACATCACAAGTTAAATACCTGCTACCTGAGAGTTAGCCAGGCGCCTATTTCCAGCCAGTTTGATACCACCACTAGTAAATCTCATTGTACTGTACTGCAGGGAATGTGATATTGGAAACGAGGGTGAAGGGGGGGATATGGCAGAGAAAGAGATGCTGTAGATATTGACAGTCTGAGTCGTGGAGCAGATGGACTTGCCTGGTTGTTATCGCAGATGGATTAATGATGTTTTTTCCAAAGATTTCAACAGTTAAGGGTTTATAAGCCGGCAGTCTGATCATCTTGGATAAGCGTAATATAATACTGCATGGATTTTGGAAGGAACGCCCCGCCTGAGCCCCTGAAATCCTGAGGAGACTCCAACAGGCACCTACGCAACACAACTGCTAAGCGCAAACAGACAAACTGAATTGTGGTTCCCTGAAGGGGACGAAACACAGTCACTCGCAAAAGTAAGTATTAAGTTTTCCTTCTTCAGAAGCCACAACAGACTAATCTCGGGGCTGACGGAAGTAATGCAGCTCACCACTAAACACCTCTTCCTTTCTCTTGCTGCTTCATCTGTAATCACAAAATCTAATCGGAGTGCAGCAGCTTGAGCCCAGAGCTCAGCGGCAAAAATAGAAGTCTAAGAAATACTGGGTTTCTCAAGAGGTGAGTGCACAAACATATATATAAGGTGCGGATTCAAAGGTAGAGGACATCCAGCACTCTGCAGATGGTGCTGCTGCTGCACAGAGGACCTGTCAGGGCGATGGCACTGGAGAGCCTGAAATGCTACTCTCTCGGACTGCCAATTCACTCTTGACACTAACTGCGCACCAGTGGCCTCGGGATGTGCAGACAAAGACACAACTGCGGATTGGGAAGCAGACATAATCCCTGCCCTCGAGAGATGCAGCTGAGCTTGTTAGGTGGAGCCCACTCATGCGGCTGTGGCATGAAGTGGTCCTCAGCGCTGTACATTGGAGTGACAGCGCTGCCTGTGCCTTTGAACCTGATGCGGATTGAACTCAGCTCTCAGTGCGATTGTTAATGTTAAAACAGTTAAGATAAACAGCGGATTCCTGTCACCATCGCCTCCAAGGTGTCAGGACTAGTCTTTTATGTTCGTTGGATTGTAACCTGCTGACATTTTATTGCTTTTTTTCCAGTGTTTTTTTTTTGTTGTTTTTTTTAATTGGATGTGTGCAGAGCGGCATCAAAGAAAGATTTGTTGCAACACAACACACCACTGTAGGTATCCTGACATCTGTGCAAAACGCGCCTTCTATTCTGAAGTGGCAGTAATCGGCGTGATGTAGCTCAAATTACAGAGGTGGTGCTCCAGAATGGAATGAAATTCCATTTTGCAAACCAATTTAGCCGAGCTGTTTTACAATTAGACGAGGGGGTATTACTAACACCGTTGCTCTGGATGGGCTCAGATAGTAAATACATTGTACAGGCACCACTTAATAAAACTAACAACATTAAGATAGAGCTTAAGTGCATGTCGGCTGAATTTGTCCCGCTCTCTGTGGACAGGTGGTAGTGGTCCTTCCCGCTCTCCCTTTCTCTCAACCTCACTCTGTGTGTATGTGTGAGTGTGTGAGTGTGTGTGTGTGTGTGTGTGTGTGTGCGTGCATGCGTGTGTGTGTGTGTGTGTGTGTGTGAAAGAACAAGAGAGAGAGAGAGACAGAGAGATTATCTTGGTCTGCATATGAAAGAGCGCAAATGAAGCATGCTGCTGAAATCTGTTTGCAGACAAACTGTTCATCATTGTTATCATCACATCTTCCCACTGCCACAGCTTTATAGTTAATGTTGTTCTTATAGGTTTATTAATATTTCTTGAAATGAAAATAAAAATGCTACTCCTCTGCTATCAGAGAACCGCTTTGTCTTTTTAATCTATCTGTATTTGAATGACTGCTGCTGAATAATCACACTTTTTGTTTGTTGGATAAGAGGGCAACTGTGCATATTTTATAAGAGGATCTCTAGTGAACCACCAAAATGTGAACCATGGGAGAAAATAGAGTAATTAATACATGTTTTCTAAATAATATAAAAAAGGCTTTTAATTTTTTTCCCATAAAATGGTTATTCTATGTTCAGGACTCACGGTTCAGCTCCATACCTATCCGGGCAGTTTATGGTTAGCAGTCACTCCTCGCAGCTCTGGGAATAGTAATGAGCTCCATCATCGTGTTAACATTTCAGGCTGTCCTGTACTTTGGTGTACAACCAAGCATCTACCGCATTCATGTCAATCTCAGTGCTGAGCTGCTCTTCAGCTGTGTCCACTGCTAATGGGCTCATTGAGAGGCTTGAGTAAGACGGACAACCTCAACACTGTACCTGCTCCTCCATGTTAGGATTATCACTGTGAGCATGTAAGCAGGCCCGTGTCAGTGTCAAAGCAGCTTTGTGACTAAGTACAAACTCTGAGAGCCGCCAGTGACACTGTGGACTTGTATTGTTCAGTGATGATATTTATTACATCGTTTGGAGCTTATATGCTTTGTAACAAATGCATTTTGATCAACATTTGTCTATTTTCTCGCATGCAGTAAAAGTACTCAACTGCGTTCCTTACCTTTTCCCCACAGATGAATGCCTGACGCCCGAAAAACAACAACAACAACCAGTGTTGGTGGAGGCACCACAAGGGAATCTAAAAGACTACACATTTGGATAGGAACATTATTCCTACCCTCCATAACCCCTCTGCCAGCCCAGTATGCTCTAAAATAGAGGTTTATCCTCACATCTGTTTTGCTACATTCCTAATGTACTGTACAAACACACACACACACACACACACGCGCACACACACACACACACACACACACACACACACACACACACAGACTGGAGAATGTTGACAGGACTTTTTTCTAAGGCAGCAAACAGAATACTAGATGAAGATGTTTCTGTTTGCAGTCTGGTCCTGGTGGAAATAACGTCTCACATCATTGACACACACCCTGCTGAGCTCATAAAGGAGGGCAAATTTAGTTCAAGATCAAGCCTCCCCTTGACTTTTGTTCAAATTACGACATGTATCTTGACTCTTCTAGTTTCTCGCTCTGTTTTTAAAAGCCTCCTGTTTGGAGATATATGAATCAGACTTATCTTCCAACAGTTTAAGCTTTGAAATGCCCACTGGATAAATGGTTTCCACGCCACGAGTCACACAAAGTCAGACAAATTCACAGTGACTACTCATCTTAATATCAAGAGCTATTTTGTCTCTTTGACAGATCCGGTGAAGTGTTCCCATTTAATCACACGAGACCTGAGCTCTGATATTGCCAACAAAGCTGTTCTGATCAAACACCTCAAAGGTAGGCGGTACTGACAGTTCATCTCCCTCCACTCCGACTCAACGTATCCATCTCACTCATCACACTGTCATCGACCACTTGGTTATGGCTCTCCTCTTTCTCTCTTCAGTGCCCACGCACTGCAGCATGTGGGGATACAGTGTAAACAAAAGTGCAGTGTGTTAGCTTAAGGGACGCCTTTGGTTTCAACTTTAACCTCCAACCCAGGTCAATCTGGGCCACAGCTGACCAGACACGCAGCTGGTTCACAGATCATTGCCTGCAATGTTCCGCATTGATCCCACGTCCATACACGCGACAAAGCTGTCGTTAAGCTGCAGATCGATAGGATCCATCGCTATTCTTCACAGCCATAAGTGAGATACAATAGTGGTGAGAGATGTGTCCAGCTGGGCTCCCACTGTTAGTCAGCAGAGCTTCAGAGGCAGACACAGCCAGCAGTGACCAGTGATGCCGAGAGCAGGTCAGCATCCAATTTTATCAAGACACTGGTTTGCAGAGAGTGAGTCAGTGCAGCCTGACAACAGCAGCTAAATAAGACCTCTGTGAAAATGTTGACTGTTGTTGTCTGTCTCTGTGGAGAGGAAGGAGCACTAACCAGAAAAGGAAAGGGAAATATTCAGTGTGTGTTTTTGAGATACCAGAATAGATCTGTTGAGGCGATGGTTGGTTTCTCTTCGAGGACAAAACATGGTTAATCTTCCAGAGTGTTATTTGTTGTCTGTGGTTGTCTGTATCCTGTGTGCTCTCCAGGCATTAACATGTGGCCACATCTCCAGGGTGAATCACTGAAAATTGAGAAGCTATTGATACATCCTGTCATCTCTTTTATATGTTTCACAAAAGGGAATCAAACAATGTCCCAACTTAAACTGTTCAAAAACATGACACACAAGTGCTGCCTAATGTGTGCATGTTCATGGTCCCCCGAGGATACATTTGTCTCATTTAAAGGGGAAAATGATTACATTCTCATCTGCCTTATGTGTACATATGTGCTATTTATCTAATGTCAGTGTGCTGAGCTATAGAATTAAGATGGTAAACATAATAACTCACCTTGGCAGCAGCATTAACACAGCTGCTGTGGGGATGCTGGTGTTTGCGTTTCTCTCACAGTGTCGCTGGTCTACAGCCGCAGCCACATCTGAGACTTGTTTCACATACCCTTAATGACTGGATGACAGTGGTTGGAGATTTACAGATAGTGTCCTGCCCATCAAAGTGTCTCACCCAACTGTTCTTATTGTTTTATTCATGATCTTTTCTGTCGGCAATCAATCACAGCCTGGGTGGAGCCCACTGTCTGACACCATCCTCGTGGTTTCTGGCATTTTGTGCTCCATCATGGGATCTTCATGTGGGCTTTATCTTCCACTGAGCAAGGATCTCATATTAGGGAGTGTCAGTTTAATTTACTGTCTCATAAACCATGGGCCTTTGAGATTTTAATGGTGATTGCAGGCCATCCAGGGAACCAATAACAGCAGAGTGCTGGGATGGGGAGGGTGCCATCCTCCTCCTCCCTCACTCCCTTTCGGCCACTGCACTTGATCCTTGACTGCGTGCTCTGCATCTTCACGGGTGACACACCAAGGCAAACACGAGGCTCTGCTTTGTCTAACCTGGGATGCTATCGTCGCATCTTGATTCTACTGGAAAGACAGGAGCAAAATCTCTCTTCTTCGTCTTCTTCTTCTTCTTCAGTGCCAAGTCTGGATAATTGAGCGTTGGGTCAGATTGGTCCTTATGCACATTTGATTTGCATGAAGCTCCATGCTAGAGCTTCATCCTAATTGGCCGAAGATGTGCGTCGATTTTTTTTCAGCCTTGAATGGCAGGAGCAACCAATGGGAAGGCTGACTTAATCCTGGTTGGAATATAGCACATCTTAGCTGATGGACGTGAACTCTCAGCGGGGGAGATGTGCTGCTCATAGGAACATACAGAGCACTCGTTCTGTCAAAGCAATGATTCCTTTGGAACTACCCGAGTCTTTTCAGTCACTGTGTGTCTGTGAGTGCAAAAAAAAACTAATTAAACAAGCATTCATGTTTAGTTTTTCTCTTCATTTTGATCATTCAGAGTGGAAATTCTGGAGCATCTATTCATCGAACGAAAATAAAAAAATAATTTTGCATGAAGACAATTGTGCATTTGTGACATGAGGCGCACACTGTGAATGTCACATGTGCAGAGGTGGTGTTTTATGTTTTATCTCCCACTCTCCTCGCTGAGCTCAGTGGCGAGGAGAGTCTAAGTGCTCCAGACCTCTCAGTCTTTTATTGGATTACTGGCTTCGAAATTAAATAGAGGCATGTGCAAAGGTTGCAGGGCCAGGGGGGGAGTCAGACAGGGCCGAGGTAATGTCACTGTGTTTCTGATCCTTATTGGGAGCGACACAGACAGAAGCTCCCTCCCTCCAAACAAGCACACACACACGTGCATTTCCCTCTATTGATCTGCTGGGGGAAAAAAAAGGTTGAGGTCAGCAGGCATATGTCTGAATTTCTTTCTCTCCGTCTCTCACACTCCATTTATCTCTGTCTGATTCAATACTCTCCTTCTCCCATCAGGGGGCTGTGCTTCATCCATATATCTGTGCCTCCCCCACTGCCTGACCCGCTCTCACACTCAGTGGTTTCTTTTTGTCTCTCTCTTTGCCCTTCACTTGACATACATAAATCAATCAGTCAATCCAATTTCATTCAGAGCGAGGCCCGATAGATTTGCTTCTGAGCCGCCGTCCTGATAAAGTAACAGTATCTACGCTGTAATTACTTTCCAAATTAGGTGATGCGATTATGACCACGGATTTGATTTTGCTTCATTTTCACTTATCATGCACAAAAGCACAAGAGGAATAACAGAACACACACAAACAAAAGCAATCAGAGGAGGATTTAGGAATAAAACACGCTACTGAGTAAATGCATTGTTCATCTCTCCTTTAGATATTGTTCCTTTGATGCTTCTGTTGCACTGCAGGATGTTACAGAGGACTATTTTAGTTGTTTTGACACTGAAAAAACATTCAACACATTAAAATGTGTGCTTGTAAGATATTTCTGTTTCATGTCTGCAAGAAACAGATGCACATCCGTTCAAATTCCCGAGTGTTGAGTTCCACCAGCAAGTGAATCCCATCTTATCTCGACATCTATCTGAAAAACAGCAGAAAATTTCACAGTTTTATCACTAATTGTGACAATGGAATGAGGTGTGAAACCAGACCAGGGCACTAAGTGTGTAGGATGGATGTGTAAAGAGTAGCATGATTAGTGTGAAAAGCGTCATGGAGTGCGCAAGGCTTCTAATTAAGGTTGGACATCCCAACATGACGTGACATGATACGTCGGGAATGATCTACTCAAGTCCTGGAAGACGTGAGAAAGCTCGAGCTGTGTGGACTGAAGCGTGCGACAAACCTGACTCACCCGCGCTCGCTCCAAGGTAAACTAGCTCACCAAGGATGCAGGTTGCTGGTTGGCAGCATGTGGTCAGACTTCTTGCCGTCTCGGCAGGATATGAAATGTAACATGTTTTAAAGGGATATCTATCAAAATGCCATAATGCGATCAATCCATGGCCTGCACAGACGTCTGATCTGCTGCGCCCCTCTGATTTAGGGCAAATCCCGATACAGTATCATCGGGAACCGATTCATTAAACGCGCGGCACATGAATCTTAACGCTTTCCCTCACAGATAGGGCTGATAGGTGATCGATAGTTGCCAGACCCAATCAATCAATGCCCCCCCGCCCTGCCCGACAACCTCCACAGTCACTTCAGACACAGCTGCCTCAGCTCCGGGGCTGCTTTGTCCTCCAGCGTATGTGTCATTTGTCTTTAGATTTCACTTCCATCTGATAGCTCTGATGTTTTTCAAACGCCCTTTGCACATGTCCTTAGCCCCTGTCAGTGATTTATAAGTGTCCCCGCTCATCACCGAGGACGCTACAAGTTCATGCTCATTTGCACAAATTCATTTAGTCTCAGATCCCTTTTTAAAGCCACTGGGGTGAGATGATCCAGCGTGCACACACAGTTTTTCTTTTTACGCGTGCTGGTTCAAAAAAATTGCTCTTACAAAGAGGCTGGTAGTGATTTGAAGAATTAGGATGAATAAATTAATCTGCAAATTGAAATGTTGCTTTACAGCCTTGGAAAAAATTGAGGGATTTTACACCCTCACGCTGCATTAAGAAGTTTTATATTTCATGCAACATCTTTTGATCCAGTGCTTTGAACCTTGCAAGATCTATAGAACATCTCTGTGCCCTTCCATTGCACCTCTTGCACTCTGGCTTTTCTCTCCCCTCTTGCTTTTCATTTTCTCATTTGACTCTCGTCGCTCCCCTCCGCAGGCAATTCCCATGTGCAGTGGACTGTGAAAGAAAAAAATTGTCCCCTCATTCCAAAATGTATGCGTGGACATTTACACTCACAAGCATGCATACATGCGTACTGTAAAGACAAAAAGCCATTACTACGCATGACCAGGCGGCATCATGCGCTCATCAAAGTCATTACCATGCATTTAGAAAAATGCTCGTCATCGACGGCCCTCTCGGCTACTACGTGCAAGCTGTTCGAGGCCAAACTTCAGAAAGCAGCGGCCCCGAGCTTCTACTGGTGTCAATCAGCGATGGCCCCAGTTTTTATGGCTGTCATTTCCTCCACTTACAGTTCCTTACTATCTCTTTACCTCCACTTACTCGCACATTTACGGTATTTGGCAGACAGTCTTGTCAGGCCGACTCAGACTGTTTCTCAGTTTAGATCACACCGTCAGATCAATTGATGGCAGAAATCTGGCTGCAGTCAAACCATATCCGTGAGCGGTTGATGATGAGTGCAAGATAAACCACAATAATCCATCATCCGCTCTCTTTTGTCCAACTTTTAATACTGTCATGATGGGATTCCTAAATCTTGATGCGAGGCCATTATTGATCATTTATTTAAAAGATCCACACATCCCATCGATAAGCTTTACCTTTGATGAATGCACACTTGGACTGTTCTGCTGTGGAAATGTGAGTATACTTAAAGACACACTCGGATGGAGAGGGTAAATGGCTGGACACGTGATTGCTTACACCTCTGGGAACAGCAAAGGCTGTATTGGCTGACACCATAATGGATCAGTTAGTGCACCACCTGCTGACTTAAAACGCAAACTGCAACCTACAATCTTTCTGTCACTCAAAAGCATGTGCTCCACAGGTCAGCGTCAAAGCATGTGCATCGTTTGATTCTCGATTTGAGTCTGTCTGTATGTCACTACAGTGTTCTAGTGAGTACACATGCCCACGGTATGAATTGTTTTCGGAAAAAAACGTAATCAAATTTGTGAACCAGATTAGAGGGAATATTCATTCAAGAGGATGTCTGTTGGTCAGTTAAGCAGCTGCGTGAGCACAGTGTGAGTATCGTGATTCATTATGACGAACAAGCAATTGGATCTCTTGTCTTCAGCATCATTTATGTGGATGAAAAGGTGCTGTTGTCATTGCTGGCACGTTGGTTGGGGGGGGGGGTCGTTAAATCCACCGAGGGGGTGGAGGTGGAGTGAGTCCTCCAGGGCGGTAGGGGGCTGTGACGAGCCGCCGGGGCACAGACGAAGAAGACGCAGAAGCGGAAGAGACGTGGCACATAAACACAGGGAGGAAGGAAGGCAGGAAGGAAGGACCGGGCTAGCTGCACACAAGTTACCGATGACAGCTCCCGGAGCTGCCCTGCGTGTCGATCTGAACGGGGAGCGTCAATGACAGCGGAGCGACAGCGGCTGGAAGCACAAGGAGCCTCAGTGAAGCCTACGTGACCGGTAGGGATCACTGATCCTCCTCGGGGCAGCCGCGCTAGCCGCTAACGCTGCCCTCACCCGGTAACTTCAGCCAGTGGGGCACATAATGGCAGCCCAGACCAATGTCAAGCCGCCGGGCTGCGTTCACGCTGGTCAGGCGTGGAAAATAACAGTGCTGGGTGTGATATTCTGACAGATAAGACACTCCCGACGGTGTCGATAGGGCGCTAGCTGTGTGTCTGGTGAAGTGCATCACTCTGGACGCAGCCTGTCTCCCCACAGTCGCTGTGGCTCACTGAGAACCACGTACTGATTGATTACACAAGATAAAAGCCCCGAAGACTGTGGACATCGATAACATGAGATTCTATTGGCCTCATTTGGGGTCAAAACGACTCTTCAGTTGAGTCGGCTGCTACATTTAAGAAGGTAGACGAGGGAGTAGGTGGTAATAGGGAGGCTCCCCTCAGGAAATTCCAAACACACCTTTTTTAAAGAGCAAAACGACAAAATATCCTCAAGGGGATAGGTCATCACTGCAGGAGTGCACAAGTACAACAGACGTTGACTGTATTCTGTGCAAAGATGAACTGTGGCCCTGTCGAAGCGAGTTATTGGTGATGGAAAAAAGGAGAATACGTCCATTCATTTTCTTGCTCTAGCTTTTGCTCCGAGTCCGTGTAGCAGGGGTCTGCTCACGTAGCAGAAACACTGTGGACACGTCAACAGCCCATCACAGGACACACACACACGCCCCTTTCACTCACACAGAGTGGCAAAACAAGTGTATAAACTCCTTAAAATGGTGAGAATGTGACTGGCATGTCTCAATGCATGACACTTTACATCATTTCAATGTCTATTATGGCACATGTTGTCAAATGCAGTGGCTGGGCCTAACACTGGCATGTCAGTGTAGTGTGTAACTCATGGAGTAGGCAAAGCAAAGTGTCTATGTAAATGTTATGTCATCGGGACAAAGGAAAGGGGAAGTATCTATTTTCTTAATGTGCTGCTGTAGTCCACTAACAACATGATATCCTGCCGAATTGTCATTGCTCCTGGGTCCATGCTAAGACCAGGAATCGGTCTGTTTGTTCCCAACACAGAGCAGGTGGCTATGGGTCTGTGCAAGTGTCCGAAGCGAAAGGTGACCAACTTATTCTGCTTCGAGCACCGCGTGAACGTGTGCGAGCACTGCCTCGTCTCCAACCACAACAAGGTGAGTGGGTGGGCCGGTGCCACGCGACTCTGCTCAAACCCGGCAACGTGGCGTTGAACACTGCGCTTCTCCCCTCGTTGCCCCCTCAGTGCATCGTGCAGTCGTACCTGCAGTGGCTGCAGGACAGCGATTACAACCCCAACTGCAGTCTGTGCAACACCCCGCTGACTGCTCAAGACACCGTCAGGCTGGTGTGCTATGGTAAGATCATGACGAGTCTGTTGTCTCCGAGTTCATCCATATCCAAATCCATCTCTTATCTCCGTCAAGCATTTCCACTGTCTGCAAGTACTATAAAAGCTGAGTGTGACTTTGCTACTCCTGATGTAAAGCTGTCGTTTTCCCCCTTTCCACAGATGTGTTTCACTGGGCCTGTCTCAACAACCTGGCATCTCGGCTGCCTCTGCACACGGCTCCGGCGGGCTACCAGTGTCCCACATGCCAGGGTCCAGTGTTTCCACCCTCCAACCTGGCCAGCCCAGTGGCTGATGTGCTGAAAGAGCAGCTCTCCTCTGTTAACTGGGCCAGGGCTGGGCTGGGCCTGCCGCTGGTAACAGCTTCTCACCGTTTCGCTAAATTAGCCAGTCCTTCAATCACTCATCATCAAAAGCCAATCACGCCAAATGCAGCGTCCCGCAGACACTAATGCGATGGCGTGTTTGACTTGCAGATTGAAGAGCCCATAGGGGTCCTCGAGGAGACCACAGCCAATGATGTCACTGATTACACTGACTGGTCAACGTTTGATGGTGAGCCCTAACGTTTGCACTAAACGGAAACTTGGATGTCTTTGCCGGGCTTTAGAGCTGTTTGCACAGCGTTACTGAACGGGCATCTCCTTCCGGTCTGTCCACAGCACAAGAACAGAGTAATGTTTACCCCAGCCACTCTTACAACACCAGCTTCGAGCCTCCGCCGAGCTCCGTCTCCGCCCCAGCGCAGGAGGACCTCGCGGGGTCTCATAAGAACGGGGACCCGATCGTGCAGGATCACACTGTGGTCAACTTCACTACATCCACCACCACCTGTGACACTATTACAATACACACAGGTAGAGTGCCCTGTCTCTCTATATGTGTCGTTAAAATGTATAAACGCTTTTTCCGGGTCGTTTTTCGTGATGTGCCGCCCTTGGTTGTTCTCCAGCATCGTCGCCCAGAAAGATCTACGACACGCGGGACACCGGCCACAGCGCCGTCACACAGATCGACTTCGACGACGACAAGTACAGACGGCGGCCGACGTTAAGCTGGTTCGCTCAGATCCTCAAGTCAGTGTCGCCACCTGCCTTAATTCTCACATCGAGACCGAGAAATGTCACTGAGAGAGTCGAGCTCTGATGTTTTCCCTCTTTACATCTCGCAGAAACCGGTCCGGCGGGAAGCGGACGTCCCTCTCCTGGAAGCAGCGGGTCTTCATGCTGCTTGTGGTCGGAGTCATCGGATTCTTTACGTTGATCATCATCATGGCTAAGCTTGGACGCGCCTCCGCCGGCTCTGACCCGAATCTAGACCCCCTTCTTAACCCCAACATCCGTGTGGGGAAGAACTGAGGACAAGCACTCATTCCTCCTCCTCCACCTACCGCTGTTTATTTTACACAACGTAATCTTGTGTAGATTGAGATGGATGGAGAGGCCCGTCACCCCCTCGTGACGCCCAGCAGAGGGCGCCGTACACCCAATTTGAATGGAAAGGAGAAAGAGACGATGCATCTCAAATGCAAGGAGGCAATCCGCTCCATTCGTCTGCACCAGGCAGCAGGAGTACGCCAGGGCCCTTCAACAGACCAGAAAAAAACCAACAACATTCAGGAGCTTTTCCCGTGATCCAAGCAAAGCACCGGGCAAACTCCACAGGCGACCAAGGTCTGGCGCTCACACTAGACACAGGAAGCCAGCGATGAAGAGCGCTAGTATTTATATATACCGTTACATCTAACTTTAGTCGGTGATCTTTGTAAGTTGATTTTTCTTCTTTTCCAAGTTCGGCGGAAGCTGAATAAACACTGTCCATCTCGAACGAACACGTTTTGTTGGCAGGAGAGTCAGTGTATATAATCGGCAACGGAACGTTCTTCACACTCATAGACTAATCCCACTTGCTGATGTGATTTGAGTGGCCTTGTGCATTTCTTCTGGGGGCGAAGGGGTGGCTTTACTGGAATCAAATATACTCCACACATAATTCCCACATAACTATTTATGGGTGTCTGCATTACTTCTGGAAACGAGTGCATTGCTTTTAGATTTCTCATACATACTGTATGTACATCTTCCTACTGTTGTTGACTGTCTATTAAATGGGAATACTCCAGAATGTTCAGCATCATGTGTTTTTAAAGACATTATTTTCTTGGGGGAAAGTTTTCCTCCAGTCGAACATCAGGCGCTTCTGACTCCGAGTCAAAGCGAACGACAGACCTTCCTCTTTGACGGAACCCAGTGAGTGGACTCCGCCGCGACCCCCGCTCCGCCAGTGTGCTGCGTGCTGCGCCCCCTGGTGGCGCGTCCTGTCTGCTGTGGACCCTGTGATGGGACAGGCCCGGGACTGCGGACGCGCAGACGCCAACTGGCATCGATTTCGGTGTTTGCCAACTTGGGCCGGCTTTGTTTCCTATCGACCGCTGAGCGCTGAGGCGTGACATTCCGCGCTTTTGTCGTCGTATCGGAAACATTTTGCCGCGTGCCGCTCGGCACGGATAAATGATATCGCGCCACCTTTAATATATGTAGATCTCGGTGCAAAGTCACAAACCTGAGGCTTTCCCCTGCCTCTTCGTCTGCACGGCCTTCGGTGGCAGGTTGCGTGACGTCACGCGGTCACGTGCCGTCCCTGGAAATCCGCGTAACAACCCGCGTCCAGTGTGGATTCCGCTGTTATAGATCTTCCCCCGGGACGCCGTGTGCACCATGCCAGTGCGGGCCGCCTCCCCCGACTTTCCATTGCGTTTGCCAAACTGGCTTTGCCATCGATCGCCAAGTGGATCTGAGCCATATTACATTGACCCGGGGAAAGCTGCCGGCGGCGATGAAGACACGCGCCGAAAAATCCCTAAAATAACAAAACACAGAGCTCGACACGTCAGGTGCCGGCGTGCACCGAGAGCTGCCGGCAGCTCCTTGTAATTCTCGACATCTGTTTGAGCTCCTGAGCGGCCCCATGCGACCGTGAGGCTTCTTGTGACGTGCGCTCGCCTCTGTCGTCCTATCGGAGTTCAATGCGCTCCTCGGCAACTCTGAGTTATTAGATTGTCCATCGCACTGACATAATAGGGACATCCCGATCAATAGCTTAACACTTTGTGGTGGACATGCGTGCCGCAAGCTGAGCCCCGGCACGGCCCTGCTTTTCACGGCGACGGTGGCGGGCAAAGAACGACCTCTGCGGTGAACTGTTAACATCGAGGATGACGTGCGTGTTTTTGTTTTCACAGGGCTATTAAAAAAGAGAGCGTGTCGGGGTTTGCAAATATCTAAAAATGTAAGGCCTACAGGAAAGGTCTGACATCCGACTCCCACCTCCTACAGGCTTCTTTCAGCAGAGATTACCTCCGATGTTATTTTCTCTGCCGTGACTACTTTTGGTGTTTCACTCTGAAGAAAGCCCTGAAAAACATGAGGAATGAGGGCTGGAAATAAGTACGTCCTTGCTGTTACCGCGGTGCTAAGAGCAGCATGTGTTAAGAGCAACTGAAACCAACAAAAACTGAGAAATATTTTGAATATTTTCAGGTGTTTTCAAGCATTTGTCTTGGGTGTCACATTCATTCAAATGCTTAGTGTGCATCTGTTTGCTGTGTAAGGACAACCCCATAAGTTGTTCATCCATGCTGGTATCTTTTAAATCGCTCATAACAGCTCACATCTAATAACGTCATATATCTTAGATCCACATTAATGACATAACTCCCAGTGGTTTTTTCATATTTTTCATAGTGATCTTTCAGGTTGGTTATTAATATAGATAAGATATAAATGACTTGATTCGGTTACTTTAGGTTCTCTCCTTGGTCCTATTTTGTTCAGCTTGTACATGCTTCTCCATGTACAAGCTGTTCTTGTTGCCTAGTAGGCTGCTGCCCAGCATTGTCATGTTGATTCCTGATGCACTTTAATGTATTATTCTGACAGAACAGAAGATTCAGAGCATATTAGTCCACATCTAGGCTCACATCTAGGCTCACATCTAGGCTCACATCTAGGACATCGAGCTGTTGCATTTGCTTTTACCATTTTAGTTCCAAACCAATGCAACAGCCTCATTTAAAATTCCAATTTACATATCCATGTATAAGCTAACTCCCTTTTTTTCAATATCTCCTTTACATTCGTATTTAAACCGTCAAATGTGTGCTTTAAAGTCTGTTTATTTACTCCCATACTTATTAGGAACAGTAATGGAGGATATTACAGTCAAACGAGATGGCATACAGTATCTGGTCTCTCTGTCATTGGATGGCACAAGAGAAGGTATTGATGTGTGAGTGGCTCTCACATGTGCTCCCCAGCTCAATTAAAAGGTGCATCAGAGAGAGAGAGAGTGTCATTGCATTTCAATGAGCTCCACTGACCACCGCGTCATTCCTGTGGCCTCCGTCAGAACGTGAGTACATGTGTGTGTTTGCTCTTTGGTATATTGCAGACCTGTTTTAGAATAAACTCACATTATCATATCATCATTTTGCTTTTGGATTTAACATGTTGCATTGGAGGAAGCCTGCATCAGCCATTTTATTTTATTCTATTTTTGTAATGATGATTTCCCAGCATTAATTATTATATTATTTTATTATTTGCACTTCAGCACACTTCAGAAATGCTTTGCATAATTATCAGCAATCATATTTGTGCTGCTTCTAAAGTGTAACACGATGAAGTACTAATTATCCTTTTACCATCATTTAGCATAATGATCATAAAAATAAATGTTAACGTCACCATATTTTTGTGGACATGTAACAGGATGAGTTATTATGGCAGACAGAGTTCAGTGTCCAAATAAAATTATTTCTTTGGGAAACAAACATTTTCCAGTTTCTGAAGACGGCTCTCGCCTGCATCTGCAGCTGATGGAGAAATATTTCAGACCTGTAAATCCTCACCCGAACAAGAGAGGCATCAAGTCCGAAATGTGTGACCACCAAGAGAAAGAGCACAAGCATGGAAAGACGACTAACTCCAGATCTCAACAAATCAAACACCATCACCAAAATCAAAGCCATCGTCACCGCCACCAGCAGCATTCAGACGACAATGACAGCCATGAGTGAGTCTGGATCTTTCCTTTCTTTGTAGCTTCCAAGTGTCATGCGTACGTGACATAGGCCCTTGCTTTTGAATCAAATGTATACATTTTTGTCTTGAGATTTGCATTTATTTCTGAGAAAATTCAGATACCGTGACAAATAAAGATAGAAACTTCTACTGTAATATTTGTTTTTTATTTTTAAAATAGCACCCATTCTACCACAGAGGACAGCTTATTGAGTGATCATCACCCAGACCATCGACATGAATGTGACGATGACAGGACTCGCCACTCTCACCCCCATCACTACCATCGCAAGCAAAACCATCATCATGTTTCTCGTTCTGAAACTCCCTCAACTTCCTCGACTGGTTCTTCTTCATCCTCTTCCTCCTCCTCCTCCTCCTCCTCTTCTTCGTCCTCTTCATCAGCTTCCTCATCCTCTTCCTCCTCTTCCTCTTCCTATTCTTCCTCCTCAACATCTACCTCTAGCCTGTCCTCTGAGTCCAGCAGTGAGGATGTAGAGAGGCATCCACTTAAGCCACAACACTCCCAATCCTGTACTGATATTTCCAGGAAACACAGGTACTTGGAAGAAGGCAATGACACAGTCCCATTGATAGATAAAGGTAATCTAAACAGGCTCCCAGCCAAGCAGGAGCGGGAGAAAGGAAAATCTGCTCACAGTGGAACTTCACAGGGTACCCTGAAAAACACACAGAGGATCAAAAGAGGCTCGGGTAATGGTGGCAGTTTCCGCAAAGCCAAATCAATGGAGGCCCTCTCTAGAGACAGAGAGTGGCATGGAAGCGAAGATGAAGATGAAAATGAACAGGAGAGGAGAAAAAGCGAAGCCAAGAAGAATTTAATGAAGGAAAAAATGAAATTCTCTGCTTTCCTCAATGAGATCACTCGGCAGGTGCTTAGCCCGATGAGACTCACCACTCTTGGTGTTACTGATGCTCAGAGGCCCTGCAGTCCGAGACAGGCGCCTGCTGGTGTGGTCAACAGTGGCGCTGAACAACCCAGACAGCAGAGGAGTCGGCCTGCCACAGCAGACTCTGCCAAATCCAGCAAATCTTACTCCCATACCAGCAAGCACTCCACTGGACTCTCTCACTCCGAATCTTTTCGCCACCACCATCATAGTCACCGGTCTGCAGATTCACCCCATCATGCACACCACAAGCCCAGAAGCTGCAGTGATGTCAGCTGTTCGGAAAGACGGCACTCATCGTCTCCTCAACGTCGATCCCATTCTCCCCACAAGCACCACCACCACCACCATCGCACCTCACATCATCACCATCATCGTGGTGACCTACACAGCCCAAGTCATCACCATCACCACAGAGACCACCACAGTCCTGCCTATCATCACGAAGGCCGCCATAGCCCTGCTCATCACCACCGAGAACACCACAGCCATCACCATGGAGACCACTATCATGGAGACCATCATCATGGAGACCACCACGGTTCATGTCATCACCCAAATACTACACCTCGTCACTTCAGACACCACAGCTTGACCAGTGACCATAGTAATCATCAAAGTCCAACTCCTCATCGTCGCCATAGTGACCACCACAGCCAAACACACCATCATCACCATAAAGACCACCACAGTGAATCTCATTACCATCACCACGGAGACCAGGAAAGTCAAGGACATCACCATCATCATGGAGACCACCAGAGTGGATCTCATCACCACCATCATGGAGACCATGATAGTCAAGGACATCACCATCACCATGGAGAGCACCACAGTGGATCTCACCATCACCATGGACATCATGACAGTCAAGGACATCACCTTCACCATGGAGACCACCACAGTGGATCACACCATCACCATGGAGACCATGACAGTCAAGGACATCACCATCATCATGGAGACCACCACAGTGGATCTCATCACCACCACCATGGAGACCATGATAGTCAAGGTCATCACCTTGGAGACAATGACAGTCAAGGGCATCACCATCACCATGGTGACCAACACAGTCCAAACCATCACCACCATGGAGACCATCACAGAGAAACTCATCACCATCACCATGGAGACCACCACAGTGAATCTCACCACCATCATCCTGGAGATCATGACAATCAAGGGCATCATGATCACCATGGAGACCACCATAGTGAATCTCATCACCATCGCCCTGGAGACCGCGACAGTGAAGGGCATCGTGATCACCATGGAGACCACCATAGTGAATCTCATCACCATCGCTCTGGAGACCACGACAGTCAAGGACATCATCATCACCATGGGGACCATCACAGTGAATCTCACCACCATCGCCATGGAGACCACTATAGTGAATCCCATCACCATCACCATGGAGATCACGATAGTCAAGGACATCACCATCACCATGGAGACCACCACAGAGAATCTCATCACCATGGAGACCACCACAGAGAATTTCATCACCATGGAGACCACCACCATCCAGACCATCACCATGAAGATCATCAGCATGGAGACCAACACAACACAGAGCACCGTCATCAGCATGGAGACAGCTACAGTTCAAGTCATCACAAAGGCCATCAATGTGACTCACATGTCAGCCAACTCCACTCTAGGAACAACGATGGTGACCATAACAACTTTGATGGCCACTCCCCTCACAGGAAGCAGGAGCCTGTTTCCAGCCGGGTGGATTCACTCAGGAACACGGACAGCCCCTCCAGCCAAGAGGAGGAGCAGACAAGCTTCTCTGGTCCATCATTACATAAAGTATGGCACCTTCTCTCATGAAATCCCCCATTACACCATGTCCATTAATTAATTATTGGCAAGTCAATAGCTGCCTGTATAATACCAGCTTGATTAACTGGTTATGTAATAATGTTCCACTCATTTGCTCACCTATTGATCTGGACACCAGCATGCAATAGATGTCACTGTCAACACTACATGATCTTTTGCAGGCTAATATATTAATTATCTGGTACAATCTATTGACAGTTAACGATGACTTTTCTTTCATTTTGCCACACTTTTTTTTACCACCATATTTCCTGAGGATCATTAATGATGAAGCACCCTTTTTCTCGTTGATTTCCTTTCCCTAAATACAGGAAAAGACACATGAGCTGGGAAAAATCATGTAAGTGTGATGTATTTCTTTCAGATTTGTTAACCTTTGAAAGTGCTAACGCTGACCATGTAAACACAGACCAATAATCACATTGACCTCTATAGTGTGTAAAAATGAGAGCTGTGCGGCCTGTGCAGACATGTAGACATTGTAGAAATGAGAGATATGGGAGTAATAAACAAATGTTTTGTAAAAAGTTGTATGTATTTTTGGTATTTATACTGACAGGGTACTACAAGAGCAGAACGTGGGACTGCATCAAACTCTGCTGAAGACAGCAGTGAGGATGGAGTGCCTAGGAGAGGAGTTCATGAGCAGCCAAAAGCTTTTGGAAGCTGAACTCCAGAGGACACGCATGGAGCTGAGCAGCCTCACAGAGGGATTTAAGAGGTAAAGGAAACATAAAACCAGCAAAAAGAGAAACCCGAACCAAACACTATACAGTATTTAATATTGACATAATTCAGATCAGTATCCAGGCTGCATCATACATTTTAGACCACCCTATTTGCTGCGAATAAGCAGTAGCTATAGTATTAAACTCAAAAATTGGATATTGCTGTATACTTGGATATTGTATGTAATGATGCTATTGCTGAGTAACCACTTCTATTTTTCTCCATCTGTGTCTTATTCTAGACTGCACAATGATTGCTCCTCTACTCAACAGACTAATAGTCTTCTTGAGCAAAAGCTCCATTCAGTGGTGAGAATTGACAGTTTTTATTTTTGTGCTTTTGCAGAAATTACTAGAAATCTAATATTACTGGAAATAATTTTGTAAATTGAAGGAGGCTTTTATATGAACTATTATGATTAATAGAGCAGAAGAAGTTATTAAAAATGTCCCAGTGCCTCATTCCACTCTCTGATCGTTTATCTTTCATAACGTTTCCTCCTGCACTTTGTCTTAGGCCCAGACGATGGAGGGAGAACGCGAGAGGCTGAACCACCGTATCTCAGCCCTGACGGAGAAGCTCACTAATGCAAAGTTTGCCAACAGTGTGGAGATGTTCAATGTAAGAGCTTTTCCTCAGACACTGACTTTAGAATCATATTGACATACTGATGTGATAGGCCAGAGTGTGGGCACAGTGACTGTAACTGAAAAATATTTTCGTTTTCATTGTTATTTCTTCCACTGTGAAGAAAAACAGACAGCACAAATAGAAGACTGATATGTAAACCTTGGTGGGAATGTAATGTACAGCATTCAGCATTTATGCAACCTGATCAGTCCATAACCTCTACTTACTATAGGTAACATCACTGCTACACAATGCCGAGCTCCAGTTTCAGTCCGATGATGGCATTAATCAGGTGGTTCTTCCCATCGCCCCCCCTCCGGCTCAGTTCATGGACAGCCATAACTATGGGAAGGCCAAGGCAGGCGCGCAGGAGCAGGCTCTAGGTTCGGTTCCAGAGGAGGAGGAATCAGACTGGTCAGAGGTTGGAGAGGACACCCCTCGGTTTCTACTCACTGGATCGAGCAGAGGTCAAGCATGGAGACACCGGGAAGTAGATGTGGACAAAGACAGTGAGTCCGGGGGTGAAGAAATCATAAGATGCCATTCTCCGCGCCCGATCCAGATCCCTCACCTCCAGTTCACCATGCACAGCGAGAACCTGTCCGACGGCACCACGGCCCTCGGCTCCACCATCCTGATCCGCTCGGCCAGCCTGGAGGAGATCCCCCTGGCACGACACCACATGCAGAAAGAGCTGCGAGGCACTGAGGCCATGATGGACCTCCACCACCAAGCAGACGAAGCCATCGAGGATTTAGATAATGAAATCATTCACCACTGGAAGACAAGCAATGACAGGGATGCCATTATTGCCAGGCAGATAGAAGGCCGAATGTCGGAGGTAGACAACAGCCTGGCCAGCCTGCAGTCGGCCGAGTCCATGCTCAACCACTTCATAAGTGAGTCCCAGCACGATGGAGGGAAGGGTCAAGGCAGGGCTGAGCTGCACGGCTGGACAGGAGGCATTCCAGACGAGGTGTTGAAAGGGGAGCGGACACAGCTATGACAGAAACAAGAGTGCACATTTCACCGTGCCTGAAGGTCTCAATTAAAGTTTCATTGTGCAGGGTCCTCCTTAAAATAATACTCAGACACACCCACTAGACATAGGAGGGAGATATGTATATATGTATGTATGTATGTGCAGAGATCCTGCCTGTATCCTTTTCCATTGCCCTTTTTGAGTATCAGCCTGTAAGCAGTGTGTGTAGCCCCCATAACTCCAGGAGTACTCACCTCCACCTCCATCCACACAACAGGGATGTGCTGTTCAGGTGTGAGGTGAGCACTCCAGGTAACCAGGTTGAACTGGTGCTGCCTCCCTCTGCTCACTGCCTGTGTGTCCAGGATGAGCTAGGCACTTGAGGTGTCTGACCAGTAACAAGCACGCTTTGGCTCTCTCCTAACCATTTATGTTCACCAGTCGTGTGTACCTTTGGAGGAGTTCAGTGATGCCCTGTTTTATTTGCTCCTTCAAACTGTAACTGAATTCATTTTGATTTTGAGTTTTTGAGTTTTTCTCTTAATAGCATTTCAAGAAGCATCTTAGTCTCCCTCATATATTTTTACTTTCCAATAAATAATTGCACTTCTTTCAGTACATCCAATATACATTTGCGGTTTGAGATCAACACTAATATTTATGGAGATAGATTGTTGGGACAGATTAATAATGTGTGTATTTAAACATGAGCTTCCTGCAGCTCAAATGTGGTCATTTAATGGTGAAATGTAAATATGTATTTATTGCTGTATAAACAGAGTTATAGGCACATTCCCCCCTGTTCTATCATGTCTGCAAAAACATAATATAGTTATTCTGTTTATTTTCTGATTTATTGCATGAGTATTTCATGTAATCATTTCTTGTAATCACTGGGTAGGTAGTTATGATTATGTGATTATTATTACAATCTAAAAACCTGTTTCCTATAGAAAAATCATGCATTATGTACAACATCATGCAAACATCTCATACATTTAAGAAATAGCTTTATATATGTGTATGCAAAGGTATTGTACTGTCTTTCCATAAACCTGTAATTTCCTCTGGTAACAAATGTTAATCTGCATGTGTAAATGGCCTTGTAATTCTGTTCATGTAACCTCTAATAAACTACAATGAAACAGAATTTGAAAGGTCTACAGTGGTTTCTCATGTCTGTACAGGCCCTGCCATCTGTCTGTATTTTCCCACTCTGTTATTGAGGACCTTCCTGGCTGCTGGAAAGTGTTTATGTAGCCACCAGGTGATAACAATGTGCAGCGGATGAGGGCGGGTCATTATGAAGTCACACATCCAGAGTGTAAAATATAGTTTCATGGACTCATGAGAGGTGTAGCCAGCTTTAAATGTCGAGTTCACAACTCGCTTTTGTGGAGCTCTACTCCGCCTAATCTGCCTGCTGCACATAAATATAGTCGATGTGACTGGACCAGCTAACTTGTTCAGCAGGCCAAACAAAGTCTGAGCTCATATTCTCAAAGCAGGTTGTTGAGATTGTAGCTGGGTAAGAGCTGTAACTGGGATAAGATCCAGCCTCTGGCCTGGATCTCATCCAGGATTCAACAGAAGAGTGGTTCAGCATTTTGCTGTTTCACATTAAGGGTCACATTAGCTGAAACCTTTCCATACATATGTGGCATGTAGAGCCCTCAGGTTGTGGTACCTTATTATTAGTAGTAGTTTGCACTGGTTGCCTAGTTGCCATGAGCAGTGCAAGACTGGAGGGTGGCGCAGTGGTCTTAGTAATTTATAAATAGAATAATTAGTTAATTAATCAATTTGTTTTTTTGTCATATGCTTACCTGCAGCACTCAACACACACACCTAAGTCAACCCAGGCAGTATTTTGTTTGCCAATTAGCAAATGCCAGCATTGTATAACACACTAAACAGAGTCACTGGAATGACCCTCAAACAAATGGTAGGCATACACATATTTGAAAGAGGTAATATAAATATGACAACAGTTATTTACAGAAGCTGCACTTTCTGCAACTCTCTGAAGACGACTCTGACAACCAGCTCCTCCATGCATCCATTTTCTGAGCCTGCTATATACCACTGGTCTGTACCAGTGGTCTGCATGAGCCTGTCCCAGAGCACTTAAGATGAAGGCATGAGACAGGTCAGGACAAGTCTCCAGTGTATCACAAGGGCGCTCACACACAAGTCACTCTCACACTCACAACTAGTGACAATTTAGAATGTCCAGTCACCCTAAGCGTGCATGTTTTTATGTCTTTAATAGGAAACTGGAGAGCTCAGGGAAACCCCACACAGACACCGGGATGACTTTCAAACTCCACCTAGAAAGGCCATCCGTCCCAGCCAGGAGTTGAACCCAGGTCCTTCTGGCTCTGAGAGGACAGTGCTAACCATGAATCCACTGTGTTGGCCTTCTCTGAAAAATGTTAACAGTTTTCATTTATTTTGTTGACAAGACATTGTTTAAGGCCTTTTTAAATTCACACATAATTAATAAAAAGCATGAAAAGGGAATTAATAAAATGGACTGAAAATAGGCTCTTCAATTAAATATTTATTGAGAGTCTTCATCTGACGAGTGCATCTGACTGAAATCAGAGTATTGTAGTTCAGGTCTGAAAATTGTGACCAGAAGATAAGTGTTAGACAGTTAATACCTCCTATCAGTGTCCATCTCCCTGTCAGCTTCAATTTGTTTTGACATCCGTGTATGAGCAACGGCTGCTGAGCAGACAATGGCCTGGATTCACAGGCCAGTTTAATAGGATAGGTAGGCATTAATGGTAAGACGCTCCCAGCATTCAGGTTTACCAAATCCAGTGTGCCAAATCCACTGTGTGGCACACTGGACGGTACATAGCGGTTGCTGGGAGTATCTGGACTTTTTTTTGGCACTTATTGGGTGGACAAATAAGGTGAACTTTGATGCAGCACTTGAGACCTGACACTAAAAGTTTCATATCTGTGGATTTTACACCTCTCTGATTTTTCCTTTGCTGGATAACGGTCTGTTTTTGTAAAGCTAATGTCGACTGTGTTTTAATTTGTGCACGCTTTGCAGAAGCTGATTTATTTACTTCATTTTTAAGGGTTTTTCAATTCAGGATTGCATTTCAGTTTGATCGCTTTCATTGTTGAGTCACTGGAGTTATGCCTGTCATCTCTCCTTCTTCCCGGCAGACAGAGCACAGCATCGTCCTACGTTGCCTCGTCGCTCTCCTTCCCCTACTCCCCCGGTAAGACTCGGACTCCCTTTCTGCAACCATGGTGGTGATGAAGATGAAGTTCCCCTTTCAGAAAAGGGTGAAGCTGGCCCAGGGACTGTGGCTCCTCTCCTGGGGTGCCACAGTGGCCGGCGCGATGACCTTCAGCCTGGGCTGCATCCTAAAGACAGAACTGCGCAGGAGGGCAGAGGTACTTTTCGAGTTTCACACATTACGAGTGCTAGACTTCATGATTCCAAAGCTTTATTTCCTCTGTGCTCTCTTCATTCAAGCTTAAATGACAACAGTCGACGCACAAAATAAGTGGTAATGAATGAGTCTCCAACTGTAACTCGACACTGTTCAGCTGTGTTCATGCTGAGAGGAAAATCAATACGCTTGGTGTGCGCTCACACGTACCCACACACAGTGGAAAACAGCGACACTCGCCAGCATATTTGAGAGTTGTAAGACGATACAGTCGATCATAGGCCCGGGTACTGATTTACATATGTAAAAGTGTAGAAGGTGTAGAGGTGTAGAAACACCTAAAAAGATGGTGCTCTCCACAGAGTTAGCAGTCCTTCAGAAGGAAATATGAAAATGAGACAAAGTGTTTTGAAAGAATGGATTGCAGTCAATGAAATGCCCTTGTTAACAACTGGGGGACTAACAGTGGGTTGATACAGCTGTGACCCACTTTGGTTCCTGACTCATCATTTAATAAACCAGGCTCTGTCAGTCTTAATCATGCTAATCCACACAACTGAAGACCTTCATAATAACACTTTGTTTTAAAAAAAAACACAGATTGTTGTTCACTTGGATAGATACAACTGCCACTTTCAAATTTTCTTTGCACAAGTATTATCACAATATTTTTCCCCAAATTTTAGGCAGTGTTTTTAAACCGGTGAAAAAAAAATCTCAACGTAAAACCTTGGAAAACAGACTTTATTTGATTGCAAAATGTCTTCATATACATCGTCAGAAATGAAGCCAATTCAGTGAAAGACATAAAAACAAGGAAATAACCTGTTAAATCTATAATGAATGCAAATTATTACCATGCCACTATGTGACTCATATTGTCACTTACAGTTGTCATTTTCTGATCATTTCACACTGATTGAAACGTAAAATCCATCACAGTCTCGTCAATATTTGGGTGCCTAGGCCCTCCACCAAAATATTTTTTTCCATGCTAATTCATTAAACTAATTATAATTCAAATTAATCAATTCATTTGGTTGCCACTTTGTAGAGCTTCTAGCCTCTGGGCTTGTCCTCTGCATAAACCAGTGTTGTAATTTTAGAAAGTCAACCACTATTTGTACCTAATAACCTAAGTGGGCCTAACCTTAGACACAGTCACGTGACTGTTTGACCATATTCATGCAGTTGTTTTCCACTGGAGAAAGTGCTCCCACAAAGGAATCCTACTTGCAAAATATAGACTGAGCGAGTGGGTGACCTGTGCCCTACCCCTCCACTGCACCACCAGTTACTGTAGGTGCCCTTGAAGAGCTATGTTGAGCCCCAGTGGATTGAACAGAGCTGCTCAGTAGACTTAATTCTGAACTATTATGTGGCTATCTGTACTGCTGATTAAATCACACTTGTGTATAAGCAAGGCATTTTTTCTGTAAATCCTGTTTAATCTAAACATGTTTGAGATTTATTGAGAATTTTAGGAACACTATACATAGGATTGAAAAGGGATAACATTCATAAAAAAAGTTGAAGAAATGAGATTCAAGTAAAAATAACTGTACAAACAAAACAACAGTAACACCAACAAAGAAAACAACAAAACAACAAAGGTTGCCTGTCTGTCTGTAAAATGTGCATCGGTTGGAGCCTTCCTGAGACCAGCAAGCCGCTGGTTCCAGTGTTGTGCTGTCACTGGTTGAAGCAAACTTGTTCAGATGTTTTCCTGGGTGACACAGAAAGTCCACTCGGCAGTGACATACGGCCACTCACTGGGTTAGATTGCTGAAGAATATCGGTCCTATATTTAGGGCCATCTCCATGTAGACATTTATAAATAAGTCATAAGTAAGTAAATAAGTAAAGAGGGGTATTTAGGAGCTGTGCCCTTTTTAAACACAGGTTGAAGTCTTGAATTATTTAAATCCTCAGGGGTTTATAGACACACACACACACAAACACACACACATTGTGAAGTCAAACACTGTTCAAAACCAAAAACTTAGATTCATGACTGTCAGGTCTACTCTAGTTAATCAAGTAGTTTTTTCTCCATGGGACCTTCTGGTGCACATTTGCTTATTTCCCTTACAGAAAATAAACAGCATCCATATTGACCGTATCCTTGTTTGACTTTCTCACAGGTGATGGATAACTCAGACATTCATATTGTGCCCAACACACTCATGATTGTCGGTCTGGCCTCGTTGGGTATCAACTACTTTGCGTCAAAGATCTGTCAGGACGCCCTGGATGCTGGCCGCTTCCCTCGCTGGAAGACCTTCTTGAAGCCCTATTTTGCCGTCTCCTGCTTCTTCACTGTCCTCATGCTTCTGGCCGTCATCATGAGCTATGCGATGAAGGGCAGCCTGGAGTCTTCTCTGAAGGTTGGCCTGAGGAACGGCATCCGGTTCTACAAGGACACAGACACCCCAGGCCGCTGCTTCCAGAAGCAGAACATCGATCGGCTGCAGATGGAGTTTCAGTGCTGCGGAAACAACGACTTCAAGGATTGGTTTGAAGTCCAGTGGATCAGCAATCGCTACCTTGATTTCAACTCCAAGGAAGTGAAAGAGTAAGTTAAACATCTGGTGACACCCCCGGGCATACCTCCACGAATCCACATGTTAGTAATGTCAACAAATCCCTTGTTTCCTCAGCCGCATCAAGAGCAACGTGGATGGCCGTTACCTGGTCGATGGGGTCCCATTCAGCTGCTGCAACCCCAGCTCTCCCCGGCCGTGCATCCAGTATCAGCTCACCAACAACTCTGCTCACTACAACTATGACTATCAAACCGAGGAGCTCAACATCTACCTCCGAGGCTGCAGAGAAGCGCTGGTCCACTACTACATGGGTCTGATGAACACCATTGGGGCTGGAGTGCTCTCAGTGTTCATCTTGCAGGTAAACTTATGAGAAGAATTACAGTGATTCCACTCAGCTGGTACAATGGTGGCTGTGTTATTTAGACAGAGGTCAAGGTTCATGAAATAAACCTAAACATTGTGCCATGTCTTCATAAGTACATGGGACTTTGTGTAACAGTAGAATAAAAATGGACACCAATCAACCCTCTTTCATTTCTTGGGTCAGATATGCACAGCTTTTGCAGTATCCATTCAGTCATTCATTCATGCTTATACTCTCTTTTGGAGGTCGCCGAACATCTACAGTAACTAACTCTGACTTTTTCCCCTTCCCAGGCTTCTGTGCTGGTGAGCCTGCGTTTCCTGCAGACCTCCATGGAGGCGCTGGCAGGGAATGAAAACACAGAGATCGAGACAGAGGGCTACCTGCTGGAGAAGGGGGTGAAAGAAACCATCATGGAGTACCTTGACCCTGTGCTGAAGTTCTTCCTGCTCACTAACCAGGTGGAAGAGGGCACTGCAGCTCCCGGTGCTCCGGCCACTGCCTAAAGCACAAATTATATCAAAAGCAAATGTAAATGTATTCCTTTTTTTTACACAAAGATGGCAACTATTAAATAATTATTTGTTTATTATTTGACAACAGAATGTGAACCACAAATTTCTATGAATTTCACGGATTTAGGGGTAGTTTTTTTATACATCCGAGGAAGGGTGAATTCATACGACCACACTTTCCCTTTCCAATCGAGTTCCACCTCCTCCCTGTCAGTGAAAGGAATAGGATTATGGACATGATTAATCGATGTCAGTAATGCAGTGAAAGCCGTCAAGTGTGTCCTCTGTTCTGACATCTTTGTTAAAGCTTTTAATCCCATTTGTTAATACTCAACCTGCTGCCCTTGCAGTTAGACACCTGCGTCAGGTGGAAGTGAGATGCAGACTGAACTCTGCCAAGGCTTCGTTTGCTTATAAACATCAACAATGATGATGATATTGAGATATGACGTTTCAAATGCAGATACAGTGTGGAGAATGTGTGTGTTTTTCCCCAAGTCCCTGGCAGGCCCATTGAACATAAAAGACATTTATTCAACACTTTCTTGATTTCCTAAAACAATGATTGGTTTATTCTTGGACTCTATTTGTAATGTCAACCTATGTGAATAGCGTTATTAAAGGTCCTTTTAAAAACATTACTGTTTCCTTAGTGATTTTTCCATAGGCAGAACCTCTTCTAACTCCTGACTATAGGCACGTTTATGTATTTGGGGCTGAAAAAGTATATACAATAGACTGTATTTAAAAAAGCTCTTTATTTGAATAATGCCATTGCAATATTAAGTCTGGTGTGCAACTTGATTCTTTTGTCTGGCTACTATGCTGTTATTCATACTTCATGTTACTAAATTTTGAAGATGCACTATTTGCATTGGCCACTAGATGGCGAACATCTCCATCGTTTCATTTGCATACGTCTCATTACTGCTGTTTTCAAATTGATGTGACAAATTTGGCCATAAATATCAACATGATTGGTGATCGGGATTTACTAAACCCACTTTATAGATTGAGTTTACATAGAATAGTAATAAAAAAACATTATAACTGGATTGTAAATGAGAGATATGCAATAAATATTGCTTTTGTGTGTTGGCATTGAAATTTCTGACAAATGACGTGCTTTAACCTTGGCTGCTGAGCAGTGTTTATGACATGACTTCATACATCATTATAGACGGAGCCAGAGAGAGAGCTGGGTGATTAAATTAATCCACGAGAAATGGTGGATTAAATGTATACTTTCATACTCTGTCCTGCATCCGAAGGTGTCTATCACACCTTCGGATGAAAAAAAAAAGATGAAAATTAATTTCCACATTGTGGCCAAGGTAGGTATCCATACTGTGCAAAACTACCAATAGATCCTTTTGTGGAAAAACAAAACAAAACAAAAAAAAAATAAGTTATAGGGTATATAATTGGCATACCTACTTCGTAATTTATTTAGAATGACATGCATTTTGAATTTGTCTTGAAAAAAACATAATTACGTTCTACACAAGTTTAGTTTTTATTTCAAATAAGGTGCGAGTTATATTGAAGTGCGAATTGTAGATGCCGCACGGATGTTGCCCAGTCAATTCAACCATATTAAACTACAGGACAAGCCTCGTTGTTCCTTCTGTCATCATAAAGACGAAATCAGATCATATGTGGACACACCAAAATATTGCTCTAAAACTCTGAAAACTAAAATATTATGTAATGACTGTTTTTATTTTGTGTGTGTTTGGTTTTTCTCCCTGTCAATGTTGTTAAGACTGTCTGTACACTCTATGGTGTAAATAAAGTTTGCTCAAATAAATAAATAAGTAAATAAATAGCACAATTAATCCGCTACTGGGACGGTGGCAGACACGTGACAGACGCGATGACGTTTCTATGACGTAACAGCTCGTCTGCGGGGGCTCGCGCCGATACTCGAGTTATTTTTTTTCAAGCAACATCTGGCTTTTCCAAATCCCTCTCATGGCACTTTGAGACCATTCACTTCGGATTCATTCGAGCTCCCGGACGAACATTTACTCGTTTTATTTGCTGTTAACTCCTGACATTCCCCTTCCCGGTCCTCTCGGGTTGCCGTCACGCCCAGTAAAAGAGTGGTTCAAACTCCGGGAATCGTCACTGTATCCAGTCTAACTGTTGCAGTGGAGCTGGTTGAACCACTGGCTAGCAACCGCTGCTAGGAGCTACTCGGCGAGACTCTCCCAGCTCATGTATTTATCCGCAACATCTACCGGAGACCGTCCACAACATTAGCACCGAGTGTGAACTTTGCTGGCAGGTAGGTGCCTGACGGAAACATTTAGCTGCTCCACTCGTCAAGCTAATGGAAGCTAGCCCAGCAGGGAAACTTGTTGTCAACTGATGCCTGAATATCATTAAGTGTTGCAATAACACGGCTGTGTGCCAGGAGCTAGCAGCTAGCATCCGCTGCTCAGCTCCTCAGATTCAGCCTAATGGTGTTGCACAGCAATGGCCCTGGGACACTGAGCTATTGTTGTTTGTGCGTGTTAAGCTATAGGACAACTTCGGTGGAGCTAGCTGGATTTGGCTTTTGTACCGCAGGCCTCGTGCTTTTATTTGTTTCTTCCGTGTTAACTTCCTCTGTGTTTAGGCTGTCAGGGTTCATATAATCAACCACATCAACTGGAGTGAATTGCACTTTGACGTTTTGGGATAAACTGTGGTTGTAGCTCAATGGAGTGAGGTTAACGCTAATCTCCTGGGATGTCCCGATTGTCTGGTGCCAGTTAGTGGCATTGGTGCACACTGAGACATGAGCTAAACAAGCTTAATTACTACTTTTCGAAACATGACTATGTGGTGACATGCGTCAGGAAGGTACTGTACTGTCATCTCTGACGCATGACGCATACCAACATAACACAGCTGATTGACTGTGGAAAGATGTGGAGCTCTGTGTTGACAAACAACTACTCTACGTATTTGTATATGGGACCAGAGGCTCTTCAGGCACACATCAGATAATTATCCCCAAGGAGAGTGGGCAATACCTCAGATATAGATTATACTTAACACATATTGTATTACAACTTCATATATGACATCTATACATGATGCCTGGTGTTTTTCATGTGGCTTACGCATTACTATTATAATGAACTCATAGCACAGCCACACATTACCACACTATTAACACTCCTTCTAGGGACAGTGAAGAGACTCTCTTTGACCTAAATATACATATTTCTGACCTGTGGGAGGAAACTGGAATATCAGGGAAAATCCCATGCCCACCCAGGTAGACCATCCAAAATCCAGCTCTGAGAATGTTTTTTGTTTGTGTTTTAGGTCAGAGATGGAGGGAGATGATTGCAGCTTTCCTCCAGATTCGTCGGATGGTCAGTCGCAAAGGGGAAGCGTCGCTTCCTCTGCAACACTTTCCCGTGGTACGCTTTGGTGAAACTCAATATTAAAATGAGTCCCTGTCTTTTATGTTCTGCTTCATTTGTAGCAAAACCAAATGTTGGGAAGGTTTTTAAATTCTGGGTTTTTTTTTGTGTAACTTATTTGCCTCACTTTGGGTTTTTTTTATTCCAACAGCTCAGGATGTGCTGATCTACCTGTTTGGTGAGAGTGCAGTTCACCTGACGGTGGAAGGGCTCGGCAGTGTCACCGTGCAGGAGTTAAGCCGCAGTGTCCGTGAGGCCCTTAATATTCCTGACTCTGCGCAGGACGCTTTTGCCTTCTGGCTTTGTTCTCCGCTGCTTGGTAAGAGCCCCCTCACCCTGCACATGCACACACATACATACTTAATATTGCCCATGTTACTCTTTTATCCCTCCTCACCTTATACGGGTAGCGCTAATGTCAAAATGACAAACTGCGCTAATATCGCAGGAGCAGAGAGAAGCACCTGACTGTGTTTAATCTCCCTCCTTCTTGCTCTGCAGATTTGCAATTAAAGTCGAGGCATCAGCCATATAAACTGTGTCGGCAGTGGCAGGATTTACTGTATCGCTTCACTGAGGCCTCAGAGGAGGACATTTCACAAGGTGAGTTTGTTTTATGTGTCATTCTGTTAAAATGACCAGGTAAACTGCCCCATTGTCAGATTTCCTCCATTAGCACATTGCGTTTTGAAAGTGTCCCAAGCAGGAAAGCTGGTGTGTCAAGTCAGGATGACATCCATGTTCACATCAGTGATTCTAAAGCTGGATGCTGTCTGAAGAAACGAGATGTTCCTGGACACATATGATGCTGTGACAAAACACATTCCACACAGTTGCATATCTATATGAGCTTTAATAGATTAGCACATAGAAACTATTTGGAGGGAAACCTGGGTTCAAAGTTCAAGCAGTGTTTGCCTGTAGCACAGATTCACCATTCCAATACCTATCAGCCTGAGGCTGACCCAGTCAGCCCTTATTGGGTATGGATCAGGGTGCAGATGGACCGATCAATGCAAAGTCAGGTGTGGGAAGTGGATCAGAACCGAAAAATTGTAAATCATTGCATTCCTGTTCAGTGTGCGAGGCACAGCCTGTTCTCTGCAGCTGCTCAACTGAATTTACAGTTACTTACAAATTGTTAGTGCTGAGTAGTTTACTCAGAGTAAACAAAGGTGAAAGTGCTGTTAGGCTTGTTTGGAGTGAAATCCAAAAGGGGAGAGTTTGCATGATAAACAGCAGATGCCTGTCGAATAAAATCAGGAGATTACATTTACTCTGTTTCGGTGAATTAAATTTTGTTCAGGTGTAGTTAAGGATTAATGAAGAAAGACCTCATGTTGTTCAGAGTATGGTCTGGCATACAGCTGCGTATTGAGTTAGATGGGTGAAATCTAAATGTAAATGTGAGGTATTTTTTCAGCAGTTTATCGGCCGGTTCTGTCTCTCGCCTGTTCGCCATAATGAACCTTTGTCCAGGTGTTAGACGCCGTCTCGCAGTCTGGCTGTTATGTCATGACAATCGAGGCAGAACAGCCCACACTTTGTAGAAGAGCTGGTGCCAGTGCAGCTGAGTGCACTGCTAGAAAATCAAGCCACAGAATGACATCTCACCGCTGATAAAACAAAGCAGCCGTAAGCATGGCCATCATTACATAATCCTCTAAATGCCTTCCAGTGGGTTAGTGTGGTCGACGGGCCCATTAACAGGCCCACGAGTTGGTGGAAAAGTGTGTTGGAGGGTGCTTGGCTGATAGATATCCACCGCCTCTACCTGTGTTTGAGTCTTGAGTGTTCTCACATAATCGGGTGGAAACCCTAACTGTCGCCTCACCCTGACGTGCCGCTGCCATCTGCTCTCCCCTCAGATGAGCCATATCTCCAGTTCCGCCGGAACGTCTTCTATCCTAAGTCCAAGGAGCTGCAGGTACCCGTAACACATCATCACCGGTGCGGGTCCAGTTTAGTTTGAGTTATCTGATCCCTCCTCTCGCCTCCGAGCAGGTGGAGGACGAGGCCGTGCTGAGGCTCCTGTATGAGGAGGCCAGGAGCAACATCCTCTCAGGTCGATACCCCTGTGACCCCGAACACTGGACGGCTCTCGGGGCGCTGTCTCTTGCTCTGGATGAAGGACCTGATCTTGATGGCCAGCAGTTCACTGCCACTATAAGGTAGGCGAGAAAGGCTGGCAAATGACTGCTCCACCTAATCCTAGCTGTGTGCTACACAATGCCCAAATTTGTCTGTTTCAATTCATTGGATGGAGGAGAAAATGGAAGCTGATCCGCAACAAAAACAAGTTATTTCTACACCAGAGTTCACATGAGAAAAGGCCACGTGGGCCCTTGTTTTCGGTGTCTAATGGTCTCCTCTGTGAAGTGGTGAGGAAATGCCCTGCTTCCGCCTAATGTACCAGAAATACAAAGGAGGACGAAGCACAATCAAACTTATGTCCTGCTTCCCACATATTGTAAAGGGCAGTGGGTGATGGCATTTGACGAATATCCACAGGCTTTGTGGAGAAGGTCACCAGAGGGCCTTTAGTTAGCTTTTTAATGCTGTCAACTCTGATTGTGCTGCAGTTTGCAGTAGCTGTTTGGGTTGTTAGAGTTAAATGCAAGAATGTAGAAAGTGGCACTTCTGATTGGAGTGGGAGGATCGTGGGACTGTTCCTCTCTAGCGTTCTCTGAGCATTGAGGAACTGGGTTGTGAAGACTTGACAGTAAACATACTTGAGGTGCTTTCAGTAACCCTCTCTCATATCTGTTTTTTGGGATGTCTTACTTCAACTTTTCAACTATGCCTAGTTGCCCTTAATTTACAGAAAAACAACACATATTGTGAGTGTGAAGATAAGGACAGGAGATTGGGCCAGGGTTTCTTCCCTGCCTTTTTCCTATCTGGTGGGGTACGATCCTGGTGTTTTGCACTGTAAATGCACAAAGTGATGGATGTATGGACTGTGAATTCATGCAAGAATAACGAAAAGGGAACTCATGGAGAGATGTGTTGCAGTACAAATCTAACCATCCTAATGTCACAGCACAGTAGCTCAAGAAGCAGATTGAATTTTTGGAAGTTGTGACAAAGTGCAGCAGGAGATTAAATAATGAATGTCAACAAGAGAATTGAGAGTCTAGTCTAATCCCAAACCCAGATTGGAACACAACTGAGATGATCAGAGTGTGTGACACAGGCTCGCGCCCCTTGCTTTCCGCAGGGAGAAGAAGCTGTCGTCCTTTCTGCCCGCCCATGTGGCTGTGGGGAGCGGAGGCTTGTTCTCGACTCTGAGGGGAAAGTCCAGCCGTCAGGCAGCGCTCGAGCACAATCTCCTGGAGGCGTACAGAAAGATCAGCACATCTGCCGGAAACTCTCCCGAGCCCACGCAGCTCATACACCAGTACCTCAGCACATGTCACACTCTGCCTTATTACGGGTAGGAGGCTGCGTAACCAGCCGTCGCATATGTCCAGCAAAGCCGCCTCACTAGATTTACATTCTTTGGATCACTTCACATTTGTTGTGTTTTTTTCCCTCTTTCTCCTTCCAACACACAAACAGGTGTGCCTTCTTCCTTGGCGAGATTGACAAACCGGTACAAGGGATTCTGCAGAGGGGAAAACGCAAAGCTGTCAGTGTCGGGATCTGCCTGGAGGGAGTGTATGTGATGGATGTCAAAGAGAAGGTGAGCGCTGGATTGTCTCCTCTTCCCCCGCAAACAAACCCTTGAACGCTTTTTTCCTCTATCTATCTCCGTAAACTGTAATCTGTCTCGTCAAACAGCACGTGCTGCTCGGCCTGCACTTCAATGAGCTTTCCTGGGACCACAGTTACCCCGAGGAGGAGTGCGACTCCCACATTCTGTGGCTGGAGTTCGATGGAGAGGAAGACGGCACGCCCGTCAACAAGCTGCTAAAGATCTACTCCAAGCAGGTCACGGAGCCCTCCTGATACCCATCTGGGTGCCGGGACGCCATCAGAGCAGCCTGTGCTGTGTTGACGGGCTGCTCTGGGACCCCACCTGGCCCGGTTGATCTCTGCTGTCATTTGAATATCAATTTCTGAGCGTCTCACGCCCCCCAGGAGAGGGTGACAGATGTGTTGCGTGTGTCTCACCGGAGATGAGGACGCAGGAGTCTGAGATTGTGTCAGGGATCTCCATTTGATATTAATGCCGAAACCCACGGGCTTGATCCATGACGCTCATGCACATCCAACTCTGCTAAATTTGTCAGCCGGCAGATGGTGGAGAGATGTTACATAACGGCACAGGCAGCCATACGTAATGACAGCGAGCTCTAATCCACCAGTGATTTAAAAAAAATAAAGTAGAGATGCTTTTCATGTAAACTCTGAGGGATTACAGTTATTCATTTCGCCCCTCTCATCTTTCGCCACGCAGGCGGAGCTGATGAGCGGCTTCATCGAGTTCTGCGTGGAGCTGCGGTCCGCCTCGGAGGGCGGGGCGGCGGCCGAGGCGGACGGCGAGGCCGGCCCGCCCCGGCAGCCCGCCGCCAAGGAGGCCGGCGGCAGCAAGAACGGGCGCGGGGGCCGCCGCGGCATGCTGCACAGGCAGAACAGCGTGGTGTGCAGCCGCGTCCACTCGCTCAACACCATCAGCTACGTGGACAACGGTGAGCTCGCGGGGGCCTCGCGGCCGTGAAGGGAACAGAACTGGTTAATGGATAATAGTGTTGCTACTATATCCCCATACGGGCATGGAACAGGCCTCTGTTGGTTGTTTGTTAGCCGGGGATAAAGTCATGCCCGGTGTGAGATCGACATCCTGCACAGGCTCAGATGATAACAAACAAGGGTGGGGCAGGGCTCAGCGCTGAGTCAGTCACGCTGGTTGCACGAGGGATTCTGTGGCATGGACTCGGGAGGACCGTCTGGAAGCACGCTGTTCGACTGGGATCCAGACCTGGCTGAAGCGGCGGTAACGTTTCTCCTCTTTGTCTTCCAGGGAAGGAGATCAAACGGCTGAAGCCGAAAAGGGCGGCCTCCTTTTTCACTCGCCAGGGGTCCGCCGCCACGTACTCCGCCGTGCAAGTGACAGAGAGTCTGGAGCAGGGTTAGAGCCGTCGAGCCCTGCGCGGAGCCTCTCAGAGACCAAACCTGAACATTTTACACTGAGAATTGAAGACTTGATACAAGCCGGAGACATTTACCTGATAATATATGAACGTGCAAAAGGACCAAGTGAGGGATCGACGTGTGTGAGACAATATTTATCTTCTGAAGTCATGTATAATAAGAGAGTACAGTAATGTGACGTGGCTGTTTGCCAAGCCTTCGAGAACAGTGACTCCATTCGATGACTGTATGATATCTCCAGACCTTTTTGACCTTTCCGAAATCCTCTTGAGCAGTGTCTGCTGCGTTTATTTGATAATGTGCTACCATAATTGAGTCTAACCACTTCATTACCTCTTCGTACTTGAACCCCGGTGGGGGGTATGGCATCAAGAACAGCACAGCATATCCCCACATTAAACAGTTGTACTGCAGTAACTCTTCCTCAAAACGCGGACTCTACAGTCAGCATGACAGACACTTTTCAGGGCACGATCGGAGGGCGTCTTCCTACTAATCTGCTTTCTATAACTGCCAGTGCCTTGTTGTCATGACAGAGTAAAGACACTCGAAGTAGGGGTCGAGCGGGTTTAGTGGCTAGTGTTACTGATTCAAAAGTTCCATGGGCTGCACAAGGTTCCTGTAAGTAGATGCTTCTAAGAGTTTGACATGGTGTAATTGTTGCAGTTTGCGTTCATGTAAAGTAGGTGCAGATGGCTCATCCCACGTTATTATCGGTAAAGGAGAAATGATGTAAATGTAAGTCTGAAGTTGTAAAACATTCAGTTTCAAAATGTGTGGGCAAAGCATGAACTGATCAAACTGGAAAACTGAAACTGATGCAGTACTGTACTAAATGAGTTACTAACAATAATCCACTACCATAACTTACCGAGTCATAAAAGATGAACCTTCTGCATCCTACGATGTACAGTTTATTCTGCCATTTGAAATTATTATTTTACATTGCAAACACAATCAAAGTTGACAGTATTTGCAAGATAATGGAGAAAATATAATTTGTTTTCAGTTAGGTGAATTTCCATTTCCACAAGGAGAATTTAATCAGACAGGACAGTTTCTAAAACCGAGGAACATTCAGGGCTCCAATTAATCTGCATAGTCCATTAGCAGGTATGTTTGTGCTCTGTGGAAATGGCCCAGACAGACAGACAAAGCAAGAACTTTTGCCTGTGCCGTTCACCTCTCAGTCTGAACACCAAAGCAAGCTGATGCTGCAACACAGTGTGCTACCTAACCTCTCCAGTGTGTCCACCATATGGACCACAGAGTCCTGCAGGTGTCTCTCTACTTCCTTTTTATGATTCACACCATTTCTGTCATTGGTGTTCATTAAACGAAGAAGCTCCCACACTAATAGCCATCCTCATACTATTATCTTCCATTTCAGCTTGATACGAGATGTGGTGACATGTCCACTTCCTGCTTGCTCTGAGCATGCAAGCCGCAGAATGCTTTTACTTTTCTAAGCTTTGACTTGTACATCAACTGCAGTCTGTAACCCAAATGCAGCAGGTCCACTGATTGATGCTAACTTACACTATGCATGTCACATTGTAGATTAGGCATTCCGACAGACTACACTTCATGTGATACTGCACTATTTATACTAATACACTGTTTCTAAGTCTTTTTCATCTATGGATGATTTTGTATTGTTTGTTAGCTTTTATGAGACAATATTTTGCTTTGATTTCATACACTCGTCGATATTTGTACACAAAAATGAAGTGAAGAAACAGGTCAAGCAGGTTAAGCATTATATTCAAACAGTCATTTTTGCAGGAGCATCAAGTGCCTTTTGGTTTGTACTAAGTTGTTGTCTGAATGACTGTTCTGGTGCTCGGGAACCAGGAGTTGACTTTTTGTTGTAGCTATGGTTTAAAAAAAATTATATTATGTTTTGTAATATATTTCCCACAACTAAACCATGCATTTCACTCTTTCTTGCTGTGAGTATATTGATATTATGGATACCTACACTGGGCTGCTGTTGAACAGTGTATCGTGGTTCCTTCTGCCTTCATGAATGTTTAATATGTGTTTTTAATAAATGGATGCAAAATTAGCCAATTATGTGAACTTATGTGACAAGTGTATAACTTCCACTCAACATGCAAAACCACTGAGGCCTCACTTGTTTCTTCTCACACCCATTTTTACATTGTGTGCCAAATGAACAGGTAATCAAATATACAAAATTACCCAGGAGGAACGCATGCATGTTGGGGTTAAGAACAACAGGGGTATTGGCTGGCGCATCACGTCAGGCATGTAAAGGGAGGGATGTGATTGGGATGTGGGATGTTGGCGTCCAAATCCACCTACATTACATATATTGTTGAAAATTGATGTTTTTGGTGTTTTTCCACAACATTCCCGTTTGGACAATACGGAGTCACTTGTAGCTGTTAGCATTAGCACTAGCCACCATCGTCTCACAAAGTCTGTTTGAATCTGTCTCAAATCTAAACCGTTGAGATCACCCAGCATGAATTGCACGGTCAGAAAATACCACAACGCCATGTTTTGACCTGCTGACCGATTCAGCCAGTTCAGAGCTCTGGCATTTCAGTGTCTCAGGTGTAGGCAAGGAATGCTGCCTGGCCAGTTCATGCTGGAGCTAAAAAAAAAAATCATAAAAAAAACATCCCCATAATGGTCAAGAAGCAGCTACTAGAGATGGACTAGTGTACTAGTGGGGTTTTTTTTGGATAAGGGGACTGATGATTATTAACTGCCTTTAAAGGTAAATCCAGGGCCAGTTCTTGGCATAGGCAATATGGGGTGGGGGGGGGGCTGTTACTGGAATAATTTCACCTAGGGCACCAAATTGGCTAGAGCCAGGCCTGAACAACTCAAATAGTTTTGTTTCATAACATTCAACCTTTGGAATTCATGAGTGATTTTCCAGTCTTCCAACAAGTCACCAGTATATTCCAGCGGTGTTATGTTTCTTTGTATATACGGCCAATATCTGCATTTATTTATTAAGGAATTTTGTATTCACTCCTAAACTTCAGATGAATGTATCGCACATGCGCAGTAGTGCGCATAGTCCTTGGTCACATGACGCACGTAGTTTCTTTGACGACGTCGCACCTGATAGGTTGTCAACCCGGAAACAGTGACTGTCGGCTAGCTCTCCCTGCTGTAAGAGAAACCTAATATTTTCATTTAAGTGTTCTTAACAACATCCTTAGTAAGACCAGAGAGCCGAGCGATTGAAATATCAGGCTCATTTTAATAAGAGATCAGCGGTTTCGGGCGGTGACTGTCGGTTTAGCAGCTGCACGGTGTTGATTGTTGTTTCTGGGTGCTGGGTCTGTTGTCAGCTGGAAGCTGTTCAGGATGGAGGACGCTGGGTCCGAGGACTCCGGCCGGGACAGGAGGCGCAGGGTCCACGGCATGTTGAAGCTCTACTACGGGCTGAACGAGGAGGGAAAGGCCGAGGAGCAGCCGGAGTCACTGGATCCATGCGACATCAATGGACCGCACTTCGATCCTGAACTCTTCCTCAACAAGGTAACGAGCACAGCCCCCCTGTCACCGATGTCACTCACACACACACACACACTGATAAGGTAAGAGGACTATTAACTTGATGCTGTTCTCAGATAGAATGGCAGTTGAACCTCGGGCATCCATCCATCTGACATTTGATCACAGGCCACAAATGATACGAAAAGTCCAGTAAACATTGGACAACGCTCTGCTACCTGTGTATGGTAAATGGACTGGCTCCAATGCCGCACTTTTCTAGTTTTCATGATATTTACACCCAAACACACCTATTTATTGAGCATTAGAGGTAGGTTGGAGTTCAGTATACAGGCCAATCATTCTTCAACCTGTAGATTGTAGAAGGCTGGTATCAAACCACTAACCCCAGGCTGATGACTATGCTTCCCTTTAGCCATAGTGCATTTGTGGGGAATGGGAAAAAAATGAATGGGCACAAACCACCATGCAGTAGATGATATTTTAGCCTTTGAGAGCAATGTTATAAGTGGCAAAGATGAAGACTGTCATGTGCCATTTGATCTTGTATGTATATGTATTGGTTTACAGTGTGACTGTTGTGTCTTTTTTGGTCCAAACGCAGCTCAGACGGGAGTGCACGCTTGCAGAGTTGATGGACCAGGAGACCTGCATGGTCAAGCAGATCCGCTCCCTGGACAGCGACATGCAGACACTGGTGTACGAAAACTACAACAAGTTCATATCTGCCACCGGTGAGGGAGTGCGTCGGCCATTGTTTCACCCCGCTGTTAAATTACACAACAAGGCAGTTGAACTGTGTCTCCATGTCTTTCAGACACTATAAGAAAGATGAAGAACGACTTTAAAAAGATGGAGGACGAAATGGATTGCCTCTCTGCCAACATGGCAGCCATCACAGAGTTCAGTGCTAGCATCAGTGGCACTCTGCATGACCAGCACGCACAGATTACCAAACTCTCGGGTGAGCCCCCAGCTGACACTGAGTGACCGTGAAGTGACCTTCTTTCTGGTTTTCTGACATTTTCCCACTCGCCGCGTTCCATTTCAGGGGTGCACACCCTGCTGAGGAAGCTGCAGTTTTTGTTTGAGCTGCCTGCTCGACTGAACAAGTGCCTGGAGATGCAGGCCTACGCTCAGGCTGTGAAGTCCCACCGCCGTGCCCGCTGCGTGCTGCAGCAGTACAGCCACCTGCCCTCGTTCAAGGGGATTCAGGACGACTGTCACGCCATCATGGACAAGCTGGCACAGGAGCTGCGACAGAAGTTCAGGTGGGAATCCCTCCTACTGTACAGATGAGGAATGCCACTGTCAAGTGTAAAAGGCACATTGAAGAACTAGGGGATCTTTACAGTTTTTACAAATTCTGCTCTCATTCAATCAGACGTATGCGTTTATATGTACAGATTCATTTTGTATTAGGATTGATGGTTCACCCATAAAGTCAATTTTTAATCCTCGACTCATAAAGAAAGCAGTAGCGTGTCTGTTTTGTACATTTCCTGCCGATAACCCGTGCCTCTGCCTGTTGTCGTCTCACAGGGATGGAGGCTCCAGCGCCAAAGATTTATCGGAGTGTGTGGAGCTCCTGCTCCAGTTGGATGAGCCAGCAGAAGAGCTGTGCGATAAATTCCTCAGCCATGCACGATCTCGCCTTGAGACGGATCTCCAGGGTCTGGAAGCAGAGATAAGGCCGTACCCCTCTGCCCCGTCCGTGAGAGATGCCTCTGCACTCATGGCGCCTACCACTGCGGCCGCTGGCTCCCCGACGGGTAGCTCACCTAAAACGAGCACTCTGCCTTCCCCCACGACAAACACTGACATCCTCGAATTCATCGATAGAGGCTGCAATGAATTTGTCAGCAGCCTATGTCTAGTGATTACATCCTATCAGGAACTCTTCGTCAACCACGCTCAGACCGGAGAGCTGGCGTCCAAGAATATTCCTCAGATGGCCAATGGGAAGTTGCACGCCTTCGTGGACGACCTGGCCGCTCGGTATTTCTCGCTGGTGGAGCGGAGGATACAAGAGGAGAAAGGAGTGGCGGATAACTCCCTCTTGGTCCGCGCCCTGGACCGCTTCCACCGCAGGCTGCAGGCCGTGGCCAAGCTGCTGCCGGGCTCGTCCGTGCCGAACAAGGGGACGGAGATCGTGATCCGGGCGGCGACCGAGCGCGTCAAGCAGTACCTGTGCGCCCTGCAGAGCTTCTACATGGACAGCCTGACGGACGTGAGGCAGGCCCTGGCCACGCCTCGCCTCTCCGTGGCCAGTGCGTCGGTGGCCGGGGGCGGAGCTCTCCTGGCCGGTCCGTCCTCCGGCAGGGACGGGCCGAGCAGCCTGCCGGAGCTGCTCTCCTCCCTGTCGTCCTCCATTCTCAATCAGATCAAGGCGGTGCTGGCATCCGTGCACCTCTTCACCGCCAAGGACATCACATTCTCCAACAAGCCTTACTTCAAGGTGAATAGCAGCAGCCGGCCTGGAGAATCCACATGTGATTGTAGTACAAGTAGCGAATAGCACCGCCGAGCACACAGTGATCGAATAATGGCCAGGTTGTCGCCGTAGTTTGTCAATTTGACGATTTCTTCACCGGCATTTCTGCATCGTGAGAGTGATGCCCGGTCCTGTCCTCTCCTCCTCGCAGGGGGAGTTCTGCAGCCAGGGTGTGCGTGAGAGCCTGGTGGTCAGCTTCATAAAGTTTGTGTGCCAGTCGTCTCGGCAGTTCTGCGAGAGCGCCGGAGACAAGGGAGGTTCAACCCCTCCGGCCCTGCTGCTGCTGCTGTCCCGCCTCTGCCTGGACTATGAAACCTCCACCATCTCCTACATACTCACTCTCACAGATGAGCAGTTCCTGGTGCAGGTACATGGGTTTGGTACAGAGTTTGTGGAATAGATGCCAGATAGCACAATGTACTAGCTTTTCTGCCAAAAAATGGGCTGTGGCTGTTGTAAGGTGCGTACTAGCAGTAATTTGGCACTTTGTGTTGTGTGTTTGAATGTGTCTCTTGTAAATGAACATATTCCCCTCCTCGAACAGCATGTTTTCTCCTTTTTTCCATCATCTCAGCACCACAGTCCGGTAACACCCGTCACGTCTTTATGTGCGGAGGCCAGAGAGGCTGCACAGAAGCTACTGAACCACTACGTGAAGGTTGGCTCACCGCTGCTTTATTTTCACCGTGGGCGACCGGAGACGAGAATGTGCCTGCCAGATGTGTGTGTTTCCTCTGTGTGATTTGGCAGGTTCAGGGCCTGATCATCTCCCAGATGCTGAGAAAGAGCGTGGAGACGCGAGACTGGGTGAACACCATCGAACCCAGAAACGTGCGCGCCGTGATGAAGCGGGTGGTGGAGGACACCACCTCCATCGACGTGCAGGTGACGGCCCCCGTAACCGCAGCCTTACCAGTGTCAAATCCAGAACTCACCCCGCTTCCTGTGTGTGTGTGAGCCTGTTCACCAACCCCCCTGGTTCCTCCGCCACAGGTCGGCCTCCTGTACGAGGAGGGCGTGAGGAAGGCGCACAGCAGCGACTCCAGCAAAAGGACCTTCTCGGTGTACAGCAGCTCCAGGCAGCAGCCCCGCTACGCTGCCAGCTACACGCCCAGGTAGAGCGTGAATTATATTTGGACGTCCTCGACTCCAGTGTTCAGGATGTGAAAGTGTGTCTGGTTTACAGTGATGTGCGAGACAAAGCCGGCTGGGGAAGTGTCTGAATCAAAGTGATGTAATAAGCGCTTGTTACTGCATCTAAAATGATGTTCTGCACCACGGCATACAAATACAGGCTCCCTCTTATAATCGATACTACAAAAACCATTCATGCAGTCGTTTTGAACATCCTGATTAGGAGATACGCCGAATATGGGAGCAGAGGTGCAGATCTTCTCCCTTGGATGGCTTCAAGTGCCAGAGTAAACTAACGATGTACAATCCATGTGAGAGGCTTGGTGAGAATATCGTGACCGGCATACAAACAACCGCGCGCCTCTCATCTGTATTCCCGTGTCTCTCCTGCTGCAGGGGGGCAATTTGTCGACTTTGATTATAAGAATAAGGTCATTGTTGTCGTGGTTGTGTATTTGCTCGAGCGATGTGGTCTGCCCGCAGTGCGCCCATGGATACTAATCTGCTGAGCAACATTCACAAGCTGTTTTCCGAGAGGATCGACATCTTCAGCTCGGTGGAGTTCAACAAGGTGAGCGCCACCTCTGTGCTTCTGCTGCCATGCGGCCGCCGGCGAGTGGCGCCTCGTTCTCACGCCCTCCTCTTCCTCCTCCTCCTCCTCCTCCTCCTCCTCCTCCTCCGTCCCAGGTCTCCGTCATGACGGGAATCATCAAAATCAGCCTGAAGACGTTCCTGGAGTGCGTCCGCCTGCGCACCTTCGGCCGCTATGGCCTGCAGCAGATCCAGGTGGACTGCCACTACCTGCAGATGTATCTGTGGCGCTTCGTGTCCGACGAGAACCTGGTGCACTTCCTGCTGGATGAGATAGTGGGCAGCTCCGCCCACCGCTGCCTGGATCCTGCCCCGATGGAGCAGAGCGTGATCGAAGTCATCTGCGAGCGCGGTTAAACATGTGGGAGTGCTCTGCTGGCACTGCGTCACGAATAAGGAGAATTACAGTAATTATCTGTACACTGGAATCATGCATCCAAATTAAAATAATTACAGAACAGTTAAATGTTCCATTTAGCGTTCGACATCCAAATTATGCTGTAAAAATGCTCAGTACTTCTAAACCGCAGTGGAAACGTCTCCTTATGAAACAAATCACAAAATCTGCTTGTATTTGAGGTGATTTGAGGGACTTTTTTTTTATGACTGCAAAAATCTGAACAACTCACTCAGCACTGAAGTGTTGCTGGGACGATTAGCATACTGACTTGTTGTGAATTTGGGCAAATGCATTACATTCCAGACACTTCCAACTGCAAAGTGCGCATGAACCTGAAGCTTCACTTTTGAAACGGGTGATGAGGATCACCTTCCATGTCCAAAAGCAAAGTGAACAATCCCATGAAGGAAACATGTTCAATGTTAACACAGAATTTTACGAATGGTTGAGTAAATACTGATAAGGGTCTGTGTGTAATCGATGTTGAACACTAAAGTAACTATGACAGATGTACGGTATCTTTTACTGTGTGTAGCTCATGCTGTTATCAGCAGTGTTTTCAGGAACGGTTCAAATGTGTCTAATAAAAGTGTATGAATGTGAAATTTAAAAGTGTCTCGTCGGAGCTGAAACAAATAAACTGATAATATAACTTGAATAGATGAGTTGTGTCTGTGGTCTCGAGGAGTAGCTCAGGTGTATTTCCTAGTAACGCCTGCTAACAGCAGCCTGCCTTGGTTCAGCCTGCCCGGCTGTTTGCCTGTCGCCACCTGACGGCCTGCTCTGATTGGCCGAGCTGGTTTGTCCCCACCCTCTTCTGATGACCGCGGAGCGTTCTGATTGGCTGAGAGCGCCTTTCGCCCTCCTGACGGTTGCCACGGGGGGCGTGTCTTCCTGCAGGCTGCTGGATGGATGCACCTCTGTATCACCTCAATCCCTTCTTCACGTCCGTGCTTTACACCGGTAAGACCGAGACCCGACGCGCCGTTTTTCGCTCTCTATGCCCGCTTTGTTTCTGTGTCTAAAGTGTTTCTTTTCACCGGTCATGTTCGTGTCCGCGGGTCCTCAGACCCGGCGGCTGCTCTACACCTTTGCTCTCATGTTTCATAACACACTGGAGCTACCTGCAGTTTGACCCGGACTTTGTCTCACTGAATAATACTGGAATAAGAGCAGTTTACAAAATAACAACCTCTATTATTATTGTTATTGTAGAAGGTGGAACAATTATAGTCTAATTTGTCTGAGTGCTCTTTCGCTCTGCATTATTAATTCTGGGTGTTTATCAACTCTTTGAAGAATTCCCCCAGAAACAGCATTATTACTCAGGTTCCCTGCTGTTTGGAAAGCCTTTGAGAGAACAATGTCTCCACTGGAAGGCTTCAGTTTAGGTAGAAGTGACATTATGGGCTGGAAAATCACTCTATTATGTGTCAAATTCTTCCAGTAAAATTCTTTGAACGTATAAGTATTTAAATGTTTCACTGAATGTGTCAACATGCAGGTATTGTGAGTTAATGCACAGTTTAAATGCTAAAAAGCATCTTAATGTCGCAGGCTCAGTTACTGTAACTGTTCCTGTATCTTGGCGTTTTCCGTCTGTCTCACTATCCTGTTTTCATTTTCGGAATCACTGTACACACAAGTAAATATCAACAACTGAACCAGAGACGTCTAATCATTCGTAATGATCGGTCCAGAAACTACAATAATGCATCATAATAATCTGTATAATATATTTGTCTGTATTTCTATCTATCCATCTAATTAAAGCGTGCGTAGTATCATAAAATGTGAAGACAAAACAAATACCTCAAAGTTGTACTTGAGTAAGAATTTGTGTTAATGCCCTGAGGTGCCTTGCATCAGGTAGATATGAAGTTTTTTGTCTATTTGTGATGAAAAGTATGGAAAGCTAAAAGCTAGCGCCGGAACCATTCATGGCCTATCCAAAGAGGAACACTTGCCGTTAAGATTCAGAGGTTCATAGGAGTAAGTATTACTGCAGATTATATGGAGGATGATTGAAATTGCCGGGTCAGATGGAGTTTCTAGATAATGAGGGCCGGCAAATACAATCTGAGCGTCATCGCTCCTGTTTGTCTCATGTTGCCACCAAGTCACTGCTGTTTGTTTGTGATTCTGTCTGAAATGTATATCCATGTTAACATTTTCACAGGTGACCCGCAATGAGGCCCAACAGCCAAGCCCTCAAACACAAATCCTCACAGGACACAGAGCGGGAATTCGGAGGAACTTTGGGTGAGTCCTGGCAGACTCTGGGCTGCTCCCACTCTCGTTATAATTGAAACATGAACTCCACACTGTCGCAGAAATCGCTGCAGCTGCATCAATTTGAATGAAAAGGAGGCAATAAAAGGCAGTAAGGTGGTGATAAAGTTGTTTTCTTCCCTTCTTTTTAATAAACAGAGGCGGCTCGGGTATTTATTGTCCCGCGAAAACTGTCTGAATCAGGTATTTCTGTGGAGTTATTCTTTGGCCGGTCGTGAAGCGGCTTCCAGAATAGAAACACTCGGATGACGAAAGCCCGCTGCAGCGATAATCACTGGTTTCACAGCGTGAGCCCCGCCAGCGCAGGACTGCCTGTTCCAGCTTGAGGCGAGACTCGTCACAGTCGCCCGAGTGCGCTTCGTCTGCGTGGACACGACGGGAAATGGGAGACGCACAGACGCATCACCGATGCCGCCCGTGTGTGTGTGCATGTGTGTGTGAGAGAGACAGAGCATCACTTCCACTCTGCTCTCCAGTTGTTGTTTTTTTTAACATACCGGCAACATGTACAACACTCACATAGCTATTCCAGCGTCATATTGTTTAACGTTCACACCCGTCTCTCTGTGTGTGATCTCCCAGGTGCCATATGCATCCCCATCTTCCTCCCCCTGACCGTGCTGTTCCTGAGCTCGCTGAGCCGCTCGCCCGAGGCCAGCGTGCTGCAGTGGCCCCCGCCTCTCCCGTCCGTCCAGCAGCTCTGGGACCCCGTGGCCCTCGTGGTCCTGCTGGGCTGGCTCACGCTGCACGCCGTGCTCTACTCCATGCCATTAGGAAAGGTATGACGGGTCGCACCTGCCAGGGGCGAAGGTGGAAGTCGCATTATGCCCAATGCCACTGTAAAACCAGCTGTGGTAGTCAAGGCACTGAGAGAGCATATGGTCAGTAGTGATATAGCCAATAATAGCACCACTGAAATGAATCTCTATACATGAGTTGATTATGATAATCTGCGGCAAAGTGAAGCATAACAGGAGCCCGGATAGAGAACAAAAATAAAGGAAAAGGGTGTCTGGGGACTTGACGATTTACATCATTCACTTTATCTGATACCAGATGAAGAAAGCTGAAAAGATCCTGTACGTCCTTAATTGAGCAAATGTGCGCTTAATTGTCTGTGAAATTATCTTTTCCGTTGGTGGGATGTGTCATTTCATCATGCGAAAAGTTGCACAGTCATGACTTCAGGGGCTTTTTTACAGACATGTTGCAGGCTGAGCATGATGCGTGTGTGTGTGTGTGTGTGTGTGTTGATATTCACAACCAGTGTTTTGTCTTGCAGGTGTCTGAAGGCTTAGTGCTGAGGGATGGAACGCGCCTCAAGTATCCCATTAATGGTACGACCGGGTTGCGCTGCTCCGGGTCAGTTAATGTATTCATTTTCCCCAGCTGTCCGGGTTAGCGTGTGTGTGTGTGTGTGGCGGGGCAGTCACCCACGCACCGCCAACCCTCACGCTCTCGCCCGGCCGGGGGCAGCGTGCTCTCCAGTTGTTTGAGACGCGCATGTTTTAGGACTGTGGGAGGAAACTTTAAGCACGGACAGAACAACCCACGCAGACAGTTGAGAACATGCAATTCCAGAGATAAAGGTGATCCCGGCCTTGGACCCCCCCCTGCTGATGTAGTTTCAGGATTCTATGCTAATGGTTTCATTCTTGCACTCATAGCTTAAATGTTACTTGGAGATGAGTCATAGAGGATAATTGTGCTCCTGAACCCAGCGTCTGTTGTAAAGCTGTACGGTAAAAGCAACGCTCTGACAGCGTCCCTAGTTTTTATTCATTCCAGACATGACTTTTGTCTCCTCTTTTCCACATTTGTAATCCTCCCTTTACCAAAAACCACCTGCTGCGACGATCTATTTTCACTCTAAGCCCTACATTTCCGGCCCGCTCTGACCCGAGGCGAGCGAAACTTCTCCGAGTTGCACAATAGCGAGCTGCACAGCTTCCAACTTTTACCTTTTCTGCATGCCAGCCGCTGCCGGTCTACTTATCTGCCTCCCGCAGGCTGCGGCGTTTAGATGTGTTTGTTTCCCTCCCCCAGGTTTTCACGGCCTGTGCATCAGCGGCGCGTTGCTGCTGCTGCTGCTGGGGCTGGGGGCTCCTCTGGGGTATCTGTTCGAGCTGCTGCTGCCTCTGGCTGTGTGCGCCATAGCCGTGTCCTTCCTGTTCTCCGTCTACCTCTACGTGCGCTCCTTTTGGGCTCCTCCCCACGGGCTCGCCCTGGGAGGCAACACAGGTAAGGGAGGTCGCTCACTGGTGGGAGGATTCGCCCTGTTCAAAACTGTTCAAAGGCGCAGCCCGCTCGCCCGCCGTACATCCGCGGGGCCGGTTTTGACTCTTTTGTTGAGGAGGATTTTGGTACTCCTGCCGAATTACCTAACAGTCCGGCTCTCTCCAGAAGGCCGCAGGCGTCGGGCTGACCCCGCTCCCCCTGCTGCGCTGGGCTCCGCCGCATCTGGAGGCAGAGAGCTGAGAGCGCTGAGACGTTACGAAACATCGCATTCAGCCCAGCAAAGCAGAAAAAAGGAGAGGCTGGAGAAGCAAAAGTGATAGCCGTGGCTGTCAGCCCCTCACTCGCAGACATTCTGACACGCATTCAGGGGGAGAGCGCAGGGGGAGCTGGCTCCGCTAACGATGCCCCCTCTGAAGTAGCACAGCGGGCTGAATCAACCTGGAGCTTTGAACAGTTGGATGTAGCGCCGTTAATTACAGCCGTGCCTCTCCTGCTCGTGGCTTTAATGAAGCCTCAGACTGCACAGGCGTCTGAGCCGACTGCTAATGAACCCACGCCTTTTAGATCATCTGCAGAGCAGCTGGCAAGCGCAGCGACGTGACAGACCTCAGTCGCCTGTAAATATGGTGCTCGCCCGCTTGATTTGACGCACGCACCCTGTTCCCGTTCTGTCCAGGAAATCCACTGTACGACTTCTTCATCGGACGGGAGTTAAACCCTCGCATCGGAAACTTTGACCTCAAGTATTTCTGTGAGCTCAGACCGGGTCTGATTGGCTGGGTGAGTTGACTCCGGTGCAGGAAAAGCCTGGTTGCTCTGCCAAAAGAAGAAGGTTTCCACAAATGTAGTTTTGGCGAATGACTCTGTGAGCTTTCACTGCGTTTGCTACATTTAATAATCGAGGATTCACACTTGGAAGCGCTCATACGGGCTCATGAGCTGGAGGTATTTGTGAGTGGAGCCCCTGCGGCCAACAGGTGGCGATGTTGCTCTCCCCCCGACCCGCCACAATAATTCAGCATCTTCTGACTCTGACACAGAAGCAGAAACTTTTCTCCCTCATGCCCTGACCCAGTGAGACATTTGTTGGGGGACGGGGATGCGCCTCATTATCTGTGTCTAAGTCGTCCGAGCCAATAAGACAAAATATAGAAGTCCCGGTGAGAGTTGCAAAATAAGGCGCCGAAAAACCACAACACGCTCCTGCTTTAACTGTGCGGCACCGAGACAGTAGAGTCGCACTGCAAAATGTCGAGTCTCTGTTTACATGTCTCTTTTATTTACGGTATAAGCAGTGAAACCTTTGCACATCTGAGTGCTTTACAGCCAGGTGCGTAGGAGAGGACAGAAAAAGCTCCAACCAACTGGCTACAGACAGTGTGTGGGAGATTTTTTGCTTCCTGTTGAATGTTAAAACCGTTTACTGTGCACTTTCAGCATCTTGCAGCCTTACAGTGTAAAGTCCTCAGATGATGGACATGACACTAGGTTTACATTAGCAGGTCATCTTTAGGGAGGTAATCTCTCTGCCGGTGCCTCCAAAACAACACTGTCTGCTTTTCACCCGTTTTCCTCTCAGGTGGTCATTAACCTGGGCATGCTGATGAAGGAGGCGGAGCTCCGCGGCTCCCCCTCGCTCGCCATGGTCCTGGTCAACAGCTTCCAGCTGCTGTACGTGGCGGACGCCCTGTGGAACGAGGTGAGTGGGAGGGAGCGATCACGCCGGGCTCAGAGGGAATCAGACGGGATGTCTGGGCCTCCTTTAGGCCCGCAGGCGTCTCAGAGACCGCCGCAGCAGAGGCGCGCTTCATGCCGTCAACTCCTCCCCCTCCGCAGGAGGCCGTCCTGACGACCATGGACATAGTGCACGACGGCTTCGGCTTCATGCTGGTGTTCGGGGACCTGGCCTGGGTGCCCTTCACGTACAGCCTGCAGGCTGCCTTCCTGGTGGCGCACCCGCAGACTCTCAGCTACCTGGAAGCGGCGCTCATAATCGCACTGAACGGTAGTAGCTCCTCACCCCTCCTCCCCTCATACGCTCTCACACTGGAGGTGAACACATGCTTGCTGACACTCTGCTGATCCTCGCCATCAGGTATCGGATATTACATCTTCAGGAAGTCCAACTCCCAGAAGAACCAGTTCAGACGAGACCCCTCGCACCCCAGCGTCGCAAGTCAGTCATCCGCTTCTCTGTGTCTTTTTACGCTTTCGCCACCCGTCAAAAACATGCGGCGAAGAGGAGGGAAATGCCTTCGCTCTCTTTGTGTCACACTGTTCCTGCGTTTCTCCCACGTCCTGGCAGGGCTGGAGACCATCGCCACGGCGACAGGGAAGCGTCTGCTGGTGTCCGGCTGGTGGGGTCTGGTTCGTCACCCCAATTACCTGGGCGACCTCCTCATGGCCCTGGCCTGGTCGCTGCCATGCGGTGAGGGCTGCAGCAGAAACACTGGAAAGCGCGGAGGAACTCGTAGACGGGAGCGCTCTGCTCGTCCTGGCATTTAAAAGACAGGCGGTGCATCTTTTATCATTAATTCACCGACGTGTAGCATCGTGAGAGTGTCCCTCGCTCCTGTGTGCGGATGCCCTCCGTCTCCGCTCTCCATCTGTACTGTGGGTGGACTAAACACAAAACAGGTGCAACGCCGGAGCAGTTTGATGAGCTTTTGTTGTCATAGTCGGACGTTTCGAGTCATCTCAGAGATGGGTTTCAGTGTTTGAAATGAGCCTCCATATCCGTCGAGGGCCAATCAGGGCGCTTCGTGACTATTAGCAGTGATGATAGAACCCTAACCCGTTCAGCGCTGCTTGCAGTTTTAATTTGCTTCGTCACACTTCTTTAGGCTCTGGTTTGGTGAGTCCCCAGCCCCAGACTCAGCGGCTAGTTGCCAACTGTGTCTGCACTTTGTTGCTGAGCAGACGAGCGCAGTGTTTCACTAGAGAAACGCTGCAGCCAAGAGCAGAGAGCAAGAGTGGAGCAAGAAATGAAACCAAAACAAGGAGGAAGTCAAAGATTTAGGAGTTCTCCCATGTCATCTATTCATCACGTCTGTTGAGTCAGTTCAAGTGAACCTGGTTAAAAAAAAGGAAAACCAACCAAACAAAAGTTGAAATCCATTGAAGCAGCGGATGCCGACTTTGAGTCACAGACTCTCTGATGCTTTGTTCTTCGGAGACTTTTTGGTCGGCCTTGCTTTGGTTTGATACCCAGCCTCCAGCTATTGCGAGTCCTTTTAATAGTTTTTTTTCTATTAGATGATTACAACGCGTTTGCGAGTGATGCGCTGGCAGTCGAGGCGGCCTCGGTAAGCCGCCTTATGCTCCCTCACTTCCCAAAACGGTGACTGTCAGACTTTTGTTCCAGCGGACACATTCTGCTCACTGCCATTCAGCCGCTGCGTGTGACTCAGCTCGTGTCGCTGCCTTGGTAATTGAGATGCGCTGTAGTTTTGGGCGTTGATTGCGGCCCCGCAAAAAGTCACACAAACCGGCGAATTCCCCAAAAAGAAAAGGCAAAAAAACCCCGAAGGGGCAGATAAAGCCGCCACCCGATGAGGGGGAACAATGGTGGCAGGCGGACCTTCCCTGGAGGGGAAACGCCAGCGGAGAGGCTGAAAGGTGTTTGCCCCCCAAAAAAAGAAATAAGCACGGGGATGACTCGACACTGGCTACGTGAGGAGCTCAATCAGATTGTTATTCACTGCGGGTCTCTTTGTGGAAGACGCGGTGAATAGGGAGAGAGTGGAGCTATCCGCAGAGGAGGACGCACACTTGATTGCCGCTTGTCTCATGCCCGCTCGCATCACGGGCGCTGATGTCAGAGGCAAGGTGCTGGCTTTGCCTCGGAGACGGCGACGCGGAATGCAAATTCACCGCTTCAGCCGCGTGACTCGCGGACGTGCTCCCGTCCCGCCTCCCGGCCTTTTCGTCTGGCCCGCCCGTGTGATCGCACAGCGGTTTGTCGCAGCTCACTCTCCCCCGTCTGCTCCTCTCTCTCCCCCAGGGTTCTCGCACCTCCTGCCGTACTTCTACGTCATATACTTCACCATCCTGCTGATCCACAGGGAGGACCGCGACGAGAGGCAGTGCCGGGCAAAGTACGGACTGGCCTGGGACACCTACTGCCGCCGGGTCCCCTACAGGATCTTCCCGTATATTTACTGAGGGGTCTCGGGGCCCCGAGTCGGCCGGCTCGGCAATAACTCGGAAGAGGTGACTGCGGGAAGCTCGAGGTTTCGATCAGCCTTGATTTGAAAAGCCCCGGCTCAGCTTGGCAACCGTGGCCGGGGGGGATCCCTTGTCTCATCGCCCTACGACTTGAAGACCTCACGGGGACCGTGGAGTGGAGCAGGGGGAGTCGGTCCGCCCCTCGGTGCTGAAACCAGCTGAAACATTCCAACTGAAGCTGCAGGAAAAACACTTTTTCACCGTAACGGAACAAAAGACTTTGACAAATGACATGCAACTCCTCCTAAAAACCAGTGCCTTCTCAACACGGGCGGCTGACAGCATTTTTCAACACCTTTGTGTTTTTAACGTCTCTTTTTTTTTAATGCCTTGCGAAAACCTGTGAAATGCCTTTGAAATAAACCGATGCAAAGCTGCAAAGCGACACTCTGTCACGCGTCTTATTTGCACCCATCCCGTGCGACTTCTCAGGACGTTGCAGGGAACGCAGCATCATACGCTTCTCCACACCCCGTCCAACAAATCTTGACGCCCATTCTGTTATCGGCCTGTGAGCAATTTGTCTCAAACAAAAAAAAGGAAAGTAAAAACGGGCCCTTTTCAATTATAATCCCCCTGCTGCTCCCCCATGCAGCGAGGTGGACGGGCGACAGAGCGTTGTGCTGATGCACACCTTTACTTTTCACCTACGGAGCCCATTTACAGCGCTGTCGGCCTCTGGCCTCGCCCACACACCACTCAAGCTATTTAGTGTTGTTTTTCCAAAGCTAAATGCAAATCAGGACTGTGCCCGCACTATTCACCGCTCACAGTCCACCCAGACGCTGGATTATTACCTGGGTTTTAGGGACTACCTCCTGTGTGTGCAGCGTCTTTGTTTTCACCTGGTTTTGTTCCATTTGTACCACTTCTAATTCTGTCGAGAAAGGTGCTCGCTACGATTTGATTGCATTGATATTTAAATGTGAGTCACTTGATTAAGTTGATTTCCTCCACACAGCCTGGCAGGAAATGGTGATAAATTGCCCAATGTTTGCATTTTTATAGAGTCAAATACATTAACTCGAGTATAAACTATTTGAAGAAAGCTATTTCAACACCTCTTTATACTTCTAGCTTGCCCCAGGTTACAGGGAAATATGCAGTAATATGATGGATGCCACAGACTTTTTTATTTATTCTGACGATTTCCCATCAGTAAGTGAGGTAACTTTAAATAGGTCAGGGGTTTCCGGCCCTTTCAACTTTATTTTGATACTGCCAATGAATAGAACATTATATATGTGTGTGTGTGTCTGTAATATATATTTATATAAAATTTATGATGCCATTTGATTATGATTAGAATTATGATGCCGTACCGGATTCAAGCAGGACTCGTTCGTTGCTGTGTCTATTTCCATTGTGTAGCACTTTGATTATAGTACTATCATCACTGATTCAATGCACATTCATCCATCTTTAATCAAAAGACAACTGAACAAAAGCGCCAGATGACAGACTCTCCGGCTCAGCACCAAGGACTGTGTCTCTTTGTCTAAACTGCAGATAGTCCCAGAATGCGTTAAAACCGAGTTCCCGAAGCTGTTGAATGACGAGCTGAGGACCATTTGTACCGAGGAAAGTTGTGTTGCCCCTTCGTGCTCATAGGAGGTGGCGACAGCCTTGTTAAAAACTGGTTAACCTCCGTGATGTAATCAATTTTTCAGTAGTCCGTCATCGGGGATAAAATTAGGCACTGTCATGATCATTACAATGTCAAAATGAGTGCTGCCGAGGAGTCGGCTATAAAAGCCCCCAGGCCTCATTCATAAAACATATACTGTGATTTGATCTTAGATTTCAATCCTAAAGTTAGTCGCGAGCAGACTTGTCTCATTAAAAGAAGACCATTGCAATTCAAGTGAAATTAAAACCTGCAAAGGTGCCTCACGAATTCGCCCGTACATCATCAAGCTGCACGTCCCGCTACAGCGTCTGGCAAACTCCAGAGCAACCACGGAGGAATGAGACTTTTTATAACAACACAGAGCTTATAAATAAACACACGGATACTTTTCGTTTTCAGTTTCAGCAAATGCACACGGCGAAGGTCACATTTCTCTCTCGCTCGTCGGGGTAATTTGTAGCTACACGAGGAGTGAAATGGGAGGATTCATATCCGGGGGGAGGCCAGCAAGTCAGTATGAAGGAACTAGTTGCCGATGAAAGTGGCGGATATTTTTATAAAGGCGACGGCAGCTGACTGAGTGAGTCACGCTCAAGTCTCTCTGTCTGGACAGACGATCCGCAGTCCAAATAAAACCACCGAGTGTGAACAGGTTTGACACCTTCCTGGACACAAACTGTGATGACAGCACATCTGCTCCTGCCTCGGTCTGCGGGCCAGAGGAAGAGAGCGGGACATCCTCGTTTCGTGACAGGCAACAGGATGGGAAAGACCCCACGATAGCCATGATTTGAGCTGATGGGGGGGGATGGGGCGGCCACACAGGCCACACAGCAGTGGCCTCTAAACAAATGATTAGCTTTTATGACTGACTATTTCTGTTTTGACCGTAGCAGCAAATCAGAGTGATCGGATGTGTCACGATATTACCATTTCTTAAGGATCTTGCCTGTAAAGCTTAACATGACATTTCAGTTACATGTTTACTCATCAACTGCGTGACCCTAACACACCGTCTGTCTCCATGCTCGCCCTGCTTATGCATGCATGTCGACACGGCCATGATAATATGCAACATTATCATCTCTTGCATAATGATGAATGAGCAAAATGCGCGCGCGTGTGTGTATGTGCCCGTGTGTGTGCGTGCGTGCACATGCGTGCCCTTGCCAATTGTGTGTGGCAATCGTGACGTTTGGGGCCCATCAGTTGTAGCCAGTTTCCATGGCAACGGCTCTCAGAGAGCACAGACGTAGGAGAGAGGGGAGAGCAGTTGAGACAATTATCGTGGTGGAGGGCGCTGAGAAAGGAAGAGCCCGGGATGATGAGTGCGAAACGGTGCGAACCGTGGGATGAGGCAGATCCAGAAACAGATGCATGTGTTGTGACTGAGTGTGTGTGTGTGTGAGTGTGTGTGTGTGTGTGTGTGTGTGAGTGTGTCCTGGAATGCACAGGTGTCACATATGGGAGCACTGGAGCTGTGGTCGCCATGAATACATGAAACTGTTATAAAAGGCAGCAAATGTAACACTGATTGAAAAATGCATTGTGTCGAGGAGCGCTGCTGCCGGGCATGTGCACCAACTTGAATTGGATCTCTCCTGTTTTGAGTGAGAGCCTCGGAGTGAGTCAACAGGAATCTCTAATACAATTTAGTTTCCATGGTGACAGCGGGGGAATGATATGTCCTTTTCAAACAGAGGGAAAACGCCAGCTTGAAGCCTCCTTGTTGCTCTGTTTTCCCTCTGAATCATTATTTAGACAAGTGATAACCGGGCAAACCCTCCCGAAGCAGACAAATGAGTCCCCGGGCCCGCTGAGAGACGCACTCGACGTTTTTGCTTTTGTTTTTTTGTTTTTTGCCACGTTTCTTTCTCCCCCCCTTTGAAGTCTGGAGACGGATGGCCGTGCATGAAAATGTCAGAAAACGTTGTGTGCGGGTTTGGTGGCGGTGACATTTTCATCAGTGATCTCTTGCAGAGGAGATGGATGTTGCTTTTGTTCTGCTCCCGGCCTCCTCTAATTTGATACATTAGTGTTGTAGATACGGCGGCGGGCTCTGGTCCCTCGCTGATGCCTCTCTAGTTGAAGCTCTCTCCACACCAGAAAAGGGAAGTCGGTTATTTCTGTGCTGTTTAAGAGGCAAAGTGAAAGCCTCTGAAACCACTTTTAAATGCAGCTGTTTCTTTTTTTTTTGATTTCCCAGCAGCTTTCCACACAGCGGTCGACTTGTGTGCTCAGCCTAGTGCACCCTCGCCCATAAAGTCCCCTCCTCATCCTCACAGCTCCATTTCTCTCCTCAAGTAGCATCTCTGGCTCCGGCAGGGTGTCACGTCTGCATAGCTCCTCGCAGATGGGCAACATACTGACCCTCAGCAGACAGGAAATGAGGCACTTGGAGATGTTTTTCTTTTTTTGGCATTAATGTTTTATTAGAATATGGCATGAGAACTGCTGTTTATTAACTGTACATCATATCGTGAGCTAATAAATATAAAGTAATCCACCAAATTGACAGTAGCGTACAGTGATGATAAATGTATAAAAGACAGATACAAATAGATAAATACATTTCTTCTTCTAAAATGCTTTGTTAAGAGGGACTACATAGTGACATTCAACCGAGCTGTGTCCCCCCCCCCCACGTTTCACCCCTCGTGTTTCTGTGCTTTAGTAGTGATTGTCCAGACTCAACACGCTCACACTGTCGGCAGAGCTTCGCAGGTCTCAGCACCCAGTGACCGCTTCGGTGGGAACATCGTTTGGCACGGCATGCACCGTCTTCGCGGACACTGGCAGACTATTAAAACTTGCTTCAGTCGAGTAAACGCTGCAGTTTGGTTGAAATTCTAATCGCGTGAGGGTTTCGAAGCTGCTCCCTCCAAACCCCCCCCCCCCATCGGCATCCACGAGAGGGAATATGATTGACACAGGAGGTGAGAGCACATGTTTGTGCGTGTGATGGGCTTTCATAATTCATCTCATTAGCTATGAGCGACGTCGTGTCATAACGACACAGAGTGACCACTGGAATAACGCAGAGTAAAGGTCTTTTTGAAGACTCCCACAGTCCAAAAATACACAGGTTTATGCAGATTGGAGACTCTAAAGTTGACAGTGAATGGTGTGTGTGCCCTCCAGGTCACATGAATGGATGAATGAATACATGAAATTGTTATATAATGTTTTCTCTTTTTGGTGCTGATTGAAATGTGTTGCAGAGATACGCAACAGACACAATCTAATACAAAACTTTGTGACGAGTAGATTTAAATGAACCTGTCGTTTTTCTTAGTTTAAATCTGAAAAGCCACCCATAGGTTGGCTTACAAATATTATTTGCTTTTTTTTTATGTGATCAGAAACAAGTTCAATAGGCTGCAGTATCCGAAACTTTTTTTTTTTCCCCTACGAGTCCCACAATTTACATACCAGACGTCTTCACCACCATATACTACACCATGTGGAGCTTCTAGTTTTCTACTGATGCCAAGATGTCACATTTGAACCATCACTTATCTACAAATAGGTCAAACTAATGAACACATGATAGCAAAGGCAACACCAGCTGAGAGAAGGCTCCTCTGTTCATGAATCCTGCTCGTCAGCAGGACGTAGCTGAGGTGACTTCACCAGGTTTTCCTGGCACATCCCAAACGTTGTCGTAGAGTCGTTATTGTCTCGCCAGCCTTTCGCGTCCCACTCCCTGCGTTTACACACACTGATTAACACTGTATCGATGTGTCTCATGGCTAGATCGCTGTATTGAGTTGCTTTTTGTACACGGGTATCTCTACTCTACCTTGGATCGGAGAAACGCTGTGCTAAAATGACTATAGTATAGATGCAGATGAGTAAGAGTAAACTTCACTGGAAATAGGAATAAGGCGCTCCCTGCACACTATAAAATACAACAATCTAAGTTTTTTCCTTTTTTTTCCCCAAGAAAAAAAAAAACTTTGAGCCAAAAAGTGTCTTAAAGAAAGTGAAAATACAAATGAGGCCTTGAAGAATCTCGGTCTGAAGACACTGAAAGCACTTTGCAGCCTCATTTGTCTTTCCGCTTGTCTTCACAGACTCCTCCATTTGGCGCAATGCTTTTCAGATACAAATGTTTGGCATTTTATGTTATTATGTTATTATCTGGAAAGCATGAACCTAGCAGTGTAGCATTGAATACGTCCTCACGGCTATGGACATACTGGTTTTGATTGCACGGTAAAAGCACTGACTGAAATCAGAGGGTTAATGCTTGAGTTTGTTATTGTGTAAGACCGGACTTTTGGCAGAGGCTGGCGTCTGTCGATCTCTGCAGCTCTGTGCACTAAAACTCTCCTGTACGTCAGTGTCTGACTGTTCAGTGTCTCCTGTAGCACAATCAAAGTGGTGGTCTGATATTCGAGGCAAGAGCCCTCCCTGTTAAATATGTGGAATCGTACCAGAACAATCCTGCTTTTCGGAGTAGTTTTTCCATAGTTTTTCCAGCCTCTAAATGTTTGGCGATTCACAGTGAGTTGAGCGGCTGGATCGGTAAGAGCAGCACGGGTGAACTCCAGCCCTTCAGGAATACATATTGTTATTTCATATAATGGGTCAAAGGCAACACAAACACCTTCTGCATCCCCTCTCATGTCAGTCCTTCAAGATCCACATCCAGCCGTCCGACAACAGTATCTGGGATAAAGCGGTATAATGGAGCGGAGGCAACACCTTTACATTCACATTATCACTCAGATTGGTCTTCTTGTTCAGTCCGAGGTCGGACAGTTGAGGACCCAAGCCAGTGATGGGAAGGATGCAAGGAGAGAGAGGAAAAGTCTCCTTTCGTTCCTCAGTGTCTTTCTCGTGGTTTCCTCCATATGTTCCTCCAGATCTCCTCTCTGTTAGAAGCTCACCAAGGCGTAGACCATACTTCAGCAGGAAACAGGCCAAAATCAGTGAGTGTGCCACTTCATGCCAGAACACCACAACATGACTGAAAGCCATCACCGCTACAGAAACAAGTGATCTGAAGAGACAGTGAACTGACACTGACCTGTAGAGATAGTAGAAGAAAGAGAGCAGATAGAAGCCCAGCTTGCACCAGGACTCCTTCTGGCAGTAGTTGAGAATGTCGGCGTTCATCACGCTGACGGGATCGTACATGACCTCTGACCCGTCAGCTGGCCGATGAAAAAACCTGAAAAAAAAAAAAAGAGAAAAAGCACAGAGGTTTGGCTCAGGCTCGCAGCGCACCGGCACGACAGGCGTCAGACATCTGCTGTGGGACCTTACCTCCACAGATGGTAGAAGAGCAGCGGGATATTTAGGCCAAGTGTGACCCACTCTCCGGCACACATGAACATCAGGCAGAAGAGCCCGTGGATGGAGTACTCGGGCACCACCAGCTAACCAGAGCAGACACGGAGAGTCACATTATAACATTTTATGTCATTTACAAACACGACAGTGCCATAAATCGCACCCCTCGGAAATCACCGACACACTCTGAGGTTGCACGTTGTTCAGAAACGACACCACGAGGCCGAGGCTTTCACACAGAAGGTGTCAATGTTACTCACGGCTCGCTCATGGCTGCAGCTAAAAAGTGCAAATTTAGTCTCAGACTAGTTTTTAGACGTTGGTAGATGTTGGAGCAACTTGACCCAGATGCTCCAGGTTGCACAGATTACCCAGCGTTGCTCACGGCACTGAATCAACAAACCGCGAGCACAAGGCATATCATCACCTCTTATTCCTCTCTGGTGTCAAGAGAAAGTTGTATTAAGTAAATTTAATGAATTGTGTTTGCCCATCTGGTTTCAGGCTGGATCTGTTGAGAAATTTGGCTCTATGTCTCTGCAGGCTCGGCAACAACCAAAGTTTACATTTTTCAAAAATAACCTAGCACAAGTATTACAAACACAGGCACGCACATGCACATAAACATCTTTTCTAGGACATAGTTTTTTTTATGATACATTATTTTGCATAGCTGTTTATTAAATCAGAGATTAAATCAGAGAAATGTTCAAAATGTTCAAGCTCAGATCAGGATCTCAGTGCAGGGATGATGCAGTAAACTGTGAGTCCTGACGACGGCTTCCATCCGGCCGCCCCAGATGTATTAAAGCTGTTTTATTCATGTGCTTTGTTTACCCCGTGAAGTCCCCTGTTGCACATGATGCATTTTACAAAACATGTTCAGAATGGCCTTCACACTGTGTCGCATTTGAAGGACACTGAGTTCTCTCTCTCTCTCTTTCTCTCTCTCTCTCTCTCTCTCTCTCTCTCTCTCTCTCTCTCTCTCTCTCTCTCCTGAAAGCCTTTGGATGAGAAAGAAATGCATCACACCACACACCTCAGGCTCTACCGTCTGTGTGTGTGTGTGTGTGTGTGTGTGTGTGTGTGTGTGTGTGTGTGTGTGTGTGTTTGCAGAGCACTGACGGTGGGTGCAAATGGCGGGTCTACATGTGAAATGAATCAGTGTGCGTCACGGCCCTCACAATGGCTGGAAAGACAAACGGTCATGCTTGTCTGAAGCCCCTCGGTTTTAGTCATCCACCGGCAGCAGGTGAAAAACAACCATTACTCACTCTGCGAAGCAGGTTGCAGATTCTCTCAATGTTGAGGATCCTTTCCCTCTGTGGAGAGCAAATAAATGAAGACGGATTAAGGGCCTGCGCGGCATCAGAGAGACTCAGGGTGAAGGGTTTTTCTGCTCGGCTGGCAAACTCTGACACATGTTTGTTGGCACATCAATAAACGCTCTTATGATAAAATATAAACAAGTGCAGTACATTTGGATTCACCCTGCAGCACATATCATGCATCTCTCACTATTTGTATGGTACAGTATGCATATCTGATGTATCACCATAGACGGAAAGCGTTGAGAGTGTCAAACAAGCTGAAACTGGTCATGGATGCGGGATCGCAGGAGAGCACGTCACAAGCAATAAGGACGGAGACCTTTTGCACTTTGCCTTGTAAGCTGGCCTCTTTAGAGTCTCCTGGGAGCTGAGACCGAGGGCTCGGAGAGAACAGATGTAGAAATGAAAGCTATCCATCTTCTTCTACACCTACTGACCAGCGGCTCGTGGCCTCTTGTGGTCAGGTTTTATTTGGGAGATGGGAGAAGCGAGATGTTTTGCTTCAGGCTGTCCAACGATATTAATCTGTTTCCATTAGGAGGTTCAGAGTGTACTGTAGGTAAATCACAGCAGGAAGGGAAATGGACAGCTAAGCAGCCTTTGCTTTTTATTGGATTGTGTAAACCAATCCACTCTTGGTGTTTCAGTCTTCCATATATATAATGTAATGTAACTGTATTTAAATGTATGAGACATACTGAGGCATCTAGTCTTAGTTACAAGATGATGGATTACAATATATTAGGCTCTGCTCCCTGAAGTCTTAGCTTCAGGCTGCACCTTTTATCAATCTGTGGACCGAAATTCAAACTGCCCTGGTGACCTGAAAGTGGATTTTGCCCTAAATCCACAGCATCCAGCCTCCCAAACAGACGTCAGCACTGCAGCCTCGCTCTTTATTTGCACTTGTGGCTTTGCAGCTATGTAATTCTTCTCCTTCTTGCTGGCTTTGTGCCCTCACGTCCAAGAAAACGATTCTTCAAAGTATAAAAGCTACAGTGCTGGGCCTCCCGGTTAAGCACACAATGTAGGTTGTAATTGCACTTATAAATTTGTTGTTCTGCAGTGACTCCGCTCGGATTTTACAGCCTGGGGCATCCCTGAGGTGCCCTGATTAGTGCCAGGTCATCCAGTTCACTCTGAATATTTAATCGGCCGAGTTAAGGCAAGACAACCGAAGACGTCAATCACTGGAAGCAATCTATAGTGCACAAAATACATGAAATGGAGCTGTCACATATGTAGTTCATACATGATGAGCTCAAGTCAGTTAATAATCTGATTCTGGATGATAATCTTGCATTGTTGCAGGGGTCTGCTGCAGCCTGTAGTGGAAGTGGTGGAAAAGCAACTTGTTTGAAACCTGAACTGTTTCCAAGCCATCACTGGCACCGGCCTTGAACCAGCTCTGGAAACATTTTTAAAGTGTTAAAAATGCTTTGCTAAAGTCTGTGTCCTCTCTGCCGTTACGTACTTATGTAGTTTCTCTCTGGTTGACAAACATTTGCTCCTCAGGTTCTTTCTGAACATGACAGAAGAGCGAGCAAGCGCCGCTCTCAGAGATTATTACTGTTTATTTTCCGGGGCTGCACACCGCTGCCACTGAGCTGGGCTGTGCGTCCTCGCTTTATCGATCTGGGGGGGGGGGTCTGGCAGCGTCAGGACCTGACTGATGGTGTTATCCCTGAACCCCTCTGACATGTTGACACCTTCTGACACATCGAGGTTGATCGACTGAAGAAAACACCTATGTGGCGCGATGCGGTCAAAGAGAGGGGCCTAACTACAAATCCTGCTGCCACAAGCCCGTCATGTTCAATAGCAGCGGAGAGTCTGTCAGGGGAGGCAGATCTTCCCTCAGCACATCTGCTCTGGACTGTCACTCACAGCTCAGCCACTGTGCCGGGCTGCAATGTATCTTACAGGTATTACCGTTATTGTGTGCACCCCCCACCCCCCTCATCCCCCCTCCATTGTAGCTGCCGCGTCTCCACACTCCCACAGTCGACTTTCACAGCTTCTGCTCCCACTCCTCACCGCTTTGCAGTTCAGATGCGGGTTCACATGATCGCTAGAACATTAGTTAACTTGTGAAAAAGACTTTCACAGCTGCTGGTAACTTGATAAACGAATAAACAGCGTTTCTTCACCCCTGACTCATGATGTTATTTGTGTAATTATGATCTGCAGAAGACGGAAAGAAAAGTTGGACACAACGAGAGAGGAAAACAAAGTCCCATTCATTGATTAATCAGTTCCACGCTTTATTATGGCGTGGACCTTTTTCACATTAGATCACAGGCTGAGATGCTGAACGTGTCTTCGATCTACATGTTGGTTCCCATCAGGAGGAGGTGAAAACCCTGTGTGCGCACCTCTACAGTGGCGAAGGCACAGTGTGCCGCTGTCTAAACAGCCGCTTCATTTGCATCCGTCTCTTTAATTGATTGAGCCAACGAGCCGTCGTCTTTGTAGAAGGGTGATTGCTTCAATCTGCATGCAAATGAGCGTTCAAGGCGAATGTCACCGGGATGCGGCCGTCGCAATCACCTGGCAGCTCGGATTAGCCAGGGGTTGTTTTCAAAGTAGAACAAATATTTGATGTGGATAAATTAATGGAGAGGCTAAATGTAGCCGAACAAAACATCCAAGAGGTTTCATTTCATTTCATCCTCGATTTACATGAAATGACGTTTGCGTTCCCTGCGTGATCGCCGGCGTTAAGTGACTCTGTGCGCTGGGTTCGTCTGAGCCTGTTCACAAGCTCTCTATGAGGAGCCTCTGAGCTGTGTTTTGGATGTTTGTAATACCGACTGGTAAATCTGGGGTCACAGTTTGTTCTCAGTCTTCATACAGTGTGTAAATCACAGAGGGATCCTGGAACTAGGAAGAAGGTCTCGGAGAGCACGCGAGGGTTTGATCATTGTTGAAAGGAGAACAGCAGGGCTCTTACCGCTCTTGTGGGATTGCTCTGATCAATGGGGTTTTTGAAGTCTGTGCGAAGCTCATCAAACGCGATGATCTGAAAAGTAACAGACATGCACGTTTGTTTTCATTTAGACACCGTCAGAACACCAAATTGCAACTGTGGTACACAGGCATCAGATGGAAGCGCGAACGTAATTTGTTCTGTCAAGACCCTCTCAGCTTGTTGCAGCGGGCTCCCAACTGGGAACAGTCGACTGTACGGCACACGGGGTACATCTTGTACAGCTGCAGCCATATTGTTCACCCTGAGCACACATGGTGATTAAATGGTGAATGAGCATGTGTGTAATTGCTTACATCCTTTCTCTCAGTGTATAGTGTGTGTAGCCCCTAAAGGGGACATGTTGATTTGTTGCTTTCGATCGGACAAATTTTCCATCTTCTTGGAAAAAGAAAAAGTCGGCATAGTTAGTTAGTAGCAATAAGCAGAAAAGTTTTGATTAGAAATAACACGGGAGACAGACGATCTGAGGGTCCATCTGCAAAAACAGATGTTAGTGCTCTGTCACATTTTGCTAAATGGCATTTTCAGACATTAATCATGAATCTGTTTTTTGAGCACTGCTAGAATTATCTTGAGGAAACTGGCATCATCGTGGTCCGTGTGAAATCATCTGCTACTTTCGCCTCCTTAGTAAATCATCAAAATCCAATAATTCTAATAAAAACCACAGGGAAGACAATAGGCACTTTGGCGACTGCTCTCTGTGACGCTGGCATCAGTGATAATGTTTATCAGCAGCTCCCTGATTCACAGCTCCATAAAGCTACTAATAATTCTCGGTGTAAGTGTCGCCCGCTGTGCTTATCATCACTTCGGCTCTTAGACAGCAGAGCGTCACTTTGACGGCTCATTGAAAGGCCATAAGAAGCAGACATTATGTGCAGATGAGTGAGCATCTGACTCGCGTCCACAGAGTGAGAGACGCTCAGATCCGGTGGTCCCCCAGCAGTCCTCTCCCCGTACCAGCCTGAGCAGCTCTCCTCCGTCTTTCCTTCACACTTATAGCTCTGTTGTAAACAGATGCAGTTTCCATGGCGACATGGTGAGCCCCTCGCCGGGCTCCATGGTTACTATAGCAGTGAACCGGCGCTCTGATTGGTGGAGAGCCACATAGAATTGGGGGTGCTGCGCCCGTGGGTGGGGTGGTGGGGGGGCAGACTGTGGGGATGGGGATGGGGATGAGGGGGGGGGGGGAGTGAACAGAATCAGTTTGATAAGCCTTTCAATCACATGGCTGGGTGCGGAGCCAGACGCACACGCTGCTCCCCGTCTCGTTCACACGCAGACACGCCGCCTGACTCATATGTAGTCTCACCCACTTAGTCAGTTGGCACGTTAGTCATTTTAAGTCTTATATCCATAATGATATGTTTTATATTTCACATTGTTCCCGCCTCTGAGGATCAAACGTTAAAGGTGGGAGATCAAAGTGTTTGTTGAGTGCGGGCCTGTGTAAACAGCACCGGAGTCTGGCCACATCTGTGTAAACTCTGTTTATAATGCCCCAGGCGGACAGATTCACAGGTCTGGAGCTGAAATGTATGATCACGGTGCTCTGTCCACCTCCCTGTACTCATTCAGTGCAGTTTGCTAAACCCAGAGCATCTCGTTTGAGGATCTGTTTGTTGTCAGCTCTCTGAGAAGCACAGGTGGATCCAGCTGGGATCTGTCCCTATGTGTGGGTCAGAAGAGCTGCTGCTCATTGTGCCAGGGACAAACCATAACATGTGCTGGCAGATAGAGATGCCATCCAGTGTTTTCCAGGCTTGCGCATCTCCCCACTCTGCGCTTTAATGCGGTCATAAATTAATCTTCACCCGACTAATTATCATCTCCACAGCTAGGTGTTTGAAGTGAAATGGAACAAAGTGTCATTTGGTTGCTCTGCTAAGAGGTAATTCAAGCTGTCAGTCACACTGAAGCACAATTACACCGAGGCATTCTTTGAGATGTGGCTGACATCTTTATGCATGCCATTACCTCCACGGGGGCCTGAGCGAGGTGTGTGTGTCTGTTTGTGTGTGTCCAGCTGTGTGTAGGAGGATGTGATTGTCTGCCTGCGTGGGACGGAGCATGGACCTGCACATGTTGCCCATTTGTGTGTGTGTGTGTGCAGTGGAACTGTGTGCCACTCACCTGCCAGATGACGAAGAAGATGAGGGCTGCGCACAGCACCAAGGTGAGCATGTAGCAGAAGGCCGCAAAGGTGAACGCCATGGCTGAGTCGGCCAGCCTGACGACGGGATGTTTCGAGAGAGACGAAGGGAACGAACCCCCCCTCTCCTCTCCCCTCGCTCTCTGCCCCTCTGAGGGCTGTTGCCCCCTCTGCCTCCTTATTTCAGTGGAGGTGTCTGTCTCCTCCCCCCCCCCCCTCCGACACGAGCTGAGTCGTCCAGGTGGGTTAAGCACGCGGTTTTTAGTAACAATCAATAAGCAGGCTGCTGCCTTTGTCTCCTCTGGAGGGTCTCGCAGCAGGACGGCCCCCACTCCCGCTTTGATTTGGGAAGCACTTGTATCTGTTCACAGCCAGAGTTGTCTGCTGTTGGCCTGATGCTCTTTCTCTTTTCAGTCTCTGACAGGCAAAATGTCTGTCTCCTCCTCCTCCCCCGTGTAGTTTCTCTTTAGACAAAGCCTACACATTTTTTTTCCCTCTCCCTCACAGTAACACAAACCACAAAGTGTCGGACTGACACGTTGACAACAGAAGCACAGGATTCGTGCCGATACTGAGCGCAGCGCTGCCTCTTAAAAGCAGTGCGGGTTATTGTTTGATGCGGTTATGGCTTGTGATTGCTCCGTAGTTTGTTGCTGTATGGCTTTCGGTTCATCTGTTGCTCTATTGCAAGAATATTTAGATAGTGATGTGAATTGCTAAACCATATTCACCACATCCGTAAACAACCAGTTTGTTGATCCGCTGTGATTTATTATTTACAGAGACTGTCACTTGGTTGTTTTATTACTTAATATCTGAGGAATTATTCACCTCCACATTAACATCATCATGTGCCACGCTTAAAAGATATTGCTTTGCATATTTGACATTAATGTATTCATACAAAGCAATTTCACAGGTTGCAACTGTTGATTTTGCAAGAAAACAAGACAAGTGTTCATCAGTGGAATTAGGTTTGCAATGAAACAGCTATTTGACATTACAATGCCAGTAATAAACATCCAGCAGGACTTCAAAGTAGTATATAATATGGACAACAGGTTTAGTTAGCATGGATCAATATCAGGACTGATTTTGATATCAAGTAGAGAATACCTGTGTCTGGCCGGAGACGTGTCTGCCAGTGAACAGTCCACTCTGTCCTCGTCTCTGTCAATTTGGGTCGGCACCATGTCAGACTGCTCTGCTCTGCATCTTTCCCTCAGACGCATCCCTCACATTTCTCCCCAAACATTTGGTTTTTCTCTGTGCTGACGTGCTCTGTAAAACTACTCAGTGCTAGACGGAGGGGAAACGTGAACCACAGACCCCCCAGAGCATCTACATGTTGAGCCGAGCTGATTCCAAATTTCCACAGCTGAACCTGAAAAGTCTTAAGTTAATCAATCCACCTCTCTATTGTCCCCTCTCTCTCTCTATCTTTTCTTTCTGTCCCCTTCCTTCTATTTCCTCAGACCTGAAAGTGTTTCCTGAGTCTACTGTCTCTGTCCGTCTCTTCCTCTATTTCTCAGACTGCGAGAGAAATATTTCTATCACGCTTGATGTTATAACGGTCAACCAATAGCGTCGCTCCATCTCCCTCCCTCTCTTATTTGCTCTCTCCCTCTCTCTCTCTCCTCCTCTTCTCCTCCTCCTCCTCCTCCTTGTCTGTCAGTCTCCCTCTCTCTTGCATTTATACATTTCCATAATCCCTTGTTCCCTTGAGAGTGTTGAGGGGGCAGGGCAGGCTGCAAATGTTTTTTTTTCTTCTTTTGTCTGCATCTCTCTCTCTCTCTCTCTCTCTCTCTCTCTCTCTCTCTCTCTCTCTCTCTCTCTCTCTCTCTCTTCCCACCTGTCTCTCATTCCCTCGCTTCCTTTCACCAAAGCTCTCAGTCGTTTTGCTCTCTATCACCTGTCGTCTCTTTCAGTTTTCTGTTCTATTAGTGGTCCGGTCTACATCCATCTCTACATCCATGAGATAGCTCTGCTTCTTTGCTCCTCTTTCCTTCTCTCCCATCTCAGTTCATTAGTGAACAGATTTTAGACGCCATGGGTGCTCTAATGCACCCCGTCGCTACATCCACGTTAAAAGCATCCAGTGTCATTAGCGCTGATTGTCCAAATTGGCTTGTGTCACGCCACCTGTTACACTCCAGCTATGTTTTTTGTAAATCACCAGCACTATTTAGTTATGTAAAAGTAGGTATTACTATTATAATCCATTTTTCCACACAACTGAGTTGTCAAAGTTTTGCCAAGCCTGTACTCATACTGGTGGGTAGTTTACTCCCACCTGTAGTTACTGCAGCTACTTTCCAGCCATTTATCCACTGCTCCCTTTGGAGGTTGTTGCCCTGCTGCAAGAAACCCCTTTTGCTTTGAATGTGTGGGATTTTTAACTTGTTCCCCACTGGCCATTGGCATTGAAGCCATTTCCTATAGGATTGTACGGGTGCATTCCCAACCTTTGGGCACGGTGACAGACTGAAAATCTGCATCCCTTGTGCCTGAATCATTTTAGGAAGCCTTTTGCCCTCTCAAAAACCAAGGCAGCATTTTAATTGGCTTTCAAGTATGCATGAATTAAACTCAACTTTGTCCATGTTGTTTTTGAACACTTAATCAAAGCTGTGTTTTGACACTGGTCCAACATCCTGCACAAATAAGGGATCGATAAGCAGCAAATCAGCAAGGCAGGTCCAAGTACTGGATGCCTTGCTAGACAGGGTGTTCCTGTTTGAACCATCTCCTCATACATCTTCCTCCGATGAAGACTTTGTGTCTCGTAGTGACTCAGCATCATTATGTTCTGGAGTCAAATCCTCTGAACAGATTTGTTTAAATCTGTTGCAGTTTGGGTATTGGGTTTGTATGCATTTGTAAACACTTGTAAACAGCTAAAAATTTGATGAATGATAAAATGGTGATGAGACTATAAACAAAGCTTGTATATATGATACTAATGGAAACAGATGTTTGAATCCTACTCCTCCACATAGAACATGGAGCTCCATCATTTGGTTTTGTGATTGTGGGACATTTTATGATCCTCACACAGTATTAAATGGGTTTGTCTGCAGCCATCACTCAGTACATTTGAAGCAAGTTAAATATGAGGGAAACTATACTGCATGTAATCTCAGTAATTTCTGAAGCAGTTTCAGCCAAATGGTGTTAGATAAATACAGGCAGTTCATTTTCTTTTGTTAGAAAATATGTGCCCTGTGAAATTAAAAGCATCCAGTTATTTCTGCATAAAATACAGGATGCTTGTTCTGGTTGTTGCAGGAACTAGAATGATGGATTCATGTGGTGCATCACAAACTGTGGATGGTCATACTCTGAGTCCTTGTATCTGTCATGAGGAACCTTGTCCTTATCCAAGAGATGACGTTCACCTTGGTGGATCAATGCACATATTACACAGAGTACAAGTCACATTCTGTGCAAACCTCCATCACAAGCCACTGATCTTCGATTTCTATGTCTTGTTTTTCTAAATTCCCCATTAAAACAAACAGATGCTCGTCTGAAAGGTTTTAGTCTGGATATAGAACCTAATCATCCACATCATGAGCCCAAAGAACAGCCTCGGGTTTACACCCATAGGATTTATTTGTCATTTTTTCCTGTTTTTTTATGGTTTTGCTGTCTGCCTGTTTGAAGCTGTATGCATAAATCTACACTTAAAAAAACATCACCTCCGTTTATGGAAGTCGTGCCTTTGTCCACCTGATGATTGTAAGCCCAGCACGCTCTCTGCTTGTAGATCTATTTTCTACCAGCGTCTAAGGTTGAGTGGAGAGCAGCGAGGCTGTGGGCTGAAAATCCAAAGCAAAGAGCTGAAAGATGCTGTGAAGGTTCCTGGTGCTTGGAGGTGAATGGCTTCAGAGAAATCAGATGATGCTTTGTTGCTGCCTTACAAAATCAGTCCCATTGATTTTCGGTCTTTCTGCTCTCCCTGGTGCAGACAAACTCATTCTGTTTGTGGCTCTAAACTCATCTATTTATGAGGACTACTGAAAATGTATCCATGTGCATTAAAAGATTATTTCACATCACCTGAGAGTTGAATGGAGGCACAGGATGCCATGCATCCCCTGATTAATGCTCTGCTGATATTCACAGCTGAGTGTCTCAACATGCGAGCCCCGACGGCAGGACTTGGAATCACCACCCACGTCTAGAGGTGAAGAGGAATGGCTGCTCAGGCTGGTTATTATGCTGCTTAATGGACACACAGTGGCGCATATGGCTGACGGCTCATCATGAAGCTCCGGTGTGAAGAATGCATTCTGGGTTACAGCTCAGCGCAGTGAATTGGTGGTTTTCAGCAATCTGGGTTAGTGTGTTAGCCATCTAATGCTTGTGTTGCTGGGCTATTCTGGTTTACTGTTGTCAGTGATGGGGGATTCCCTGCAGTCTGCTTAAACCATGTCTTCGTTTTGATGTCAATCACTCTCACACTTGAGTTGGGCCGATAGAGCCAGAAACAACAGTTTCATTGTCTCCACACCTGACACGGCTTTGCTCATTATTTTCTCGGCTGTGAGCGTTTCAGCTGGTGGGAGCTGTGGGTCGATGCCACAGGTGCCGAGGGCTGTCAGACAGCTTTGGGCTGAGCGCTTTGGCTTGGGGATGAGCCAGTTGCTCAGAAATATTAAACAGCCCATGAGTGTGGCTGGACTGAAAGCGCCAGAGGAAGTCCAAGAAGGTTAGTCCTCTGCTCCCCAAGGAGCACACTTAAACCTCCTTCTGCTCTCATTTACATTTCCCTGCTTCTTCTTTCATTAATGCTCTCCACCACATGAGCTACATTAAGATGCAACAGTGGTGGAGTTGGAGGAATAACATATACATAACATAATGGTTATTGTGGTTGCAGGCTGATAAATAAAATAGCACTGACAGCGGCTTGTATAACCTTATGATGTGTCCACAGTTTATGATGACTGCAATCACAATGAAGAACAAGAAAAATAGTGGTTTCATCGTCTTATAGTGTTATTTACATTACCAGAAATTGTTGTAACTATGTAGATATTTTAAGTAGGAATTACCATGTTTTTTGGTTTTCATCTTAGAAATTTGGTTGAGACGCAAAACAACTTGGCATAAAGATGCTAAGATATATATATAAAGAAACAACTTTTGAATCAATCACTAATAAATAAATACATAAAACGGTTGTCATGCTGTGTTTAGTGCTCATGGACTTGTAAAGTTGTTTTTATAGACGTGTCTGTGTATAGACATGAAATATAAATCTATTGGTCACATGAAATGATTAAGGATAACGATGGACTAGACTTAGTGTTGAAACCCAGCAGTGTTTTCACCTCCAGTACGTGGAGCAGCTGATTTATCGCTGGTTATATGTCTCCTCCCAGTGGCGATACGAAGTGACTGCAGCTCCTAATGGGTATCCGCATCCCCGGGGCCAGCTGCACAGACACGACACTTAAACACTTAAATCTGATGCTCATAAAACTTATAACACAGCACAACATAAATCTGGCAGAATATAATAATGTTACGGTTTTAGCTTGATTATTTATGGTTAAGTCAACAAAGATTAGGTAGTTTATCTTGGTCAAAACATCCTGAAGAGAAATAAAATATTTCGGAGCATAAATCAGTCGAGGCATTAAACTAAACGCTATGTACAAAGTTTAATGTGGGCATGTACGTAAAGCAGCTATACGGACCTCAAATTATGACCAGCTCTTAGTCAGCTTGAAAAACCGCTGCTTTAACGCGACATCATTAAAAACCCCGCAGAATGAAACAATGGCTGGCGCAGGAGTTTTGCTCTTGGTTTTGCTGCGCGATTCATTGCAGCGGCCACCGCGATGAAGACGGACATGATTCTGCAATCCGCATCAGATCCGTGTAAATGCTCCGGGGACACTGTAATAGCTGTATTAGCGGGAATGAAGACTGACGGGCTTTAAATTGTCCACAAGATGGCAACGTACGAGAGGCAGAGGCAGCAACAGATGGTCACATTAGGTGTCCAACAACAGCAGCATCGACACACAAATGACTCAGCCTCCACCGCTGAATTCCTCTGAATTTCCCCGCAGTGGCTTTACATTGCATGTGCTGCGAGTCCAATCCTGTTAACGTGCCTGGCTCGATAGGAGACAAACAGGTGAGAAGGGTCAGGCCGGCAGTGGCCGCAGCTATGCTGGGATGTACAGAGCGGCCGGTTGGAGCCAGGTTTGATAAATCATTAGTCAGTCAGAGTGGCTCAGAGGGAATTAAAACATGGCACAGCTCAGTGCGCCAAGCTGCCGAGGGGCCCAGCTTAGAGCCGTACCGCGTCGACTGATGGACACCGAGACCCTCCCAAAGGCATGCAGTTTGCCACAAATGTTCCAGGAGACAAAGACGGGGGTCAATTCAACACCTCTGGGGCGCGCTCCCCTTTGGGTCGGAGCAGAATCGTTTGTCCGACAGCAGTATTGATCACTTCAAGGATGAACCGGAGCAACAAGGTAAACAAGCGGAGCACCCGGGGCGCAGCATCGCGTGGAGGCGTTGAAGCCCAGTGCATAAATTTCATCTCGCAGCGGCCGGGATGACAAGCGTTCGACACCAAGCAGCTTCATAGCTCGCGGCTGGGTACTGAGGGTTAATTGTGCACAGTTGCTGGCAGTCAAGAATCTCCTGGAGCTTAATGGGAGGCTGTAAAACCCTTTATCACTCAGATAGAGAGGGATTATGATGTTTTCTCAAATAGCTCTTCATGTCAAACAAATGTCAGGGGCCGCATAGTAAACAACAAATCAAGTATGCAGATGACGCTCTTTTGTTTGCTTGTGTCAGGGGAATAATAAAATAAGAAAACACCATAACAAGACTCAGAGTGTTTTGTTGTAGCAACACAGAGTTTTTACTGACCTTGTGGGTAGCAGACAGCACAGACAGCTTAGCACAGATGGATACTGTGGAGGGAATTCTAACTCTGCACAGTCTAGTCTGATTGCTGTTGTTTGGACTTCGTCTCAGGGTCTTTCTACTGTACGGCCTCATTAGTCACAGCAATGGTCCAAACTGGTGTTCGTCACATCCTGAGCTTTCTGAGTCCGTCCCTCACGTGCTGCTCGCTTGAAGGACACAGCGCCCACACTGTCCTCTCACCTGCGCTTACAAAGACTCCTCAACTTCGCTTTCCCTTTTGTCAGACTGTCCGTGACCGTCCGCACTGACCTCCCTCCAAGAGTGAGACTCTTTTTGATTCTCTGCTAACCTCTCTTCAACGCACAATTACCCTTTTCAACTGCCAGACTCTATAGTTTTCACCAACACGGATACAGTAAGCGGTTCACTAAACAGTGTCATATTTCTGAATGCATTTATTACACGCTAAAAATAACTTTAGCTGCGTCTGCCAAAAGATGGCTCACCAGGGCCTCAACCACAAAGACGTCCTCGACGTCCATGGATACGCGGTACTCGCAGTTACCATAGCAACCGAAATAAATCCAGTCAGGTTGCTCTTCAGCCTCTAGCCAGCAATCAGATGTTTTGCGGCCTTTTAATACAGGTCAAACAATCCTCCGAGGTGTTTTCACTGGGCTTAGCTGTAGTCTCGCAGTAACTTTTCAAAATTCAAGACCTGAGGTTTGATTTATTTCACGATTTCGAAGGTGTAACTCCCTGATTTTACCAGGGCTGCGTTAAAACTCTATGCAGCACTCCACATTTCTACTGTATGCGCGATTGGCTTGTGCCGAAATGAAAATATATACTTTTCTTTTTTTTATATAATTGGGGAAATAAAGATATTCCCCCAATTCTACTCCCTATGCTTGTAAAATTTGAGCTTTGTCTGTTTGAAAAATGTATTCAATTATCTGCTTACACAATGGTCTCAGTGACAGAGTGGCCTGAACCCAGGATACATCAAATACATAAAACCTCTTGCAAAGACACCCTCACAATCTCACCATCTTGTCGTTCAAAAACAGTGACTCATCCAACAGGATTCAAGATAAAGATTTTCGGTGATAGTTTCAATTAATTCATGAAAATGGAAGTGCTTACTAGGAAAAGCAAGATGTACAGTGTGGAGACGCCCTGTCAGAGGATTTTCCAGTTTAACCGCATTTGCAAGCTGTACAACAGACCAAATGATGTGCCTCTGTGAGTGGTAACAAACTCCATTATTTTTTAAAAGCATCTCCCCATATATTTTGATGTAATGAGCAACCAAACAAATGCATCAAAGTGGTGGAGTGCATAACCACAGGGCACAGCCGGGGTGGAAACCACAGAAGACCAAGTAGCTGCTTCACAGAACATTACTCACTGAAGATTCAGCTTCTTGCTGCAACATGAATTTTCCTCATATTTCATCAGAAAACTGGGTTCCACATACGCTATAGTTACTAGATATACACACCATGACATGACTTCTCTCCCGAAAGAAGGGCTGTTAGTAATGATGGACTAGGAGTGGCACACACCTGCGTTCGTCCAATTTGCTGAGGAAGAATGCTTTGTACCTTGTACCATGTCAAGGGCCACACTGTGGTATCGACTCATCTACCGTCACATATGATACAGGTGACAAACGGACCTGGAGTCGATGTCATTGTTGCCTATCAGTTATTGGAAACACAAACAGACACACTCCATTTACATACTGGTAAATAGACCCCTGGTGACTGCATTGTTTGCTTTGCTAATGAAATACAGTTCAAAAGCCCTGCCATAAAGTCTGTTTTTGCAATGCTGATATTGTTTGGTTGACCTCTTAATTTATTTCGTGGAAATGGTCATAAATCGTGATTATGTTTTCATCAGTGAGGTCATGCTAGTGCACTGGACTGCACAACATCCATTGGTGTTTCTAAGATCCGACCCTCAAAAGCCATGCAATACTTCAATGACTGATCTGTGATTCAGACTTTATTATATGGCACAAACATTTGAAGTGCTTGTATATGCATAGCACTTGCTATATTATACTATATTATCCTGTATCATACAATACAACCTTTAACTTGGATCTTAAATAGCAACAACAAATCTCTTTCTGATTTTCTCTTTCTGATTCTGTGGTTTCTATCTCTGAGAGTCTCGCTGAAGGCTGAGGGGTATGAGATGGTTCTCATTTCTCACCAATATTTTGGGCTGCTATTATTAGCTGTTACAGAGGGTCTGAGCTGGTGTCTGTGACTATAATGTGAACGATGGGTAGTGACATCAGCCCAGCTGACTAGCCTGTGACAGACACATCTGCTAATTTGGAAGCAGATGATGTGTATCCTGAGAAAAACCCGCCAGTATTATGTGATACACAAAGAAGCACATCCTCTCCTAAGTCACAGGCAAACATTTACATATGTGACCACAGTTTTGAGCATATTTGCCCTGATTTAATGTGTTTGAATATCTCAATGTATACTGAAAAGATTAGACTTACTGCTGTAGGTTCTGAATTTGGCTGAAATCCAAACATTTACAACCCAAATGTAAAGGTGAAGTGTAAATGAGAACCCCTGCGACACTGTTAAGGTACAAAGCGGGTTAGGAAAATGGATGGATGGATGTGAAGGTCATGTACCTCAGATTATTGAGGGCTATATTTAGGATACATTAATAAGACATTGTGTGTTAGTGTTAAGGTGAAAAGAAGGGGGTGTGAGGGGCAGCACTGGGTGGGACGTGATGGAATGAGCTCAGTGCTGTAAGTGAAATGTTCAAGTGAAGCATCTCCTGAGGTAGCAGTGCTCACTCCTCTCATTAAAGTTTCCAGCGTGTTGCTCCCTCTCAGGATGTGGATGGGGGATTGGGGGGTGCGGGTGGGGTGGGGTGGGGAATGGAGCGTGGTGTTGGTGTCCCCTGCCCCTCGGTGCATTCTGTCCTCCAGATCTCACTCTAATCTTTTTTATCTCTCTCTCAGTGTTTGCCATAATTGTCCCTTCAGGTGGCTAATGCACAGTCCCCATTCCTTATTACAGGCAATCACCCACCAATAAAAACAAAATGAATTTTATCCAGATTAGAGCTGTATTTTTAGCCCTGGCTAGCAGCACCACTCTGGGGAGGGTGGGGTTAATGTTTGTCAATCAATGGTCCAACACTTCCAGAGTCATCAGCTAGTGGCAACTGAGACATTTATGTACTCTGTGGAGACTGTCAACAGAAGACTGAGCAGGCGCTGTCTGCTGGGCTAATGAGCCTAATAATATCAGCGTGTTTACATTGAATAATTGCACCAAAGGCAGCCTGAGAAATCCTTTTGCATTTATGTGCCTCCGGACGATTTCCGAAGTGTGGATTTAAAATCCAGATAACTATGCCCTCATGTTATAATCATGACATTACCCGGGGTCCCCCGTACGGTGCTGAGAGGTCACGGCAGAAAAGACGTCTCAGAGATGGTGGAGGCTGGCTGGAGCTCAGGCGGGACGAAGGAAACCGTGTCTCTCAAGCAGCTGCACTCTTAAAACACGGATGATTTATTGTTGCAATATAATCCCTATTACAGTAAATAATGGGTGAGTTCTATAAAATCTGCCCCTCAGAGTGACAGGGACGTTGGCGACTGGGACCAAACTCTGTTTTTATTTATTTTTCAGTTATTTCTGCTGTTTTCACATCCGTCCATTTTTGGAGCCCAGTGTTTACCTTAAGGCCATAGATCTCCAGTGCACATAGGATGTGGGCATGGAATACACCCTGGACAGGTCACGCTCACCATTCACTTACTCACATATAGAGGCAATTTCAATGTTGAAACATCTACGCACTTTTAAATCCTGCCCCAAGTGGTGATTTAAGGAATTATATCCATTTGCACTTGCATGTTGGATTAATCACTTTACCCCCTGCTTGGTTTTTACCCCCACTTGAATATTCAAATTGTCTCTCCGCTTCCCACCTTTCCTAGAATCTTGTTTCTCGGTGAATAATGAGAATTACTATTGAGGCAGATATTGCCAAGGGACTTTTAGCCTAGTAAAGTTTGTTTTGTTTTCCACCCCATATGTTCCTGAGCTCTCCCAGTTTCCCAGCTCAGTAATAAATCTCCAGCGCAAAGCTTTTCTCGCCCAGTATATGCGTGTGAGTGTCTAAAATCTCTGCCTCTGAGCACTCGGGCTACAACGCAAGCCAAGCCACAGCACAGACCTCCGGGCAGCCGCATCTGGGATTTTTGTGACTCTTGGAGCGGGTATCGTAGCCGCAGCTTGCAGCTCAGAGCAGGTTATCTATCCGGGAGCCGGTAGGCTCGCAGCGCTAATGAGCAAATGATGAGGATCCAGGAGTGAGATGGTCATTCATCCCCTGCTCCTGATGCGCAGTCAGGAGGACCAGCCGTGCGTGGAGCGCTGTTTGTGAACGTCTCCTCCCCTGTTTCTGCAGTCTTACTGCTCATCGCTCCTTGTGCCAATGCTGCCCACCGCCAGAGTAAGACGAGACCTGCATTTGCATAACACCACACTCCTTTTTCTTGTCTGCCACCATCCCTCCGCTTGATATCCATCTTGTCCTGATCTGTGCTGCTTTGCCTCCTCTCAATTCCTTCACCATTCATTCACGCCTACTCTCATGCGTTACCCTGCACACACAGAAAAGCGAGGCATTTTCTCCTCTTTCCACTCACTTCATCTTATTTTTCGGTCGCAGGGAACAGTGGATTTTTTCCCCAGTTGTTTGTATTTTTTTTAAATTAGCAGTTTTGAAGAATTTCTGACTGATAGGTGCGGGACGAGTCCGACATTTAATTTATTATTTTACGCATCAAGCTGAAAACGCATTGTGTGTGTATGTGTATGTGTGTGTCTGGAGGGGGGGAAATCACTTAACCTTGCAGAAGGTGTCGCCTCGGCGGAACAAAGGAGATTCGATAAGAGCAACTAATCCCACAGTGTTAAGTTTGCTGAGGCTAGAGCTACCTGTCAGACACGAAATAGCGGAGGAAGGCGACGCGTCATTTCCAAAGACAGCGGCGCAACAAGCCCACAGCATTACAGTAGGCTGCTGAGAGGAGAGGAGAGCAGAGGAGAGCCCGTGTCCTCCTGAGCTGAGCTGAGCTGAGGAGAGGAGAGGAGAGGAGAGAGGCTGCAGACTGCTCAGAGCCTGCAGCCGGGGTCCTCCTGTGCACACTGTGCCCAGGGTCCAGCTCCACATCCAGCTCCCTGTGAGTATCTGCTGTGTGGGGCTTGCTGTGCGCAATGGAGCAGCCTCCTCATCCCTCATCCAGCATCTGCCGGGATCATCTGCATCTGTAACGTCCACTAATCTGCTTGTCTCGGAGCCCTTTTGTAATTTTCACATTCTGAATTTGCAAATGGACTCCAGCTGCATCAGTGATGCCTCTGCCACTGTTTATGTCTGGCTTTTTAATCATCCTCAAACTCTCCAGTGTCGGGTCCATTTTTCAGGGTGGGCTCTTGAAACTCTCTTAAAGATAATCTGTCTTTCTGCAGAGCAATATGGAAGATAAGTTCACCTCCTGAATCCACAACTTCCACGCTGAGCTGACTGCACCCAGGTGAGTGATTTTTCACTTTGTTACAGGATTTACAGAAGGGAATAAATACCACGTACTCTAGCTCTGCATATGTGTCATTATCAATTTTTCTCTCCCTCTGTTTTGATTCAACAAAAGGTCTCACACTGGTTGTGTTTCTTGTAAGTTTTCACTTGCACATTGCTTCTGCTGTATCTTTCTTGTTGTTTTTTTTTTTCGTGTCTTCTCACGCTCGAGATGGCAGAGCTGACATTTATAAGGAGACTCATTACAAATTGAGACTGCCACCATTTGGGGAAAAAAGCAGCTTCTCTCACAGAGGAGTGCTGGCATCAAAGTGTGACTCATTATGTACAAGTGTTTACTTGCCAACCTGACACCTCTGCTTACCAAACAAGATTAAATCGTCATCTTTTTATTTGCTCCATAGTTTATTTCCTTTATTTAATTAGGGGATTATTAATGTTTAAATGAGGTAGAGCTGTGTGTTGCTGGGTGTGTCAGTAGATGATAAAGGATTGATATTACTGAGGCAGGTGAGAAGGAAATACAGAAACAGCATGTGGTCAAGTCCCAGTGTGAGAATTGCATCCTTGAAAGGTGTTTGGTGAGAGTCGAGACTTGCGCATTATCAAAGTACAGTGAAAAAATTCGGCCTTGTTTGTTGTGTTGACTTAAAAAGAAAAAGGTTGTCCTCGGCACAGAGTTCCCACTGTAGTTAGCCTGCTGTTTCATGCAGTGTGAAATGTATGCAACAGTGTATAGCACCAACAACATAATGGATGCAAATACGAAGACACCTTTTGTCCGTAATATAGCACCAGAAATGTGCTGTTCATGTATCCCCAACAGTTGGAGTGCTTGCTTCTACCATAGAAACGTCACCCACTCAAAATTTGTGCAGTCGTCTGTGCCAGGTGAAAGTAAAGTGAATATTTCATTATTATATTACATATCATCATATTATATTATACTGAGTGTTTAATGCAGCTCATTTTACTAAATGCAGTTGTATTGCACAAGGTTGAGAGTCTTTTTCCCCTGATGTTGTGTTGTGGAGCTCTCTCTCCCGGTCTCCACAGCCTCACACTCCCAGTGTGAGGACCTTCTGAAATGTCTTTGTTGAATATGGATGAAACATCCCCTGACGCCCGTGCTGGAGGTCAGGTGTCTGATGTATGTCCACCGCGTTCCTGAGCAACAACAGGAGCCCGTTCAGGGGGCCGATCTGCCTGATGTTACACCCCAGCCCGAGCAACAGCTCGTGTGGAGCTGTCGCCAAAAGCTGTCGTCGTTTCACAAACACAATCTGTTTATTTATTAACGAGCCCAACAAAAATTGACAACTCAATTTCTACCACTGTGCCGCGTTGCTTCACTCTGACACGCAGCTGTGACGGGTGAGCATGCGCTCCCGACACGCAGGTTGTAGTACAGATTGCAGCTTCTCTCGGGCCGCATGTCAATAGCAGCATGCTCTGCACATACGCCATTGTTATCTCCCTTCTGCTGCAGGTAGGCAACCTATTTCTGAGGTGGAGATGGTCTTGAAATTTTAATTAGGAAGCACTGGATTACATTCCTTGTCATACTCCGTCTCATTCTCTCTGCTCACAGTGATGCAGATGTTAACACTCTCTGAATTGTTCAGCCAAGCTGTCGATGGCCGTGCTGCTGCCGCGATAACTACTGTGGAATTATTTTTAAGTCGCCGCCCCACATACTTTGAGCGGCTTACGTGAAGCTAAGAGACACGCTGCGGCTCCGCGAGAGAGCAGGTTTGTTTGGCCTTTGAATCTAACGGCGTCCTTATCACTAGCTCTGAGCTGCTCATTGTCAGCGAGGATTATTTTTGGAATCGCTTCTAACCTGACTGAGTCAGTCCTCTCCTCAAAGCTACAGGTGCAGCGGATAACATTTCCACCGCTACTTCGCACAAAATGACCACATTACAGTACATGTGGGAGTCTGACAGCGTAGTTCAATACCAATGACTCAACGATTAGTAGGTGCCAAAATTCTGGCTTTCCAAACTTGGACCAAGCAAACAAATGGATCCCACATCATTTGCATACAAATGAGTATTTCTGTGAGTACGTTTGTGATGTTAAATCATTGCTTGTAGAGCCTTCTGAGTGCTGAACGTCTGCTGTGGCAAATGTGCCCATCTCAGCCTCCACGTATATTTTTCTCTTGTCTTTCAGAGATTTTCATAGATCTCCGTGTGTGACGTGGACTGAACCCCAGCATCAGAGACCGCAAGCATCACCCCGCCGCCATGTTTCAGCTCAAGAATTTCTCTCCATCTTTCACACCATGCATGTTCATCTCCGTCGTGCTGGTTCTGCTCCCAGGAGTCACTCACTTCTCCCAGGGCAGTGCTGGACCGGACGACATCAGCAACATGGCAGAAAACTGCTCCAGCGAGTACAACTGCACTGATGGGGTGGTGCTGCCCATGTGGAACCCACAAAATCCATCAGTGGGTGACAAGGTGGCACGCGCCATTGTTTACTTCGCAGCCCTCATCTACATGTTCCTGGGCATGTCCATCATCGCAGACCGATTCATGTCTTCTATCGAAGTCATCACCTCTCAGGAAAAGGAGATCACCATCAAGAAGCCCAATGGGGAGACGTCGACGACGACTGTGCGCATCTGGAACGAAACGGTGTCCAACCTGACACTGATGGCGCTGGGCTCGTCTGCCCCCGAGATCCTGCTGTCCGTCATCGAGGTGGTGGGCCACGGTTTTGAGGCCGGATCTTTGGGCCCCAGCACCATCGTGGGCAGCGCTGCCTTCAACATGTTCATTATCATCGCCATCTGTGTCTATGTGGTCCCAGAAAACGAAACCCGCAAGATCAAACACCTGCGGGTGTTTTTTGTCACAGCAGCCTGGAGCATATTCGCCTACATCTGGCTGTACCTCATCCTGTCCGTGTTCTCCCCCGGAGAGGTGGACGTCTGGGAGGCCGTCCTCACCTTCCTCTTCTTCCCCCTCTGCGTGCTGCAAGCTTGGATTGCAGACCGCCGCCTGCTCTTCTACAAGTACGTCCACAAGCGTTACCGTGCCGACAAGACCCGAGGCATCATCATCGAGTCGGAGGGAGACGCCATGTTCACCAAGATGGACTTGGAGATGGATGGCCAAGGTGCAAACTCACACACCCACCCCAAAGATGCCTTGGACGGGATGCTGGAGGGGGTGGAGGAAGGTGGAGGGATGACCGCAGAGCAAGATCAAGAGGAGGAGGCCCGACGGGAGATGGCCCGGACCCTGAAAGACCTAAAACAGAGGCACCCAGAGAAGGACATGGAGCAGCTGATCGAGATGGCCAACTACCAAGTGCTGGTCCAGCAGCAGAAGAGCCGGGCCTTCTACCGGATCCAAGCCACACGCATGATGATCGGGGCTGGGAACATCTTGAAAAAGCATGCCGCCGACCAAGCCAGGAAAGTGGTGAGCTGCCACGAGGCCAGTGGACAGGAAGAGGACCCCAACACCATCTACCTGCAGTTTGAGCCCTCTCACTACCAGTGCTTCGAGAACTGCGGCTCCCTGAAGCTGTCAGTGACCCGGCACGGAGGAGAGAGTGGCTGCACCGTCAAGGTGAGGAGGACTAACGACAGAGATATCGCTCAAGGTCGATTTCAAACAGCTTTAACAGCTTGAGGCGTTGGAAGGATTAATAATTCACAGTCTTGTTTTAACTCCACTCATGAAATATTGAATCAAGTTTCTGTCTTTGCTGGTAACCCCACAGGTGGATTACCGCACGGAAGATGCCACTGCCAACGCTGGCTCAGACTACGAGTTTGCCGAGGGCACTCTGGTCTTCAAGCCCGGCGAGACCACCAAGGAGTTCACGGTCGGCGTCATCGACGATGACATCTTCGAAGAGGACGAGCACTTCTACGTGCGCCTGAGCAACCCGCGCATCGTGCACCGGGCCGAGGTCTCCGTCTTGGAGCCCAGCTCCATCACCTCCAGCAACAGCACGGTGGGACTCTCCTCTCACGTCCCCCCGAAGGCAGCCCTGGGCAGCGCCCACACCGCCACCGTCACCATCTACGACGACGACCACGCCGGCATCTTCACATTCGAGAGCAAGTCCACCAGGGTCAGCGAGAGCATCGGCAACATGCAGGTGAAGGTGCACCGGACGTCCGGGGCGAGGGGGAAGGTGGCGGTGCCATACCACACCGTGGAGGGCACCGCCAAGGCCGGCGAGGACTACGATGAGGTGTCTGGCAAGCTGGAGTTCCAGAACGACGAGACCATGTGAGACACCTTTCCTCTTCTTTTTCTCAGTCCGCTCTTTTTTTTTTTATTCGACATGATTGTTGTTGCTTTTGCTTTTCACTTGCTCAAACACCGCAGCCCACACGTTGGTATGTTAAACAGTCCCTGCTAGATTACTGTATGTAATCTATTCTGGTAAAGGATAAAAGCACTATTTTTATGAGTCATAGATACGTTCGCACTGAGAAGTTTAGATCTTTCAGAGGGATGATGTGGGAGGATAAGAGGATATAATTGTGAGGCAGATAATGAAACGTTGAGGCTGATGTAAAAGAAGAAGGAGAGGAAAGAGAGGCATGGAAGCAGCTTTCTGTGAATGAATTAACATGCAGCCCTGTGGGATCGCTGCGGAGGTTAGATGGGAGCTCATTTCGATGCAGAGCAGTGAAAACTAGACGAGGTGTATGTTAGGAGAGGAAAGACAATCCGACAGGTGACTCGCTGGAGGGGATGCGGACTGAACAGTCGGTGATACAGGTGTACGACATGAAGCCGGGGCGATGTGAAGGAGGCGGATGAAAAGAGCGGAGAGGAAGGCGGCAGAGAGAGAGCAGTGAAAGTGTGATGTTTTTTCCAGCTCCTCTCTCTAACGTTGTGTGGAGGGTTTGGAGTGATGAGCACACTTGTGATGTCTGTTTTATGGTGTGATGAGCAAACGACCTGGCAATTATCCACAGCATTGATTTTCTCTCTCTTTCTTTTAGCTGGCAAAAAAAGAAAGAAATTGCCCTAACTGCAACAAGCTCATCGCAAAATGATTTACACCACAGCAGAGGAAACAAAGGAATAAAATGTGTCAGATGAATTCGTCTGTGTGAGCAGGATTTCAGGGCTCGTGTGTAGGTGTATTGTGTAGGTCGGCCGAGTGGGAGGAAGAGCAGGTGAATACACGGTGTCAAAGAGAATGCACATCTCGTTGTTTGTCTTCTTTGCCTCGCGGTGCAGGTGAGATTTAAATACACTTGTCTGCGTATGTCAGTTTGCCTGCGCACATTTATCTGCGCCTTTGCTTGCTTTTTACGTGCCGGTCTGTGTGCTTTATTAAGAGCGTCTATGTGCGAGTCTGTGCACAGAGCCCGTTTTAAGCCCACATCAAACACAGTGTCGCTCCAAAGGGAAACTAAAAGGAGCATCTCAAGCATCCAAAGCAATTAAAGAGAGTGAGGAGAGGTTGAAGGAGTCCCCAAAGTTCTCTGTATTGTGCCGACAGCTACAGAAGCTGCAGTTAATGAGACAGTGGTGTATAACATCATGAAATGAGGGGCTGGCAGCTGGTATCTGCATTCAGGGGGAGACTGAGCGTTAGATAAAATCCTCACCTACTGAGCTATGGCTCCGCTCATCCAACTGCAGCGAGCTGACAGTCACACAAGCTTCTGCACTCTTCACATTATCTGGAGTCATGCCTCCCTTGACAGTCAACGAGGACTGAGCAGAGCAGGACCTAGCAGAGCGGGACGGTTTGCCGCCAGAAAAGCGATCAAACGCAACAGGAAATGCCAAAGCGCTGCTCGGGCTGCTCCTGTGCTCCTTTGAATAGCAAACAAGGACATAAAGGGGAGCGGCCCTCTGATCATCACTAAGAGCTTCTGACTCAGATCTTGAGTCAGGATTCCTGCATCCAGTTGGGTCAAATCACAGCGGCTAACTTACCTTTTTAATCCAAGGTACCAGATGTCTTAAGATCGGGAGAAAGGCAGTTTATCACCAGAGAAGCATTTATCTCTATTTACCTGCAGACAGCTATTCTTTAAAGCTTGTACAGAGCCAAAGTTCTCCAGATGAACAGATTTTGAAAACATTTTGTTCCTGCTTAGATGCTCTAGTCAGACTGAATTTTTTATGAGGGTGTTTAATTTGGAGCGCTCAGTCAGGGCGGAGAAAAGATGGAGGTGAAACCCCGTCACTGTGTCTTTGAGTTTTCATTTTCAGCTTTTGTCAGCATGTATCTGTGTATGTGTGTGTGTGTGTTTGTGCTTCTGAGCAGAGGAGCCTGCATGCGTGTTAAATGTGTATCGGAGCTCCTTCCTGCTCAGCAGGCTGCAGAAGTTCACTCTTCAAGCCCAGCTGACTTTCTGTGTGTTTCCCTGGGCGTTCAGGACAAAGAGCTGACACTCAGCAGCAGGCCTCCAGGCAGCTCTGTGGGTCTTGTGTGTGAGTGTGTGTGTGTTTGTGCGTGTCACAGAGTCTATGGCAGTGCGTGTCTTTGAGAGTCTGTGTGCATCGGCCTATCCCAGTCAGTATTCGAAAACACAGAAGAGCACAAGAGGAAAAAAGCAAGTTTGTAAGCTTTTGACTCGGAGCCAGGGGAAATGGTACAAAATTCAGCCTCGCAGTCAAATGATAATTTACCATCTCAATTCTACGCTGCAGTAAATAGATTATGATGTACAGACACAAACCTCTGAGCCAAAATAAACAGTCTGACATAGAGAACTGTTTCACATTTCTGTGTTTATGGATTAAAGGAAGATCTGCCCGGGCTCTTTGATGCTTGTGTGTAGTTCCCAGTTCCCACTCTGTTTTTGTTTAGCGTCTCAAAATGTGTGGCACCCTACACTAGTGGAGTGGAAGCCGAGGTAGATAACGGGGACAGTTATATAAGCTACGATGAAAGAGATGTGAGGAGATCACTTCTGAAAGGGGGAATCAATAGAATGATAGTCCTTATTTCTCACGCGTAATCTAGTCAGGATCAATAAAACCCTGAGCTTCCTGGATAAAACTGCAGCAATAGATTCAGGGTTGGGAAATGTTAACATTTCAAGAGTTAAACCTTTCAAGGGAGAAGGAAGGGTTCGCTCAAAGATTTATTCTCATATTTAATGCTCACAACAATTCATCATTGGTGTTCAACAGCTCCTGGATGTGAGTGGCTTGGATATTTGTGGCTCCTACAGGATGCATCAAAGAAACTCCTGGTTATGTCCTGACTCCTTATATAGCGCCACCGTGAGGTTGAAATTGCATGAATTACCTTGATAACTACAGAGTGAATAAATTCCCATGAAAGGTGGTGCGCACACATCAGGGTATCCGTGAAGACGTGAAGATCTTTTTCACTGAAAAAGATGCTCACATATTAGGCTGCTGCTTGAAGAAGTGCAATGTTATGTTTACAACTTCTACACTATGAATACAAAGTGGCAACCGTATGTAACTTTCATAGAAATACTTCCTTGACACAATTATTCTCCTATGTCTTAATTTATGCACCCCCCCCTCCTAAAAAAAATCTTTGATACTGGTTGAACACTTCACATGAAAAGAACAACAATAGTGAAACTGTGAAAATACAGTTGAATCCAGGTTATCTGAGACTCCATGTTTTGTTCTCATAAATTTGTACTCATAAAGAAGACTCCAGGACTGTGAAATTTCTGTGAAATAGTATTTTCTAAAGTTTAACTATAAAAGATATAAAAAAGACATTAAGATATATAATAGAAAGTTATTTTTTCAGTGACATAGAATGAAAATTATCACTCGTGTCAAGTGGTTTTCATGATGGAAAAAAAATCACAAAAGTACAACATGAGGCTGATATCTCAGCAAATACATTTTTCATTGAAACACCATCATGTCACAAATAAGGAGAGGCCCATACCCACAGGTGTGAGGCCAACAGAGGTTTGATGAGAGAAGAAAGAAAAAGACACTGCAGCCCCTTAGAAAAGGTCAACACTGAGAGTCGATGTAATGAGGCAAAGGTAGAGGTACAGAGGGAGAAAGCCAAGGCAAACAGTCCATTTCAACACATTCAGGTCAAGAGTCCAACAGGTCCTAAAAGTGAACAGCTGGGATGCAAAGCAGGCAGGAGACTAACTACAATCTGGACAAAGTGACTGGTATGAATATTCCCGGCTAATTAGATAGATGAGGAACAGGTGTGTGGCAGAGGGAGTGACCTGGCCTCTGATTGGCTGGCAGTGGGCGGAGCCAGAGAAATGGAGGGAAAATCCGGAAAGCAACACAGAGCAGAGTTCCTGTGGCGTCCGAGGCACCTTATCATATCAAAATACCAAAAAAAAAACAGACATTCACACCATCTGTATTTGTGTTCTGTGTGTATTTATATTTACATGTTAACACAGGCTAAGCAAAGTAGGTGACAATGATGGCTGTAGTGATCAGCGGTGTTCCAGCTCTGAGTGCTGTTGCACGGTTAAGCTTTTGTAGTTTTACCAGCCACGGACAATGAGAGAGCTCGAGGTCAAATCCTGGCTCCTGTCCTGCCGCCACGCGCTTAATTAGCGGTTTTTAGAAACATAGAGAAATAGACTTTGCAGCATCAGGGAGCTGTGGTGAGAGGAGGTTTTCAGAGCTGTTAGCGTCTGACAACGGCGCTGACGAGGCTGGCAGTGTCACTCTCTCTGTTTTATGTATTTAATTTCCTCTCATCTCTCTCGTCTCGTCCGATGGCTTATCCCTGGGATTTAAAAATGAAGCCAGCGTGGAAATTCCTCGAGTGACCACTTGAGCCTGGCTCCAGAAGCGATCGGGTCCCTGCAGACTGTGCTCCAGTTTACTGCTGAAATAAACACGTGCTGGATGGTCTCCCCCAGTGCTCATTAGTGCAGACATCATTTAGCATACGTTGTGACACAACATTCGTCTAAGTTATCTGCGTTAGGCTTGTGTATCATCATTATCATCATCCATATAAATATCCTGCTCATAATAACACCAGAGCACATTACAGCAGAGACGATATAATGCTCGTATTTTATCTGCTGTAGTTCTGAGGTATCTCAATGGCCTGGTGCAGTGGAGTCGGTCTGGTAGAGATTCAATATCTTGTTCACGGACACACCGACACGCAGGTTTCATCCAATGCTTGTTATCTGAAAGGCGGTCTCCCCACCGAGCGGGGGGTATGCAGCACTATGTCATGCATGTATTCATCCAGCCACTGTCCCCACAGACCACAGGCTCTCAGGAGGACTGGGGCCCATCCCAGCATTCACCGCACAAAAAGCAGAGATGTGCTCTCCCAGGGTGAACGAGCAGCCATGAAATCCCTCACAGTCATACCTGTAGGCAGTTTGGAGTTTCCAGTCTTCATGACTTATGGTACAGTCTTCAGACTGTGGGAGGAAACTGGAGCATCTGTATCAAACCGGCGCAGAGTGTGGAGGAGCAGGGAAACTCCAAATTAAAAAGGTTGCACAGCTGCTGCTCCGTCTTTCCAGAGGTGACATAGTGCCCGCTACCCTAAGGCTGATTTTAGTCAGCGTTAATGTGACATCTTCATCCAAGCTCGTCCTCTGTACACCCTATTTGGAGTGAGAAAGAGAGAAAACAACAACAGCGACAAGAAAGGCACTGATGCCTTTTAGATCTTAAGTGCCGGCTGTGCAGACTGCAGTCCTGTATGAAACGCTCATGCAGCAGATATTATGACTGTGTGCGATGGTGGAGGGTGACAGGCACAGTAGCAGAGTATGTTTCCCACTGTGGCCTCTCAGAAAGTGTACCGGGAATGGGGCACAGTGAGCTGCAATATGCAGTAAGTGTTGAGGCTTTATTGCCTCGCTAGAATCTACCGGCACTTGTTCTAATGACACTGTAGTTCACTTCAACCTGCAGAGATACAATACTGCTAATTTCATTCTTTCAGTGAGCTTCTCAAGCTCACGTACAGGGATAAATGGGATGACAAAGAGAAGCATCCTGTGAATCTATCATTTTGTTTTAAAGGACACAGACATTTTTATAAAGATGCTCTCATTTCTTATGCTCTCTATAAGAAATGGTTTGAGGACAAACGCTCCCATAAAACCACAAGTTTTATGTTCTGTTTGTGTGATAATGTAATTGTCTTAATTAGTGAGCTGCAGAGGTGCTGGGAGGCAGATCTCATTTATACTTGCACTAAGGCAAGCTCTCTGTTTCCTCCTAATCTTTACTGTATGATAAGGATAAACGTCTGTTCACTGCATCCTGGATAAGATGTTAGCAGGGTGTCTGTCTTCTAATAACTAATTATCTCAAAGTGTGAGAGCTGAGGGCAGACAGCTGAGCAACCTGAGGGGCCACATGGAGGCATTTTCTCCACATTACACAGATGCCTTCAATGGTTGAGATCTCCTTCTACACCTTAACCTTTAGTATGTGCTGATGTATGAATATGCAAATGCTGCAGTCCCCACCTCGATTTCCACCCACACTCCCTCAACTGCTCATCAAACAAAAAAAATTGCACTTTCTTGCAGAAAACGTCTCTCAGATCCTGCATGAACTCGAATGGTGCAGCAGTGGACTGAAAATTATTTGATTTAAGCAGGTGAAAAGAAGAGCTACTTTTTTTGAGTCAGACGCCTTCATAAGTCTAAGCTTTATCTTTTGAATCAACACCTTTCATGTCATCGCCCGCCCTTCAAACACCATCATGAAAGAGTCCCATGAGCCTCATGCTGTACATGAACTGGTGCCCTCCTTCTTTTTGACAGCATTTCATGAACATGTTTGTTTGATCCCTGGTAGTTATATCCTGCTCGTCTTTACGCACTGCCCAGAGGGCGGCGTGATATCAAAATGGCCGTCGTAAGAGTACTTTCCATAGCAACTGAACCCACCATTTTATTTTTAAGGCTTTCGAGTCAACCTGCCGTGTCTCTGTGAATACAGCACTTGTTACAACATCCTGTTTAAGATATAAACACCTTTGTTTCCATAGTAAGGCTCCGCTCTGATTCCCTGTGTTCCCACTGGCATGACTTTCCCTGACGTACGGCCGGTGACGCGTCGAATGGCGTTCAAAATAAACTTCTTCTCTTCGGCGAGCGAAAGCTCTTCCTGCGTGTTGTCTAATCCTGAGTGTATAAGTGTAGACAGAAATAGACAGCCACCCACATATCATTAGGGAGATGGAGAGAGAGAGAGCGAGAGGGGGAGAGAGAGAAAGAGAGAGAGACTCACTGTGACAGCGTAGGAGAATGAAGCGGGCTGAGGCAAATATGTCGGTCACAGTTTGACGGCACATCCTCACGTGTGTTTGTTGCATTCACATTCAGCGGCGGATTCTGATCCTCTCTTAAGATGCCGCCTTAGCCCGCATGGATCTGGGGATGGGCGGCACGTAGTGTCCACCGAGAACCAGATACCAATTCAATTTCCCAGGACTTATAAGTTGAAGTGTGTGGGAGGGTGGTGGGCCATTTCACTACATTGCTCGTGTGCTCTAATGGAATTGATGGTGTAGGAGTCCGCCCTCTTGTGGGGTACTCAGAAACATAAATGTGTTCATATAATCCAGAGCGTTGTATCTTGTATTGTGATCTGCGCCGCAGGATTCCTGTTAATGTGTTAGAAATATCAAGCTCCCATCTTCTTACCTAACATGTCTGTTTCATGATTCATTGTGTAGGCAGTCTACCTCTCGGCTACACTCTTTTCATGCCGCTGTTCTCAAAAGCAGAGAAACTGCTCTTACCGGTTGCCCGGGATCTATTTTGGATCTAATTTAGTCAACAAATGCATCCTGCCGGTTGACTCATATCGACAAGCAGCTGCTGCTGTTTCCCAAACAATGCAAATAAATGAAAGTCATCCATCTCTGCTTGCCTCCATCCTCCCCGTGTTCCTTGACCTTTCTGCTTTCAGGAAGCTGCTGAACGTGAAGATCATCGACGACGAGGAGTACGAGAAGAACAAGACGTTTACGATCGTGTTGGAGGAGCCCATCCTGCTGGAGGTGGGACAGAGACACGGTGAGCCGGGGACACCGCTGCACGCCGCAGCCGCACAGGGATTTACTCATTATTTCATGGCTCAAAATACATTTTGCATCGCACCCACTATCCTTTATATTTTATTTAAATTCTGCAGCTGGAGCAGTTTAGCTTGGGTGTATCTCATTTCAAGGCTTCATGCTGTCTTTTGAAATGGCTTGGGCTGAATTAATAAGATCACGTTGGAGTCGAAGGAGTAAAATCTGGATGGGGCTATTTGTGATTTCTGTATTTGTCCACAGACCTCCACAGCTGCATAATAATTCTAAAACGATTGGCTCAATACGAACATTACTGCTTTTAGGTCTGGTGTTTTTCATATTAGCACTAAATTTGGTTTCTGAATCTGAATATTATCACAGAATTAATAAGAATGTGTCCAGCAGCTGCTGTCCACAGATTTTCAATTAATTAAGTCGATGTTGTCACAGTGACTGAATAAAAAGCAGAAAAACAACAGAATACATGTGAGAAGGTGCTTAGAAATAATTAAGTGAATTTATTCAGCGATTAAATCACACCTCACACTGCTCTTTAGTCTTTACAAACATTAAAAATTAAAAAGGATGGAAACACAGTGAAGCCCCGGAGGCTTGTTTCCACCGCAGACCCTCGGTATACACATCACACAGTATGAGACTCAGACAAGACAAGTGAAGACAATAGGATTAACATAGAAATAGAAGTAACAGGCAGCAGGGAAGCTCTGTACACATTCTCATGTTTTCTTCATGAAATATTAACTCGCTCATTGAAAAGTCTGTTTTACCCCATGTCCCTCTCCACGAAAACATAAATCTTCATGTCACTGTTGACCTTTATTCCTGCGCAGACAGTCAGCGTGCACCACAGGGTCACACTACCTCCAGATAAAGCATCTTATCTGGTACCAGAGGTGCACACGAGGAACGCCGGCTGACAGGCTCTGCTCTCCTCTTTTCCCTGGCCGTAGGAGACACCAACGATAACAAGACGGCGGTGGGTCCGGAGGACGTGTCCAAGATGGGCTGCCCCTGTCTGGGCGAGCACACCAAGCTGGAAGTGGTCATCGAGGAGTCCTACGAATTCAAGGTGCCTGAAAACAAGCAGCTCCTGAGCTGCGGACCACGTCCGTCACAGTGATGTCGCACCATCCATAACAAAGGATGATATTTTGCTCGTCCTCAAAAGATCAACCTGCTGCAGGAAGCACATACTGGAGGTTGTTTGGACCTCGGAGAGACTGTCACAGCCTTCAGCTTCATAAACTGTATCACAGAGCATGATGTTTAAGACCCCAGCTGCCTGCAGAGAGGCACCAGCCCTAAGCCCTGCTCAGCTATTTAACTGTGACACAGATTCATCTGTCAAGCTATTTTAGACTAGTATCTGTTATGTTACATTATTTTGTGGGATGAATATTTAACTTCACCCCAAAATGCTGTTCATAAATTATTTTGCCAGCGGCAGTTCCCTCACACCATCCAGCCCGAATAGCCAGCGATGAAAAAAGTGTCACTAAATTACTTTAATGGGGTCGTTACGGGGTACTTGATCAATTTTGCATTGCGCTGCCGTAAATCTGGAAGTTTTGCAGGTCTAAGTAGGGACAGATCAAAAAGAAATGCATAATGTAGCAGAAAGATTTCCTGACTTAAAAGTCAAAAAAGAAAAAAAACCTTAAAAGGGAATCCGTCCCACGTTAATCCCTCTTTAATCCCTGCCACTTAAATGTCTCTTGAACTCTCTTTGTAACCATCATTTTAGCTTTTGGAAAAATCACCTCGGCTGAAACATCGCTACGACATCGTGACATCATTTTCCTGACTTCAGAAAGACACAGAGAGACACTTTCCCTGCAGGCCCGGCGTGCAAAATGTACCTCTGCGCCTCTCCACGTCCAGCCTGGAGTTGTAACTTGATACGGCAGTGATGCTGCGGGACCCGGTTCAGCGTGCCGACGCTCGCAGCTCCACTCTCTGCACCGGAGCAGAGCAGCTTTGTGCTGGCGCCGTGCCTTCAGGTCCCGAGGGAGAGTGGGGTTTTTGTGCTCCTCTGCATCTCTTTGGTGACTCACTGTGCACCACAGTGGGAGGAGGGACACAGCTAATTGCACCTTAATGCGCCGGCCCAGCGGACCCAGTCCCTCGTGACATTAACGTGTCAATACCTCAGACCTACATCTTGTACCTTTGTGTGTGTGTGTGTGTGCGTGCAGAGCACGGTGGACAAGCTGATCAAGAAGACCAACCTGGCGCTGGTGGTGGGCAGCAGCAGCTGGAGGGAGCAGTTTGTCAGTGCCGTCACCGTCAGCGCAGGTGAGTCCCGGGGAGCCTCAGGAGAGGAGGCGAGGAGGTCCTCCCCAGCCCGCAGTCAGAGCCGGCTCACCAGCTGCCTCTCACAGCCGCCTCTCCGCTTTTTATAGACGCCTCTCTACGTAAAATCCTCCGTGACATTGGCTGAATTACAAAAAAAACAAGCGTTTCGATTTAACAGAAAACCGATGAAAACTGCTTACCAACTTAAGGTGTTGTGTTGGTTTCTGCAACAGAGGCGCTACCTCCTTTCAATCGGGCCTGTATATTAAAAATGCATGCTGTGGTGAAGTCTTCGTGCGGCTTGCCGTAAAAACACAAAAAAACTGTCCCATCTCTGGCTCGGACAATTAATGGCTGTGAGGAATCCGTGCGGATGTACGTACGATGATGAACCCTTTTTAATTTGCCCTTTCAAAACCCACTTACCGTGGCCCGCTGACCCTTTTAGGTCTGCACAAGTGCACAATGCATTTGAGCTAAAAGCTGATCTAGGCACCAGAGATGTGTCACTTTGCTAATGAGCTCTTCTCTCTGCCGCGGTTCGCTCAGATTTTCATGCGCAGAGGGTACATATATAAATAGAAAGCATGCCTATATATGTGTGTCGCAAGTACTGAGTCATCGCCATATTTACAGATTGAATGTAATGACTTGAAAAGGTGAGCTCCCACACATTCATCAATGGCCGCAGTATGGTGGGAGGCGAGTTAATAAACCCTTGGCTGGGTTTTTGTGCTGTTTGCGACCAGATCTTATCTGAGATTGATTAAAGCGTGGAGCCGGGGGCCGTCCTCCGCTTCCCCCGACATTTCCACGATTCAGCCTCATTCCAACAAGTATTTCTGAGAGAGATGAAGCCGCAGCTGAATCAGAGCCATCTTTGCATCTGATCCGGATCTGATCTGGATTAACCAAGAAAACCTTGATCCCCGGATGGACTGCTTATTTGTTTGTCCAGGATCAACACAACAAAGAGCCAGTCAGCAGCGTTCCTCAAGTATGTCTCATCTCTTGTTTATTTGGTCTTGGAATTCAGGCAGTTTTCCTTATAGTATATTTACATTTGCTGTTTTTATGGCATACAGACATACAAGCTCTGCTTTACTCTGTTTACGTTATTCTGTTTTGGCAATTCAACACCACAAACTGATTCCTCGCAATCAGCTGATTGTGCAGTTATAAACGCTGCTGATTGCCGGGCTGTGATACTGATCCCGGACAGACGAGTCTGCCGTCGATCCCGGGGCAGCGTTTACCTGATGAGATCTGACCGTGTGCATCAATTCACACTGATCCAATTACCGCCGGGAGCTCCAGATAGCGGACAGATAGAGGCGGCGGTGTTTTCGCATCTCACGCACGCTCACCGATCCTGTCCTCCCCCCCAGGTGACGACGACGAGGAGGAGAGCGGGGAGGAGCGCCTGCCGTCCTGCTTTGACTACATCATGCACTTCCTGACCGTGTTCTGGAAAGTGCTCTTCGCCTTCGTCCCGCCCACCGAGTACTGGAACGGCTGGGCCTGCTTCTTCGTCTCCATCTCCCTCATCGGCGTCCTGACGGCAGTGACCGGGGACCTGGCCTCCCACTTCGGCTGCACCATCGGCCTCAAAGACTCGGTCACGGCTGTGGTGTTCGTGGCCCTGGGCACCTCCGTTCCAGGTGGGCGTCCGCGTCCGTCTGCCAGCCCCCCTTCGGGTCGCCCCCCCACCCCCCCAGGGCCTCGGCCTTGCAGCAGCGGAGGCAGCTGCTCGGGGAGACTCGTTAACGGGACACTTGTGTAACCTCGGCCTCGGCCTGCGCGTTCCGGAAATACAGCCATTTTTTTGACCGGAAATGTCTGTATCTCGGGAACCAAAGGTCGTAGAGACTCGGGGACAAGTCTGGCGTGTTCCGAAGGGCCTAATTATGTCAGACGGATCGAGGTTTGAAGTCTCTACGACGTTCGGTTCCGGAGTTATAAGCCGTTAAAGTTTCCCCATAAGAATGCATTGGTTCGCCAAAAAGTGAAAATTTGACTTGCTTTTCTCATAATCTTTCTTCCAGGACCTATTTAGGAGCACGTTTCAGACCACTTGGAATCGATTGGTACCTATCCTGGAGACACTTTTTTTGGTCCCATACTTGCATGACAAGATGAAGTTGAATTGGAATACCAGGGGGACAGGATTAGGGCTAGGGTTAGGGTTAGGGTTAGGGAAAGGGTTAGGGTTTAGGGTTAGGGTTAGGGTTAGGGTTGGGGGGGTTAGGGTTAGGGCTAGGTTTAGGGTTAGGTGGAGGGTAAGGGCTAGGGTTAGGGGTTAGGGTTAGTCTAGGGTTAGGGTTAGGGTTACTCTAGGGTTAGGGTTAGGGTTAGGGTTAGGCTAGGGTTAGGGTTAGGGTTAGGGTTAGGGTTCACGTCTCGTCCTCTGTACGTCAAATAACTTTTAAAAGGAAGGGCCTACTGACTTGAAACCAAGTCCTACCCAACCTAAATCTGACATGAGCTTTCCATTGGTGTCACTCATTCACCTTTACGCACCTCCATTCCGGAAATACAGCCATTTTCTGACCGGATATGGCTTAGGGTTAGGCTAGGGTTAGGGTTAGGGTTAGGGTTAGGCTAGGGTTAGGGTTAGGGTTAGGGTTACTCGAGGGTTAGGGTTAGGCTAGGGTTAGAGTTAGGGTTAGGGTTAGGGTTAGGGTTAGGGTTAGTCTAGGGTTAGGGTTAGGGTAGGGTTAGGGTTAGGGTTAGGGTTAGGGTTAGGGTTAGTCTAGGGTTAGGCTAGGGTTAGGGTTAGGGTTAGGGTTAGGGTTAGGGTTCACGTCTCGTCCTCTTTACGTCAAATAACTTTTAAAAGGAAGGGCCTACTGACTTGAAACCAAGTCCTACCCCACCTAAATCTGACATGAGCTTTCCATTGGTTGCACTCATTCACCTTTACGCACCTCCATTCCGGAAATACAGCCATTTTCTGACCGGATATGGCTTAGGGTTAGGCTCGGGTTCGGGTTAGGGTTAGGGTTAGGCTAGGGTTAGGGTTAGGGTTAGGGTTAGGGTTAGGGTTAGGGTTAGGCTAGGGTTAGGGTTAGGGTTAGGGTTAGTCTAGGGTTAGGGTTAGGGTTAGGGTTAGGGTTAGGCTAGGGTTAGGGTTAGGGTTAGGGTTAGGGTTCACGTCTCGTCCTCTGTACGTCAAATAACTTTTAAAAGGAAGGGCCTACTGACTTGAAACCAAGTCCTACCCCACCTAAATCTGACATGAGCTTTCCATTGGTGTCACTCATTCACCTTTACGCACCTCCATTCTGGAAAGACAGCCATTTTCTGACCGGATATGGCTTAGGGTTAGGCTAGGGTTAGGGTTAGGGTTAGGGTTAGGGTTAGGGTTATGCTAGGGTTAGGGTTAGGGTTAGGCTAGGGTTAGGGTTAGGGTTAGGGTTAGGGTTAGTCTAGGGTTAGGGTTAGGGTTAGGGTTAGTCTAGGGTTAGGGTTAGGCTAGGGTTAGGGCTAGGGTTAGGGTTTGGGTTAGGGTTAGGGTTAGGGCTAGGGTTAGGGTTAGGGTTAGGGTTAGGGTTCACGTCTCGTCCTCTGTACGTCAAATAACTTTTAAAAGGAAGGGCCTACTGACTTGAAACCAAGTCCTACCCCACCTAAATCTGACATGAGCTTTCCATTGGTGTCACTCATTCACCTTTACGCACCTCCATTCCGGAAAGACAGCCATTTTCTGACCGGATATGGCTTAGGGTTAGGCTAGGGTTAGGGTTAGGGTTAGGGTTAGGCTAGGGTTAGGGTTAGGGTTAGGGTTAGGGTTAGGGTTAGGGTTAGGGTTAGGGTTAGGCTAGGGTTAGGGTTAGGGTTCGGGTTAGGGTTCACGTCTCGTCCTCTTTACGTCAAATAACTTTTAAAAGGAAGGGCCTACTGACTTGAAACCAAGTCCTACCCCACCTAAATCTGACATGAGCTTTCCATTGGTGTCACTCATTCACCTTTACGCACCTCCATTCCGGAAAGACAGCCATTTTCTGACCGGATATGGCTTAGGGTTAGGCTAGGGTTAGGGTTAGGGTTAGGGTTAGGGTTAGGGTTAGGGTTAGGGTTAGGGTTAGGCTAGGGTTAGGGTTAGGGTTAGGCTAGGGTTAGGGTTAGGGTTAGGGTTAGGGTTAGGGTTAGTCTAGGGTTAGGGTTAGGGTTAGGGTTAGTCTAGGGTTAGGGTTAGGCTAGGGTTAGGGTTAGGGTTAGGGTTAGGGCTAGGGTTAGGGTTTGGGTTAGGGTTAGGGTTAGGGCTAGGGTTAGGGTTAGGGTTAGGGTTAGGGTTAGGCTAGGGTTAGGGTTAGGGTTAGGGTTAGTCTAGGGTTAGGGTTAGGGTTAGGGTTAGGCTAGGGTTAGGGTTAGGGTTAGGCTAGGGTTAGGGTTAGGGTTAGGGTTAGGGTTAGGCTGGGGTTAGGGTTAGGGTTAGGGTTAGCGTTCACGTCTCGTCCTCTTTACGTCAAATAACTTTTAAAAGGAAGGGCCTACTGACTTGAAACCAAGTCCTACCCCACCTAAGTCTGACATGAGCTTTCCATTGGTTGCACTCATTCACCTTTACGCACCTCCATTCCGGAAAGACAGCCATTTTCTGACCGGATATGGCTTAGGGTTAGGCTAGGGTTAGGGTTAGGGTTAGGGTTAGGGTTAGGGTTAGGGTTAGGCTAGGGTTAGGGTTAGGGTTAGGCTAGGGTTAGGGTTAGGGTTAGGGTTAGGGTTAGGGTTAGTCTAGGGTTAGGGTTAGGGTTAGGGTTAGTCTAGGGTTAGGGTTAGGCTAGGGTTAGGGTTAGGGTTAGGGTTAGGGCTAGGGTTAGGGTTTGGGTTAGGGTTAGGGTTAGGGCTAGGGTTAGGGTTAGGGTTAGGGTTAGGGTTAGGCTAGGGTTAGGGTTAGGGTTAGGGTTAGTCTAGGGTTAGGGTTAGGGTTAGGGTTAGGCTAGGGTTAGGGTTAGGGTTAGGCTAGGGTTAGGGTTAGGGTTAGGGTTAGGGTTAGGCTGGGGTTAGGGTTAGGGTTAGGGTTAGCGTTCACGTCTCGTCCTCTTTACGTCAAATAACTTTTAAAAGGAAGGGCCTACTGACTTGAAACCAAGTCCTACCCCACCTAAGTCTGACATGAGCTTTCCATTGGTTGCACTCATTCACCTTTACGCACCTCCATTCCGGAAATACAGCCATTTTCTGACCGGATATGGCTTAGGGTTAGGCTAGGGTTCGGGTTAGGGTTAGGGTTAGGCTAGGGTTAGGGTTAGGGTTAGGCTAGGGTTAGGGTTAGGGTTAGGGTTAGGGTTAGGCTGGGGTTAGGGTTAGGGTTAGGGTTAGCGTTCACGTCTCGTCCTCTTTACGTCAAATAACTTTTAAAAGGAAGGGCCTACTGACTTGAAACCAAGTCCTACCCCACCTAAGTCTGACATGAGCTTTCCATTGGTTGCACTCATTCACCTTTACGCACCTCCATTCCGGAAATACAGCCATTTTCTGACCGGATATGGCTTAGGGTTAGGCTAGGGTTCGGGTTAGGGTTAGGGTTAGGCTAGGGTTAGGGTTAGGGTTAGGGTTAGGGTTAGGGTTAGTCTAGGGTTAGGGTTAGGGTTAGGGTTAGGGTTAGGGTTAGGGTTAGTCTAGGGTTAGGGTTAGGGTAGGGTTAGGGTTAGGGTTAGGGTTAGGGTTAGGGTTAGTCTAGGGTTAGGGTTAGGGTTAGGGTTAGGGTTAGGGTTAGGGTTAGGGTTAGGGTTAGGGTTAGTCTAGGGTTAGGGTTAGGGTTAGGGTTAGGGTTAGGGTTAGGCTAGGGTTAGGGTTAGGGTTAGGGTTAGGGTTAGGGTTCACGTCTCGTCCTCTGTACGTCAAATAACTTTTAAAAGGAAGGGCCTACTGACTTGAAACCAAGTCCTACCCCACCTAAATCTGACATGAGCTTTCCATTGGTGTCACTCATTCACCTTTACGCACCTCCATTCTGGAAAGACAGCCATTTTCTGACCGGATATGGCTTAGGGTTAGGCTAGGGTTAGGGTTAGGGTTAGGGTTAGGGTTAGGGTTATGCTAGGGTTAGGGTTAGGGTTAGGCTAGGGTTAGGGTTAGGGTTAGGGTTAGGGTTAGTCTAGGGTTAGGGTTAGGGTTAGGGTTAGTCTAGGGTTAGGGTTAGGCTAGGGTTAGGGTTAGGGTTAGGGCTAGGGTTAGGGTTTGGGTTAGGGTTAGGGTTAGGGCTAGGGTTAGGGTTAGGGTTAGGGTTAGGGTTCACGTCTCGTCCTCTGTACGTCAAATAACTTTTAAAAGGAAGGGCCTACTGACTTGAAACCAAGTCCTACCCCACCTAAATCTGACATGAGCTTTCCATTGGTGTCACTCATTCACCTTTACGCACCTCCATTCCGGAAAGACAGCCATTTTCTGACCGGATATGGCTTAGGGTTAGGCTAGGGTTAGGGTTAGGGTTAGGGTTAGGCTAGGGTTAGGGTTAGGGTTAGGGTTAGGGTTAGGGTTAGGGTTAGGCTAGGGTTAGGGTTAGGGTTCGGGTTAGGGTTCACGTCTCGTCCTCTTTACGTCAAATAACTTTTAAAAGGAAGGGCCTACTGACTTGAAACCAAGTCCTACCCCACCTAAATCTGACATGAGCTTTCCATTGGTGTCACTCATTCACCTTTACGCACCTCCATTCCGGAAAGACAGCCATTTTCTGACCGGATATGGCTTAGGGTTAGGCTAGGGTTAGGGTTAGGGTTAGGGTTAGGGTTAGGCTAGGGTTAGGGTTAGGGTTAGGGTTAGGGTTAGGGTTAGTCTAGGGTTAGGGTTAGGGTTAGGGTTAGTCTAGGGTTAGGGTTAGGCTAGGGTTAGGGTTAGGGTTAGGGTTAGGGCTAGGGTTAGGGTTTGGGTTAGGGTTAGGGTTAGGGCTAGGGTTAGGGTTAGGGTTAGGGTTAGGGTTAGGGTTCACGTCTCGTCCTCTGTACGTCAAATAACTTTTAAAAGGAAG